>PVIH01000565.1:161839-324990 GCA_004025045.1 Sigmodon hispidus | reverse complement strand
CCAAAAGCTCCTGGTCTAGTATACAAATAAGAAAGACTTGATCCTGCCATCCCTTCTCTCTATTGAAGGAGACACCCCTAGTGGTAGGCACCTATTCCTTATTTCCTGGGTCATCAGTGTGCATCACAATGTTTTTAGCCTTTTGTCTTCTCTTTGAGTACTTGACCTGTTTCCGGGCTTATTTGTTATCTATATGTGCACAGTGCAAACTAGACTATTGTCACTCACTCAGGTACCTTTGGGATGTTCCATTGTCAAGAATAGGCTAATGTCCAGCTTTGAATAGAAGTCTAGCAGGTTGTGGTTGCATGTTTATTGCTGTGGTGTGGCTCTGTTGGAATAGAATTAGATTTGGAGTGAATCTTTACCTATTCAGGTGAGCAATTTTCCCAGCTGTGGGCCTGACTAATGATACATAGGTGTTAGAGGAAGAACAGTTTAGATAACCCATCTTAAATGGGCCAGCTCAATGCTGAAAGGCTGTGCGAATATTTATTACGATAATAATAATTATAATGATTGTTCTGTTTCTAATCTTTTTAATTTCTGTATGTCATTAGCTATGGAAGTGCTGTTCTTCTGGCACTTCTAAGGCAACGTTCTCAACCTTCCTCATGCTGCGACCCTTTAACAGTTACTCAAATTGTGCTGACCCCTCATCATAAAGTTATTTTATTGCTATTTCATAACTGCAATTTTGCTACTGTTATGTTTCATAATGCAAATACCTAATATGCAGGATATCTGATGTGTGACCCCCCTGAAGGGGTTGTGACCTACAGGTTGAGAACTGCTATTCTAAGGTCTTATTTTAATTTTAAATATATTTTTTATATTATATAGAATGAGGAACAATTGAGACTTGTAGGAACATGTGACATCATAGTATTTCCAGAAGCTTTCATGGCATCATCCCTACCTTTGGGTTGTTAATCTCCTTACCTTTCTGTTTCTGTTCAAGGCTATCCTGAACTGCACAGAATTTTTAAAAGAATGGTTTGGAGGTGTTTTATATCTTTTTGGATGACCTCTGGAACAATCATTATTTATTTGAGGGGTTGTAGTTAGTTCTTCTTTTTACACATAATTTCTTAAAAATGTCACATGAGTTTTTGATAGCCAGGCTTTTCCTGTCCTGGTTTACTTTCTGTGGTGATTTTATGATGCTTCTTCCTCTTTTCCACAGAAGCTCACACAGTTCCTCTTTAGGATTAATCACTATCTTTTTGTCACTAGGTGTGGTAACATTGTCAGAAAACACCCAGTGCTCTTCTGAAGGCTGACATCTCAGATGTCTTGTCTTGTGGTGCTGCCTGGATATTTTATTATTGCTTTTCTTATGCCATATGTAGTACATGCTATGTGGTCATAGCATTTTGTGAATGCAACAACTCTTTAATACTGAACTTTTTATTGTTTCTTAAGGAAAACAATAGAGAGAAGTTATGTGATTGTGTGGGCACTGTAACATCTACTCAGTGGAGTGTCTCTGAAGTATCGTTTGCCTAAGAAGCAGGAAAGCCATCGACGGCTTACAAAACTACACTAGGTACTTCTTGGTGGTGTTACACGAGGTGCCACTGATGTCTACTGAGACATTTTGGAGGTAGCTGCAGCAAACCATTGGAATTGTTGTTTAATCTGGTAGCAAAGATACTCCTAGCCAAGACTGATAATTCTGAATATTTGCTGGCACGCACTTCAATGCTGTATGGATCATAAAATATACATGTCCCTTATGTAGGGGCTTGGAGAAGCCATTGATGATATTGCTAGGACTTCTCTTTCAGTTATGTAAGTTTTATGGATGAATTTCTAGAAACCAGGAGTTTTCAAGACAAGACTTTCAAAGGGTCTGAATACTGTTATTTAGTTACTAGCCACTATTTACTTTTTACTCATAAAGAAAAGAGCCAGAAAACTTTTATGTATATTTTATTTATACTTATGTTTATTTTATGGCTCCTTGTGTTTGTCAATATCTGTGCATCAAACACAAGATCTACTCAAATAGACTTTTGGACTTAGAGAAAGTACCAGAAGCTTTTCATCTCCACATCACAGTTGTTTTCCAATACTCATCTTCAGTCACTGGAATTCATTTCTATATACTGGTAATTCGATAAACTGTTTTGAAATGTATTTGGTGAGCTCAGTGTAATTCCGTGTGCCTCTAATGAAAGGCATGTGACGCTATAGATTAGAAGAAAGTCTGTGGTTGGCTCCCACAGAGACCTGAATGATCTTTTGGGGCAATTTTTGACCTGACACCCTCTAAAGTGTTTGCTAAGATAGAGTTTTACAAAATTTAAATAATGTCACATTTGAAAGGATGCCAAGAAACAATGTGGCAGTTTCTAAATTTTGTAAAGTTAAAAATTCCTGGTTACAAGAAAGAGTGCATGTCACAGATGAGTAGTTAGTAATGACTTCAGTGTAGCAGAAAAAGAGCAATTCCCATATGCCGATTCTAGTCTCATAATAAAGAATGATATAGAAAGATGGCAGAATATTTAACAAGCTGTGAGTTAATGCGACAGTGTCAGTGGATCCAGTTCCAGAAGGATAATCACTTTACCATATTTTTTCAGAAATATTTGAAGTTATATTGCAAAACAGAAAACTTGCTGGGAATGAATGCCGACTGTGCTATGCTGCATCTTCCAACCCAAATTCAGTCTGTCATTCTGAGTTTCTATAAACAGTGCAATTGCACCAGGATGCTTGTGTGATCCCAATGCTTAGATAAATTCATAATTCTTATGGTCAGACACAATCTCTGAGGGTTACCTTCTGTAGAAGAAAGAAGAAATAAATGGTAACGGAGATATTCCTAGCCAAGAGTGCTAGTTCTGAATGTTTGCTGTCAGGGGCTGCTATTCGAACTGTGTGTGAATCAAACAAGATAATGGAATGTCATTTTGAGTAGTACATGGTATTTCTAATCATCAAGAGCCTATCTCAACTCAAATGTGGTCTGTATTTTCAGCATCAGTGGGTGTGTTAGCATTTACAAAGCTAAAGTTCTTTGCAGTCCTATGTAAACAGAGACAGGCAAGGTAGTTTGTTAGATATTAGCAAGTCCTTTCCCAGAGGCCCCGGTTTCATAGCAACACTCTAGTTTCTTTACCCCCATGAAATCTAGAAAAATTGGAGGGTTTAATTTAATTTATGACTAGTATTATTTGTAGTACTGAAGACTAAACCTAGAGTCCTACATATGCTAGGCAAGTGTCCAACCACTGATATATCCCCAACCCATTTTTTTCTATATCATTTTATTTTTTTGAAACAAGTTTTACCAAATAGTCCAGGCTAGCCTTGGATTTTCAGCTCCTAACCCATGCAGTTGGGCTTCCAGGCCTCTGCCATCAGCCCTTGCTCAAGATTTTTCTGTTTTTGTTTTTTTGAGATATCATCTTGTTTAAACATCCTGGGCTGACCTAAAACCCATGCTGTAGCCCAGGCTGGCTTGAATTTGTAGCAGTCCATCTGCCTCAGTCCCTGGAATATTGGGTCTGCAGCCCTGTGCTGCTATACCTGCTGTGAAGATTTAATTTTGAATTGTATATCTGATTGTCTCTTGGCTGCCGAAAATTCCATGTTTTACCCTTGCCTTGGGAGGTATTCTGGAGCAAGGATAGGATCCAAGCTTTTTTAATAGTTTTGGGAGGAAAAAATAATTCTCATCATATAAAACCTTAATTATTTTGAAATTAGGAGACTATTGTTCAAATATTTAGTAATGTACATGTCTATTTAACTGATTCAGATAGTATGAAATATATAAAATTAATAATTCATCATAAAGAATTTCTACAGAATGCTTTTTATAAACCGTTTTCCCTTAAAAGCAATAAAATTGATAATTATATTATTTACCAGTCTTTGCATTGCATAACAGATTCACTGGAAACAGTGGTGAATTTAAAAATCTAATACTGGTTTGTGTGCATTAACTTCCATTCAGATACTGCATGGTCAGTGTATGATGTTATTGTAGATGACTGTATGAGCATCAGTCTCTCCACTGCTGTCTGATAAGACTGTACTGTTTCTGTACAAACTCTTCAGTAGAAACATTGGGTTAAAGCAAAGCACCGCTGATTACACATTCTTTGTAGTCCAAAGAAATGATTATAAATTAGAGCACCATATATGACCTTTTTTTTTTTTTTTTTAAATACACAGCGTTAGCTTATGGCCTCTTCTGTCAACATTCCCTTATAGATAACTTGGGTAAGCAGGCAATTTATACATGCTATATAGGACCTAAGAAACCACACATAAAGAAAAAATAGAAAAGGTCTGGAGAAGTTGTTTAGTGGGCAAACTTATACATGTGTAAGTTTAGGACCTGAATTTGAATTGCCGAAGCAGCTGGAAGGCTGGGTGTGGTGATGCTCACGTCTGCATTCCCAGCACTCCTCCAAAATATAGGTGGTGGCAGAGACAAGGGAATTCTCAGAAGCTCTTGGGCCAGCTAACTCATGAGCACAACCTTAAACAATTCTGCCTCAAGGTAGATGCTAAGGGCCTATACCAGACATTGTCCCCTGACCTCCAATTCCTCCATGGCACATGTGTGCACACCTGTGTGTTTAAGCATCTGTAAGTACAAAGATTAATATATAAAAGGAGAAATCTTGATCAAAATCACATTGCTTTTGCTTAACATGTGTACATAGTTCTCTGTGTCCATAAGAAATTTGTATGGGTATTTATTTTTTTAACCTACCCAACTAACCTTAAGAAGAATCTATTATTTCAGGAATATTATTATTGTTGTTGTTATTATTGTATTTAAAGACCTCAAATGAGAACAATGTCAAATGTTTATTTGAAAGGCAAGGCTGTCTTGTGTGTACAGGTGTCTTAATGATATTCAAAGTATCACAAGATATTCACAAACAAAAATGTTCTGCTCATTTTACTCATGTCTTAGGGGTCACTGAAAAGGCTTAGAGTATATTAATTTGAGATGGATACAGAGGACGAAACTCTGCTAAAAGTAACCTGACCTGAGAATGATGCAGTTCCCTCTGTCTTAGCAAATGGGAGATTTATATGTCAGTACAAAGTACAATTTTAGGTGAACCTTTGGTTCCTGCTTGTGAAGTTTGCCATGATTGCATCTGTATAGATCTGACTAAAAATGAAGAGGCATCTGGGCAGTATGGAAAGTGCTGTTTTCCAACGAACCAGAACATGCTAGTAAAATAATTGCTGAGATTTTGAGCATGGTCTAATGAGCTCCCAAAGGGACTGGAGAGATGTGGACTCATTTTGGAAGATCTACATTTACCTTTCTGTTTACTTTGGAAAACTACAAAATGTAGTGTTAAGAGCATAAGAGCCGGAATTGACGGAGCTTACCCAGGGCTAGAACATTCTCTGAGCATTCTACAGAGAGTCAAGTAAGTTATGCACTTAATTCATGCTATTGTAGTTTTACCAATTCCAGTTTAGCCAACAAATGTTTATTACACATCTTTTCATTGACTGTAGGTAAGAAGAGACAAGTAGGTAAGTTATGCCTTTGATTCATCCTATTGCCCTGGTTTAAATAGGTTTCATCAATTCCAGCAATTCCTATAAGTTCGGCCAACAAATGTTTACTATAGGGCTTTTTATTAACTGTATGAGCAGAGAACAGAATTGAATGGGGGCAGAATAACATCTTTTAGGGAGGATGCACAATAATGAGACAAAAAAAGTGACATTTCTGACTAAAGATGTCGACTACATGCAAATTCAATGATTGAGTGTCCATTAATAACTCACACACATATATCAGAAATTTTAATCTTTTCTTTGAGTTTGGAACATCTCACTGAAGTTTTTTCTACTCTCATTTTATTTCTGATTAGAATTGGATTCCCTTTGAGATGTAGAACTTTCCTTCACATTTACCTTTCTTTCTCTTTGTGTTTCCAAGGAGGTCCAGCATTACTGCCAAGCAAATTTCTATCTTAGCTGCCTTTGGAAGCACAGAACTCAAGGCAACCATTTGCTTTAAAGTCTGAGTCTTCGCTCTTCTTTGGTATATGTTTATAGTAGGCAGGAACCCTGTGTTTCGCTTCTATATCTCTGGATAAACTGTCTGTCCCCTGCCAGTACACTGTGTAATTCTACATGAAGATATTTTTCATTCGTTAAGTGCTTCTAATGCTATCCTCTGTATTAAGTTATTTGTTATGATTGGAGGAATAGGCATGATAACAAAAATGGCAAATGTTAGTGTTCATTATTTGCCTTCCAGAAGACTTATTGTCTATCTTGCTCCTTTCCTGTCTTACGCTGCATTGTACCCTCAGTATTTACTGTGAGCCTTGTGTCTCTGATAAAGTCAGATCTTTTAGGAAGTCAAACTTTGAGACGTATATTATGGAAGTTATAAACGCATAGTTTATGGGTGACTAAACTCCCTGGTAAATCTGAAGTGTAAATTGTCATTACTCATAAGTAGACTTGAAGACATTTGATCCTGTTTCCACCTCTCTTCCCCCTCCCCCTCCTCCTTTTCTTCCTCCTTCTTCTCTTATTTTTGAATCATTGATACCTCTTCACATAGGACACGGAAAAGGTTTATTGGAAAGTAAATGTGTCATTTTGTTCTTCAGGTCAAGACTATTAAATTTTTAAAAAGAGATCAATTTAAAACAGTCAAATATAACCACAGGTTTTTCATTTAAATGTTTCTCAGGATAATTATGTAGACATTGTATTTGTAATCAAGCAAGTACATACTCTGTATGGGATGTTCATATAACATTTGGTGAATGTACATGTTAGTTGTCAGTAATGCTTTTTGAGGAAATATGGTGTTTTTTTTTCCCCCAGAAATTGTTTAATTCATTGTTTCATAAAATTTTATCTTAAACTCATAGCCACTGTTAATACCGCAGACTTTCTCAGTTCTTTTAAGAAACACACTGCTCCTTCTTTTTGAGATGGATGGAATTTCCCACCTGCTCACTCCACTCCCCGGATCCCTCAGTCCTAATCATTTTACGTGGCCCTGTTTCTGCACTTTTATCCTAGGAAACCCTTCTTCTTAGACCAAATGTAGGTCTTGTACCCTACTTCTTGGTTCCCTTTTTTTGGTAGACTATGAACTCAAAGAGAGAATTTTCATGTCTAGTCTTTACATCTGTCCTTCAACAGCTGATGTTGGCCCTTAAAAAGGTGTGATACTTGAATACATGTGATGTTAATTTGGTGGTGATGGTGAGGCCCAGTTATCAAAGCTTTGGTCAGCTTTGTAATATTTATACAAGAAGTAGGATTGAATATACAGTGGGTCCTGTTCCAATACTTTTGACCTGCTTTCTAGAAGAAAATCCAGTTATTACAAAGCTGAATAATTTGCAGTTTTTCACAAATGTACATAATCTTGGAAATTTTGATGGGTTAGATATTTCAGTGTTGAAGTTACTGAGCAAAGATTAAAACACTATTCTCTCAAGTAGTGTTTTTGGACATTAAAAGACATTCCTGGATAATACTGTGTTCAGATTGTTAGCACTCTCTAATGTTTATGTCCCCCTTCCATGCATGCATTAGGCTATGCTGGTTACCTGCTTGGCTTAGATATTCATCATGGATAAGATGTTCAGATGATGGTTTGGTTGACTCTAGTCTTCAATTGGTTCTTTTTCCATATAGAACCTCCTGAGTGCTAGATTATATTTTAAAACTAATTCTGTATGATAAAATATGATTACACTGTATATTGTCTACTACTCAAAAAACAAATCAAGTATTTTAAAGAATGTTTTTAGGTTTGCCTATTATGTTTTTGTTCTCTCTCTCTCTCTCTCTCTCTCTCTCTCTCTCTCTCTCTCTCTCTCCTTCCCTCCCTCTCTCCCACCCTCTCTCTCTCCCCCACACTGTGTTACTAATGGACTTTAGAAACCACTTAATTAAACATAGAAGCCAAAGTCTGAAGAAAATATTAACCAAGTAGATTCTCGAAAAGATAGAATTTTACCTATTAACTTTTTTTTCCATGCAAAATGAGCAGTAACTCACCAGTATTCCATTGAAAGATGGAATGCCTTGTTTTCCTGTTTTATACAGATTTATGGAAAGTCCTTTAGGTGGAGATAGTATCCAATACATTTCATCTAAACAAAAGTTTTATTCAGTCTTATAAAGTATTAAAGGATTTAGATTGTGAACTCTCTAAAGACAGTTGGAATGACTGTCATAGAATGGTCATGTCTGCTAAGATAAGCAGGTGGTCCTAACCTCTTCTCAGGTGCGTTTTCTCATTTGTAAAGTAGGTTTAATAGGTAACTTGTAGGACTGTGCTGAGGGGTAAGTGGGAAAATTCTGTGAGCAAATGAATAATTAATTAGAAAATAGTACATACATAGTAAATAGTTCTCACCCACTTTAACTTAGCTCGTTTCTGTGAAATAGTATGTTAAATTGTTTAATTTATGATCGGATATTATATCATCATGATGATTTGCATTTAATAACTGCAGATGTATCTATCCTTGATTTCCCCTGGCACCTTGCTTAACAGTCCTGGATGAAAAATTTTCTCTTTTCTCCCTGCTTTATTGTCTTTGATTATCTTTCCATCTGTTGTGCCTCTGTTGTTTTCTGATCTTATTTTTAGTTTTTATTTCTTGTCTTAAGCCCTCTACTCCTTATCACTATAGTCTAGAAAATAACTTTTTCCTCTCATTTTCTAGATTGGTCCTCTTCTCAATCCATTGGCTGCTTCAGTACACAGATGCTCCTTGTCTGAGTATGGGCTTGAGGCATCAGTGGCTAATTCTCCTCCATGATGCCTTGTAGGTGGAGTATCAGAATATAGCCACTGAAAGATATCATCTCAACCTACCTGCCCAGGCTTTTTGCAAAGCAATTGACATTTTACTGGAGAAACATATCACGTAGGTGTTAACAGTGTAGCTAAAAAAGCACAAGAAATGTGCCCACCTGTGCAACTGTCTCTCTTATCAAAAAACACAGTATTTGGAGTTTAAACTTCCTGTTACCCATCTTTACTCTGATTTTTTTCCCTCCAAAAACCAGCTCTTCTCTTAACTGCTCTCAGTGCAGTTTAGCTTTGCCTGGTTTTGAAGCCTACAAACAATAATTTGCAGCAATTATGAGCATTACATGCTTTCACTGGTGCTGAGCATTTTCGTATTTGTAAGTAACATATTGTAGTTTCTTCATTCATTTTCAGCTTAATATTGTCTAATAGAACCACATATTTTACTGTGTGGTCATATGTTATTCACAGGTATTTTCATTGTTTATAGCTTTGACAGTACAAAGAATTATTCTATGAGTACTGATGTTTGTGCATGTGTACAGTGTGTGTTTGTGTGTCTTTGAAATTAAATATGGTTTTGTGTCTCTCCGTATGTTTAAGTGGCTAGGAGCCTGATCTAAATGTTTGATCTTTTTTGGTGTTTTTTGGTTATATCTCAGATATTATATTTAACTCTCTTTTTGTAGCTATGTATATATATACATGATATATATATATATATATATGTATGCATGTTTTGTGTGTATTTTTGTTTGCATGTCTGTGGGCCTCTGTGTGTTTTATTACATGTATAGATATGTGCCACATGCAGATGGAGGACAAAGTGTGCTGTCAGGTGTCCTCAATTTATATATACTTTACCACTAAGACAGTATCTTTCTGGAAGAGCAGAGGGTGCTCTTAACCACTGAGCCATCTCTCCAGCCCCCAAGACAGTATCTTTCAATGAGTCTGGAGCTCACTGATTTGGCTACTCTCCCTCAACACTTTCTTTCACAGATCCCTTGTCCTTACCTCCTGTGTCCTGGGATTACAGTTGGGCTCCCTTGCCTGCTATTTGTTATTTGAGTGCTGCCAAATCCCAGTTCCATTCCTCACACTTGCATGGCAAACCCTTTATTAACATAGATCAGTCCTCCCAACCTGTGATTCATAAGTTTGAAACGAAAGTGCTTTTTCACACAACTTGTGGATTTACTACCTTGTGCACATGGATCCTGGCCATGATGGCTTATTTTTTATCCAGTATAAATATAGACAAAGTTCTCTGAATCTGAACGTCTTGATCAGAATGTGTTATGATGATGAGACGGCCTTGGAATTTGTTTAGTGTTCATTCTCTGGGGTCCATTTAATGTCAAGGGATTTAAGGTTTGAAGAGATAAATCATATATGCAGAAACTTTTAAGATTATTAGTGCCTATCCATCCAGTAAGAATATTTGTGAATATATGTATATATATATATATATATATATATATATATATATATATATATATCCTACCTCAGGCTTGTCTCTGTGAGGGACATATATTAATACTATCATCAAGCTTAAGGAAAAAAAATACTCCTTGTCTTATTTTTCCAATAATCACTGACATAGTGTGTCATTGTCAGTAGTGGAAATGCGTCCCAAACTTAGATGTGTTCCACCTGGAGAAAACTGGAAGATGGCATGTAGATTCTTATAGATGTAAATTATTATATGTCAAAGATATGATTAAGATATAACACATATGAATGGAGATATACTGCTTATTTTAATTAACAACAATATTGATATTGAAATTTTCTGATCTATGGAATTCACCATCTGGTAGAATGCCCAAGACATAAATATATCACCATTTTATAGTGAGGCAAGTGCTGTTGCAGACCATTAGTATGAAATGCCATGCAGCAGTGCAGAGGAATAATTTATTTTGTAAATACTATAGAAGTCATGGTAGAAGTCAGCTCATCTTGGGGACTTTAATGGTCTGGGAACTCTCAGTGCTGGGTGCTTTGAGGGAAATCCAAAGGCTAGGTAGGATAACTTAGTGGTCTTTGTACATTCACTTCCTTGAGCTATAGAGTTGCCCTTGTACAATGCTTCTTTTATAAATATCTGAAAGTGTCTGCTTTTATATCATATAAAATATAAGTATGGTTCAAGAAAAGTGAAAATACCAGAGGCTTCATAAAAAAATACAATTTTATACTAGTACAGGTTTAATGTTCTGACAACCACCTATGTCCAGTGTTCAGCTTATACCTAAGTAAGGGCTTAAACTTTATTGCTTCATCTGTGAAATGTGTCTGAAGTATTACTTTATCCAAGACAGCCAATCTAAATTAAATCAGTAAAATGCTGTACCTTTGCTTCAGTTACCGGCTCTTTGTAGAATTAACATGACAAAATTTTTACTAAGTACACATTTTCTTTATAATTTCCATGGCTATGCAGGATCATAAGCCCAAAGAGAGTATAGTTCTGAATTTCGTTCTCTTCATTTGGTTAAATTTTGAAGAAACAAATTGTGAAACACCTGAATCTAGAATTATGTAAGTGTTGTCCCCTTAGTCTGTTATAAGTAATTGGGGTATACAGGTGGTAAAAGTCTTTCCAAAAGGGGTCTTTCTCTCTCTCTCTCTCTCTCTCTCTCTCTCTCTCTCTCTCTCTCTCTCTCTCTCTCAGAAGCTGAAGTTTACATTGGATGTGAAAAGGAAGTTTAATCCCATTACCTTTGTGAAATAGTTCATGAGTGAGCTAATTTCTGCCCTAGTTAATTCTGTCCTCTCTCATCCACATGCAAATACATTGCTGTTCTTTTTAATATGTGAATGGGCACGGTGGGAGCTGTGGGGCCCTGAAAAACCTGCATGTATGTTTATTCTTTCAAATGTGGCTCTCAGTGTGCTTTTAGCCCCAGTTTGAGCTTTGTGTTTAAAACTATTAGAAACTTTTTCTTCCCTGTGTCAATGAATTTAGCATCTTTGTAGAACTCTGGTATGTGACACCTATCTATCTATCTATCTATCATCTATCTATCTCTTTATCTATCTATCATCTATCTCTTTATCTGTCTATCTATTTTTCTGCCATCTCTGTCATCTTCTATCAGTCTGTTATCTATTTTTGCTATTTCTTGTCAACCACTTCTTGTCAACCACTTGTACCTTTTTTCTTTTCTCTCTTTTTTCTTTTCCTCTCCTATTCATTCTACTTCCTCCTCTTCCCATATCTCCCCCTCATTTGAATCTTTAGAAAATATACTAACAATAAGAATGAATACCAAAGCTCATAATTCCATAGGATTTTTTTTTCAGGCTATACAAGCATAAGATAGGCAGCCTACTTGAGGACACATGATTTATGTTGTTCTCCATTACTCAGAATCATCAGCCAGATTAATATTAAGCCACGCTGTAGAAGCATACAATTACAGACTGGGGTCTATACTACATGCTAATTTTCCAGCTGGTCCCAGGCACTGCTGTTTGTCCTTTATTATTAAGCTAGTTAAGCGTGGGACAAAGAATGAGTGGAGTTTGTAGAAGCAGGATAAATAACCATAGAGGAGACTGGAGACTAAGTATATTCTTTCAAGTATTTGAGAGCCATAGAATGAAAATCTAGGAGCTTGAGACCCTTTGATACTACCAAGTCTTTTTCTAATACCCTTTACATTCCACATTTTGCTAAGCATTTTGCCATATTTGGTTAATTTTCATATTAGAAAATTTATATTATTTGTAAAAGAATGAGAGATTGGCTCATAAGATAGATCAGCTGGTGGAAGCACTTGCCATACAAGCCTGATCTGAGTTAGACTCTCACAAGTTTTAAAACTGATTTCTGTCATAGAATAGCTTTAAAAAATTATACTGGCAGAAAAATTCTACCCTTGTATGTAATGAGTGCTAGTATTAAGCTCAGAGATAACATTGGGCTTATATATCATGTATAATAAAGAGTTTTTGATTTGGAAATCTGTGATCTTTGATCTAATTGTACATTGATATTTTATCTTCTGCTCTTCTCATCCTTCTAGATGTTGATTCTGTTCTATTATTATATATGAAATTTCATTTGCTTTTTCTTTAATACTGACATCTGTATTAAAAACAGCAGCAAACCTTTTCAAAACCATAAACAAATGGAAAACATCATAGTTTTCCTGCCAAGTTAAAGCAGTTGTCTAACCTTTCTCTGATGTCTTTGGTTATGATTTTCCTACAGCCATGCTGACTTGAAGCAGCACCTTCTCTGCGCTCCGTGAAACTTTAGTGTTTGGGGAGTAAGTGATATCCTGTGACATAAAGACAAATGGGATTGGGAAATTCAGTCCAAATGGAACAGACTCCATCTTCTCTGATCCCTGAGACTTCTTAGAGCCATAATTGCTAATATACGTTGTGGATATCTGGGAGAGCTGTGGAGTATATAGTTTCCACTCAGCTTAATTTGATCAAGGACTTGTCTTTCACTTCTCTTTTAGAAGTCAGTATCATGAGAAGAACACAAGGGGAGTTCTTGGGTTTCCTGTCATCTCCTTTTAAACAACCACATTCTCAAAATCCCAGACAGAGCTTAACTAAATATGGGGTGAACACAGGCAGGAATGTTCTTAACTAATGACTTTCCAAAAGTAACTCACATAGTGGAATCTTTCTATGCCTAGTACCCAAATTGTGTATAGATTTTGTTTATACCTTTAGAAATTATGCATAGAACCTTAATGTTCTTTCTAGAAGACAGGGGAACTGTAGTTTGTGACACCTTACTATCCTTTGTTACTTTCATAAATAGACATGTTTTTAAAAGGTTGATTTATTTTATTTCATATGTATGAGTGTTTAGCTTGCGATATTTGGGGGACCAGGGACCAGAAGAGGACATCTTATACATAGGAACTGAAGTTCCTCATGGTTGTGTCTTTCCATATGGGTGCCGAGAACTATACAGGTCCTCTGGAAGAGTAGTAGCATGTACTCTTAACCTCCTTAGCCATGTCTCTGGATACACATAAGAATATTTAAACTGATAGTTTTCATTGTAAGTATAATTGTATTTAAAAAGGAGAAATTTTCTGCTCTGCCTCTCCCATTGTTTCTTCAGAAGTAAAATGATCATAAGCAAATGTGAACTTTGCATTGCTCTAACAAAATATCTGGAGAAAACTAAAGTAAAAGGAGGAGAAACTTATTTTTGCTCATGACGTCAGAGGCTTTAGTCCATGGTCCTTTGACTTCTTAGCAAATGGTGAGGCAAAGCCTCTTACTTGGGACCTTTGTGCCAGATAAGAAACAGAAAGAAGACAGACAATTTGAAAAGCACATTCCCTCATGGGCAACACCTTATAGACTTTTCACTATTGGGTCCCACCAAAAATGGTAATTTTTGACATTCATTGATATAGTTCAACTATGGATTCTTGTGAATTTATTAGTTAAATGAAGCAGTGTCAATAACAGGGTGGTGTGTAAAACAAAGCAGATTTGGTGTCACTGTTACCTGTTCATTTCACTGCATGAAATTCTTCTATGTGTATTGTATATTAGCTTAAATGAACATGGCAAAGTACACACTGATAGATCATAGGAAGCATGGGATGAAGACAACAAATATTTCCATTCTGTTGTGTGGATGTATTATCAAATCTTCACGATCGTTGTGCCTTTAACAGTTGGATCCTTCTGTGGTTCTTTCTTCAGGCCACATGGCCATAGATGGGTGCAGTCTTTTTAAACTACTTCCTATTGTATGGTGAGGATGAGCTCAGTGGTTCCTAAGTTACTTCTCAGTTTCATGAGGAAGGGCTACTGCATATGAAGGCACAGTTTATGTTTTCTGTCCCTCATCTACTTATACATACAACACTCATATGTCCTGTATATGTGCAATAGATGGGCTTTGTTGATGTATCTTTACATCTTTTATTTAGGTTGGTACTCTTTTAAAACCAAGCAAATACATAACCACAATATCAAAATAACCACAATATTGAAATTTTTGCCCTGGCTTTACAATGATTGAAAACTGAGCATTCACAGTGAAGTATGCTATCTTAAAAGTATGCATTGATTAGAGTCACCAAGCTAAACACTGTATTCTGTATATATGCATCACTCTACCAGCTGCACTAGTATTCATTGGCACAGATTTCTTATAGGAAGCAGCTGCTAGTCAGTTATATTGGTGGATTCAATTAATGATTGGAATGTCCTTTATTTGTTTAATGACAGATTGGAATTATAGTAACAGAAATATATACAAATTAAACTACCTTTAATAAACAAAGATATTTTATAGCAAATGCTAATAAGAAATTCAAATACTGACATAAAACCAGATTCTGGCAATTTTTATTATCAGTGAAAATCTAGCTTTTATATATTGTTCTATTAGTTCACTTTACAGACATCTTATTAAGTGCATTCATTCATATGCTGCCATAACTCTTCTTTTTGAACTTGACATGATGATTAGTCCTTTGCCAAAGGACCTGGTGAGGTGATGTATTTTAAATTTATCCAAGAAGTAAAGAATAAATTTAAGCATGCTCACATGTAAATTAGTGGGGCCCGGGTAATTTATGGGTCAGTTAGTCAGATTAGTTGGTTTAAATCAATGGTCTTCATCATAGACACTTTTGTTCCCTTTAAGAAAAAAAAAATGTGTGTGTAAACAAATATTAATATTTAATTTACTTAATAAAATTGTGGTCTTTTAAAAATCAATAGTAGTAATGAATTTCCCTCTTTTGTTACAGAGTGTAAATTATTTCTTTCTTATTTTGACATTTCAAGATACATATTTGTTCTTTAGTTAATCCTACTTACTGGAAATAACACAATTTTAGTGTTTTCAGACATTTTTTATAGCCAATCTTCTAGCATAAGGCTTTGAAGAAAAAACTGTTTTATAATTTTCTTCTAAAAATTAAATAGTCCATGTAAATTTTTCTCTAATATGCATATATGGAGACCATTTCTTTTACAAGTATGACATTATTGCTAACTTACCTCATGATCTCCTTTAACCTAGGCTAATGCTGTTGTAATAATAAAATATATAGAACATAGTATGATGAAATATTAGCCTAATATATATGTTTAGTCTAGCATAAAGATGTATTAAAAGAGGTTGTGTAAAGAGGGTGCCTTTTATGTCAGAGGGGGTTGGGTGAGTTCTAGTGTCCACATGGATATTAATAGACTTTACATTTGGAAGTATGTTATTAGAAGTAATCATTTTGCATTATTTTGATCTCAATTAATGAGAGATTTATTGAATGGGAGATGGTTGAAGGTGATGACATTTGAATCTTAGAAGGATTTAAAATCCAAAAAAAAAAATACTTTCAAAGATTCAGGAATGTTAAAGATTCAAAGCCCACCTAAATAAAAATAGGTATCAAAAGGACCAGATCTGACATTAGTGTTTATAAAATTGGAAACTTCTTTTTTTTTTTTTTTTTTTTTTTTTTAAGAAAAAAAAAATTCTACCATTGAAGTCTTGCCCTGGAATTTGAAGAAATAGAAAGCATTTAAACTCTTTCAGCAATGCTTGGGTTTGTGGACTGGGTAAACAATGTAACAACGTCTATTGCATTTTATAGTTCACTTAAGCAGTCTGATTTTGATCTGTATATGTGGAGTAGACAGGATTCAAGTGCTTTTCTTTTCCTCCAAAACCAATGAGCAGACACATATGTTCCTTAAAGAAGAAACTTCCCATGTTCATATGGAAGCTATCTAGTTTGCTATAGGTCCAAGACTTGACCTCTCTTTTATTTTGCTATCAGTTGCTTAATTCTTTAGATTCTTTGTGGGAGACTTTTGATCAAAAGAAAATTTTATTCTTTGTTTGCCTCTTTTATTTTTTTTATAAAGGCTACAAGAAATGTGTAATTAATAACTTTGTACTTTATGCTAGTGACATAAGCAAGTATGGTATAAAATATCTTTTTAGTAAAGATTGCAGCATGATGACTTAGTTTTTGTGTTTAGCTTTGATTTCAAGCACTTGAAAGTTTTATTGTCTGGAAAACAAAAAGAAGAAGTCATCTGGCATTATATGTTATGAAAATCAGTAGTGCTACTTATAGTATATATATAATTCATACACAGCAAAATTCCATGCTGAGATCAAATGACACAATATAATACCCCTTAATTTTTCCAGTGTTGTGAGAATACACACACATCACACACACATATGTATATAACATTTTATATGAAGCATATATCTGGTATATGCATGAAATGAGACTTAGAATGCTATTCAAAAAAAGATTTCTTATAATTGTTTCATTTAACTTTTAAGCAGATGTTTTTCTCTTTGAGGTTAATGATAAAGAGCATAATTAAATCATGCTTGTTGTATTTGGCTTACAGCTGATGCTGATCATATAAATGGTGAAAGAATTTAATCACTGAGTGAAGGACATTCTTGTGTATGGTAGTGTAGGACACTGTTAGTTGTTAGTGGTTTTATATTTCATCATTTTTAGAAGAAATTGGACAAAGGTATTTAAAATGTAAAATTAAATGCTATTGACTGGGTCATTAGAGTCACAAGGCCAGGGGAAACTAAAAATTAATTAAAATTTTTCCTTGTACAAGTAAAAGGCTGATAGAATAGGAGGGGTTACTTTAATCCTACAGGTCCTGAGGATCATATCTAAAACTGGACACACTCCTTCCCAGGCTTCCCTCTCCTGTTCTCATTCCTTTGCTGGTTTGAAGCTGTGCATACACTTTACATCCTTGTATTTCAAGAGCTTTTCATTCAACAGAAACAAATCCTAGTTTTCACCACACTGAGTGTGAGATTAATTTCTTTCTAAATGTCTCTGAAAATTGGTTTCTCTGGTCATGCAACTTGATTATTGATTACATGAATAGTTGGAAAAAACATTTCATAAGTATATAAATTTATGTATTTGTATATGTGTGAGCAGTTAGGTATGTTAGCATATGTGTGTCTAATTGTTTATGCAGATAGATAAAACATAGCTAAATTATTAGTGGCAAATTCCCTTTGTCTAGAAGACAGAAGATGAAGTTTCCTGTTTCTGTGAAGAAGCTTCCTTGAGAAAAAGATTCAGTCTTACAAACAAGATTTTTTTGCATATTTAACAATTTTAATCAGTGAAATAAAGAGTATTACATCTTAAACTCCAATGTTAAATATTTCCACTGAAATAATCTAATATAACACATTGAATTATTCTATTAGGTTTTAAATAATTTTGAGCTCTCAGAATATTTTTTAATTTTATTGTTCTAATTGAAAATGAAATGATATTAGTTGAGAGTTAAACTTAGGACTTTTGCAAAAAGGTTATTTAACATTGTAGAACAATTTGGAGAAGCTAGGCATACTGCTTATAAATCTTTGCAGTTGGACTAGAAGGTAGAATTAAGGATGTTGGTGTTTGTGTATGTGGAAAATGGTGTAAATATAGACAATGCTTACCTTTCTGTCACTATATAGTAGTACTTCATCTCTCAATGGTGCTGAAGCTGTAAATGAACAGTTTTCATTTTCTCCTACAAGCCTCATTACTTAAAAAAAAATTGTTTTATAGTGGATCCACTTTAACAAGGATTTTTAATTTATTTGTTCTTTTACTTTGAGGAAGGGATATTACTATGGAGTAGAAAGAGAAAATTTTAATGTAAAATTATCCTAACTGATGACTGACTTTCATTCATATGATTGTGCATTTTAATGACTTCCCAAGGCCCTCTAGAAATCATTGCTGGTGTGGACAAACTTAGGTCCCCTGTCCACCCAGCATTGGTAAGTATGACAGTCCTCAGGGGTGAAGGGCTTTCATAGGCTGAATAATCTCACTAGCATTTCAATCTGTTGGAAAAAAAAGTCCCATAATATTTTATATTGTGCTCCCTTCCTGACTGCATTATTAAAACCCAGAAAGGAAAGGATTCTGCCCCAGGTCTGCCTGGGCTTTTATTTGATGATTTTACCAGTCCAAGGTGCTAGTGTGCTCATGTATTACACTTTAGGTGTAATATAGTCAAACACGTGTATGCCATTTAGGAAGAGGATCTTTTTGTGTTGTTTTACAGATGTACAGATCAGCTTCCAAATGTGTTTGGTGACATCTTCTAAGACAGTTAGCTTCCTCATAGTTGACTAATAAAATTAATACTTGCAGAAAGCACTCTAAAGCCACCCACGTGCCTTATGAATTCAATGCTGGGTATGGGTTTACAAGTATGGGATCTATTTTTTCAAGGGAAAATGTTCACTGGAAAAGTTCTTGGCACACAGTAAAACATCGTGCAATCTGTTATTTGTCTTAGAGATAATAACTGGCGGGTGGCTCTAGCCTTGTGCTATCTTACTTATGACTTGAGAGGGGAGGTTCTTCTACTCAGAAGTATAGCAAATGTGCTTATATTTACATAATATGTCACTCTGAAAAATTATGATGATATAATTTGAGTAAAAATTTTTCTATAACTACTTCAAAGTATACTCAAATAAATTAACTGCATTTTTTAAAAAAAAAAACAGCGACTAAAAAGAACATGCCACTACCCCCCACAGCACAATATAAAACACAAATGACCTCTCTGATTCTTCTTTGAAGTTTTAGCAGTTTAACATTCATTGCAATGTATATTATTAAGGACTCTGTTGAGCATAAAGCATCAGTGAGTCATACTCTTTCTGAAGAGCTGCTCCTGGGGGGAAGAAAGAACTAAAATTTGTGAAGATAATAATTTAATTAAATTATATTTTTTCTCAGGAGTTAATGATGCTGTTGAAGTCATTTTTAACCTTTGACCTGCTGCATTTCTTTATGATAATGATAAATCAGAAGAGATCTAAAACACTTCTTTTTTTCTGAAAAATGACTTTTTTTTCCAGTATAAATGTATTTAGATCAATTTACTTTTAAGTATTTTATCTTAGTTCTCTTGCCATTTTCCCAATCACTTTGACATTAATATATGGGCATAAACCATTCACCTTTCATTTTGATAGATGGGTAACTTTAATGAATTGGATTATGATTTCTTCAAACATTCTGCTTTTTATACAGAACTTTCTACAGTTTTGGGTAACCTCATTCATATCATTTCAGTTAGTCATTGTTAGACTGTAGGTATGTTAGCTAAAAAAGTTTGAACCACCAACATTATGATTTTTAAGTTCTTGACCAAAGAAAGTCTATATTGTGTTTGATACAGATACGATAATGTGCAATGGAGAAATAATTCAGAATTTTAGAAGATGAGCCAAGCAGTGCCTTTGAAACCAGTATTGTTTTATGTTAGAATACATAAGAACAGCTTATATTATGACCTACGATATCCTGTCTTTTAGGTCAAGTTGAAATATAACTTCATAAACATATATACATACATACACATATGCACTAAGGTATCCATATTTAACATGTGTTTTTAAATTTGTAAAAACACACATACCTTTGAGATGTTCATCTTATTGACTTCTACAATTTGGCCCTGAACTCCTGGGCTCTAGTGGTCCTCTTGCAGAATTCCTAATTGCTGGTGTTACATGTTCCTCTGTGCCTGGCTTAAAACAGCATGTACATTTATGGTTTAAACACCAACTGATTTCTTAGATTTTTATTTTTTTTTCCTTCAAATTTTCCCTTGCATAATTACCAGTAATCTTTTTTTTTCTTGCACATGTCCTCCCAAGGCTATCAGAGCCTCATCTAATAGACAAATATAGGTGTCCTAAAATGTCAACAGAAGCAACAGTGAATTGCAAGCATTGCATTCACATAGTTACCTGTGTCTTCAGTTACAAAGAAGGTTCCTAGCTTCTTTTAATTGTGCCTTTCGTGAGTGACAAGGGTGGTTACACATTTCTCCTTCCTATAAGATATTGTTGCCCCATGACTAAGGCTTTCTCTTGTATCTTCACTCTTTCATTCTATTTTTTTGTTATTCCATGAGAGAACTTATATGGAATTTGATGGATGATATTAATGGTCCTTAAAGAGAACACCGTAGTTTTTAACGTACTGTTGTACTGTCTTTGACATTAGTTCCTGAAGTGAAATATCACCCTATCAAGTGCTTTATCTTGTTTGGGGATTCATTATACAACAATTTTGTGCGACTAGATCTGTTCAGAAGCACAGGTCCACCCTAGTCTCTCAGGCCAGTGTGATCCAGCCACACATTGAGAAGTTACACAGGACTACAGCTAAGCAATGCTTTATATTAGATTTTTGCAGAGCATTTATATAGCTATATTATAACTCTTTTTACTAAACTGGTCATCACAGCACAGCCTGCTGACAATAAAGAAGTCTTGTTTTATTAGAACATAGCAGGTAGCATTTTCAGAGACATTTTGAGGGATGGCTTAGGCAACACTTGAGTGTGTCAGCTGAGAACTTAGAGAATAAAGGCCATAGAGCCCCATGCTCAACCAGCCTTTGTTCATATGGTCTTTCATTAGTAGGACACTATTCACTTTTCATAGTTTTGATAGCTACATCCCTGAAGAAGTATTTATCGCTTAAGGTCTAAGTTTGTCTTTAGCCAATGATGTCACAAAGTCCTAAGGCACAATAGAGGTAGTGTGGGAAGAAAGCCACTGTAAACTGCTAAGATTTAGTCATTTTAGCCTCAGAAAAACAGTGACTCTAACTTCAATATTGTTCTGTAGGTGAGATCCCAAGGGCTTAGCTTATTTCTGCATCCTGCTGCAGAGTCCCAGTGAAACCTGACTTATCACTGTAGTGCATTCCCAGCCCTACTTCCAACCTCCAGGATGGTACCCATATGTTTTAAAGACATTCTTTGTAGGGCTGAGCAGAACTGTTCATTATCCTCTTTCCTGGTAGTAAGTAGGTGGTTTTCACTCAGTTCATAACATGGCTGTCTGTGTCATTTTGACATGAATCTTTTTCTTTGAAACTATATTCTTATTAATGCTACAATATTCCATTGTAGTAATTATATGTATATGTACATATATTTTTATGGAATCATGCATGCATTTTGTAAAGTTAAACCTATATATATATTTTCTATAAACATCATATTTGCATATATATATAAAATCTATGACTTGTATAAATATATGGTGCTCATCATTGCCTGTAATTAAAAATAAGGAAACTGGGCAAAAATAAGAAAGATGGGACTGATTAATAGTATGGATAATAGTGAGTCTTTTAATATTCATAGCATGTTTTCAAAGAATAGATTAGCCAGTCTTTGTGTTAAACTGTTTCAAATATCAAATATTATTTGCTTTTGTCAATTTGTCTTTCCATTTTTTTTTCTTTTCACATTTTGAGGCTTTTTTAAAAAATATTAATTGGTGTTTTTGCCTCTATGTATAACTGTGTAAGGGTGTCAGATCTTTGGAATTACAGACAGTTGTTAGCTGCCATGTGGATTCTGGGAATCAAACTCAGGTCCTCCTGAAGAACAGTCAGTGCTCTTAGCTGCTGAGCCATCTCCCCAGCGTGGCTGTTTTTTTTTTTAATATTTATTCATAATATATAAAGTATGCAGAAGACAGTACCAAATCTCATTACAGATGGTTGTGAGCCACCATGTGGTTGTTGGGAATTGAACTCAGGACCTCTGGAAGAACAGTCAGTGTTCTTAACCTCTGAGCCATCTCTCCAGTGCCCCTGCCTTTTTAAATTTTTTTCATTTAGAGGAACTATTTTATTGTGTACCTTAGAAGATCTTGGATTGACTAAGTCAAATATTCTAGATTGTGTTACCTGTCTACAATCTTCAAATAACCATGCTCTTCTTCATTTTCCCTATGTGTTCACAGATATGGTCCGGAAAAAGAACCCCCCTCTGAGAAACGTTGCTAGTGAAGGCGAGGGTCAGACCCTGGAGCCAATAGCTACAGAAAGCAAGGTGTCTGCAAAGGACAAAGAGTTTTCTGCAGATCAGATGTCAGAAAACACAGATCACAGTGATGCTGCAGAACTGAACCCGGCGGAGGAACACAGCGTGCATGGCCAAGATCCATCTTCTAGCAGTAAGAAGGACTTGCAAATCTCAGGCCTGAGTGAGAAGGCTGGCTTCAATTATGAAAGCCCGAGTAAGGGAGGAAACCTTGCCTCCTTCCCGCATGATGAGGTAACAGAGAGAAATATGTTGGCTTTCTCATCTCCAGCTGCTGGGGGAGTCTGCGAGCCCTTGAAGTCTCCTCAAAGAGCAGAGGCAGATGACCCTCAAGATATGGCCTGCACCCCATCGGGGGATTCATTGGAGACAAAAGAAGAACATAAAATGTCACCAAAGGCTACTGAGGAAACAGGGCCAGTGCAGAGTGGTCAAGCTAATTGTCAAGGTTTGAGCCCAGTTTCCATGGTCTCAAAAAACCCACAAGTGCCTTCAGATGGGGGTGTAAGACTGAGTAAACCCAAAACTGACTTACTGGTGAATGAGAACCCAGACCCGGCACCTCTGTCTCCAGAGCTTCAGGACTTCAAATGCAATATCTGTGGATACGGTTACTACGGCAATGACCCCACAGATCTGATTAAGCACTTCCGAAAGTATCACTTAGGACTGCATAATCGCACCAGGCAGGATGCTGAGCTGGACAGCAAAATCCTGGCCCTTCATAACATGGTGCAGTTCAGCCATTCCAAAGACTTCCAGAAGGTCAACCGCTCAGTACTTTCTGGCGTGCTGCAGGACATCAGCCCTTCAAGGCCTGCTTTGCTAAACGGGACCTATGATGTACAGGTTTGTGGTTTTTCTTGTGATTTCTAGGAGGAGAAGCAAGTAATTAGTGAGGAAATGTGAATTTATAGTTTCATGTCCAAAGTATGGTCCAAGATGAGAAACTTTTATACCCTGTAAAAAAGATGTGTATAGTTCATTGCTACTTCAAACATGTATTCAAGGCTAACCTTAACTTCTCATTGTATGAAAAGAAAGCTAAGATTTCCACTAGATTTGGGAAGTTTTTAATGGAATTAGCTAAAGTTCGTATTTATTGATTTACTTCACAATTGCCGGGTATTTTCAGCCTTGCAACACTGGTAGAGGTCTGTGACTGCACATGATCATAAGTCATTGCCTCGTTCTAGTTTCCTCCTAAAATCTTCCTCCTGGGTCAGTCTTTATAGTTAGTCTAATTAGGTTTGGATCATATTGGCAGTGACAGAGATATACTCTTGTATATCAAAATAATTGCAAAGGAAAATTTGAAGTAACATTTCACATTGACTGAAAACCTCGATGAGAATGTAAGTAGTAGAGCTGAACTCAGGATGACTTTGAAGTAAGCCAATAAAGCATTCCTTTCTCCATTTAAGGAGAAGGGTAATGATTTATGAAAGCATTTGGTAAGGATTTAGGTTTACATTTTTATGGAAACGCATACACTGTTTCCATCTATTTTTCTGTCCTCAGTTGAAGCATAGATATGAAAAACCCTAATGTGTAATATTTTTAATTTGAAAAAAAAAACATGGAAGCGAATATGAAGAAATTCAGTATTTAATTTTAATTTAATCTTGATGATTTTAGCACAGTTGAAGTTCATGGCCAGTCCAACAAAAAGTAGTAAGTTTTATTACATTCTATAAATTGTTATCATCTTATTGAGTCAGGGATATCACAAAGCATATGATAATAAATATTCACCTTATTTATGATTGTTTTTTTAGAAACATCACAGAACTGATAAATTCCCTTAGTACTTATTTTACCAGGGAAGTTTCTTAACATTCATTTTTGTCAGCTTCCTAGCCACAGTATCTCATTCCTATACTTTTCTATTGCCCGAGTGTCAATGAAGAAGGATATAGAAAAGAGTTACAAAAGATAGGCAGTATAATATTTTGCAATGTTTTTAAGAAAGACCTGAGTCCTTTCAATGTCATAATGGTCATCACTATTTTAAAGGAGTTATAGAGAAAACAAGGCAGCTTCATCTTTAAAATTTCCATTTTCTTACTGAATTTCTACAAATAGAACTCTTTCTATGGAGCAAATTAAGGCAACATAGTTATTATGCATGAAAGCTACATGCTTTGAACTCCTGTCTTATTAAAGATCATTTCACTGTCTTATGTCAGATATACTCTGCTGTCAAACTGTGATTTGGAAAGCAAATACGTGTTTTAGATAAAAGGGTTGGAAGTGCATAATGTCAGTATGTGAAACGGTGTTTTATAATTAGCAAGTAATATGATGTTAATACCTGGATTTCCGGCAGTTTCAATTTGTTCACTCTAGGGACGACATCTGAGGGAAGCTGATCCCGGCTGTCAGGAAGGCTCTGAAAAGATTACTAAGGCCTAGAGTTTGGAAGAATTCAGATTTTTAAACACACTTCCATTTCCCCCAAATAGTTATTTGTTAGGTTCTTAGTTATTTATAGTAAAGTTTATGTATGAGTGGAACACTTTTCCTGGGCAGTGGATTTAGAAATGAAGCAGATGTGGGAGCTATCTGAGTTTGGAAATAAAACAGCTGATCATAGACTGTGCTGTGCACTAAAGCCTGCTCTGCATGCAGCAAAAAAAGAAAAGTGACTGGAAACCACAGGCAGGAGGGGGCTCTTGTTAGAATTATTTTATTTTCTTCTTCAATCGAAGGAAACAAATACTGCAACAAGTAGATTAAAGCAATCCGGTGGGAAAGTGAGTGATTGAGTCAAAAAGTGAGTGTGTGTGGGGCCAAATCTAAAGAAACTTAACTTCATTTCTTAAAGGGAATAAGTACACTATAGACAATGATTTTGAACATTTTGTGCATACATACCTGACAGTCATGCAGAAGCATGTTTGAAGACAAGTAACTTAGTAGTTTTCAGGCTGAACTATGCAGCAAACAGCTTCTCCTCCTACATATACTCAATGATAGAGCCATGCTTGACATCTCCTTCTGCGCTAAAATATCTGTGCTACAGAAATGCTCTTAACCAGCTTGTTCTTTAGGCTCTTGAATTGCATTGACTTAAAAGCTACCTGATATAAAATACTGATGACAGAGTTGTTTTAGTTCAGAGTTCCATAAGAAATATGTGTATCTATACATATATATATATACATACATACATACATACATACAGGTAAATAATGCATATTGTGAGTTAATGGCTTATATGAATTCTGATAAAATATTTTTTTCTTTGTAAAATTTATTTAGCTTTATTTATGTGCATTGGTATCAAGGTGTCAGATCTCTAGAACAGGAGTTACAGACAGTTGTGAGCTGCCATGTGGATGCTGGGAATTGAACCCCGGGTCCTCTGGGAGAGCAGCCCATGTTCCTAACACCTGAGCTATCTCTCCAGACCCTTATTCTGATAAAATATTTTCTTAGACATCAGTATTATGAACAATTTCAGGAATCATTTACTGAACTACACAATTTAAGTAAATTACAGAAATGGATGAACAATTCATTAATCTTTTTCAATTAAACTGGCTTTTAGGAAATGTTCAGAGTAGTTGGCAGTTAATGATAGATTTATGAAACTTTAGATCAAGAAAAAAAGAACAGAGGAAAGAACTCAGAAGACTATGTGGCTTTGATCTGTAGTTTGGCTTGACATGATGGTTTTATATAAATTGAACCAACTTGACTGCAATTACAAGATATAGCCAGTTTGGAAGATGGACTAATTTAAGCCACATCTTAGATTTTAATATATACTTTATAAAACTAAAATGTATTCTATCTGGAGGAACATTTGAAAATCCAATAGCACAGATACTGTATGACAATATTCATGCTCACATAAATAATATCTTAAACTGGCAAAGGCATTATGGTTGTTTTCATAAAAGTAATGTCCACAAGATTTTCTTACGTTGCCCTGTAGAGAGTGAACCGGGAGTAGATGAAGACCAGCTGCAGCAACTACTATAGCAGGACAACTGTCTTGTCTTGGTCTGAGGGATTCATGAGATTCTTAACCATATAGCACCTTGCAGTAGCAGGCATAGCCCTGCAAACTAAAAAGAGATCATATTTTTATGAAAAAACAAAAGCAAATGATGCCCCTAACTCAAACAAAAAAACAGTGGAATCCAAATCACACCAGCAAAAAAAACCAAACAACAACAACAAAAAGAAGCAAAAGAAAATAATGGCTAGCGCTGAGCTACTTGACTGGATAAGGATGCTCATTTCCCAATCTTTCATTCCCCACTGTGAGTTTTACCAGGTTTTTTTTTTCTGACATATTTGAAAATAATGGATATGGCATGATTGGTAAGCCTCATGTAATTTTTACTATCTGTATTCAGTCTTTGAGGCTCACAAGTAGACCAATAATAGGACAAGAGATTGAGTTCTTTAAAAAGTAATTACAGCCTCTTTCTTTTTAATCTGCTTTATTATGCTTATATTTAAACCTTCTCTGAATGGAGGCCTGCATTAACAACGCTGACTCTGCTGTTTCATTAGGGCCTAATGTGCTGTGCATTAGGGCGTTTGCATCATCTTTATGGGGGAGCTTTTAGCTCTCAGATCAGGTTATAAAATTAGGAGTCCTGTCAAGTTGTGCTTCCCACGGGAAAGTGTTTACACTATTCCAAGTTGATAAAACCTCAAGATGTACACAAAACCTTTCTGTATTACTATATATTTTCTGTTACTCTGCATTATTGAGGACTCCATGAAAGTAGCTACTGGATTCCATTTGAGACTTTTATTTTGGCATTTGGTGAAACCCTACATTTATTGGAAGGACCCATTTCTTAATTTATCAGGGACTCTCTTCTGTTTGAACCAGGGATGCTCCATTTTTCTTTGTAAGTATTTTTATCCCAGTGGTACAATATGTTATATTAGAAGTAGAAAGGACAGACTTTAGTGATAGGAAACTACCCTTTTTTTTAATATATATTTTTAGCACACATAGCTATAGGAGCTCTAGATATCCTTAATATATAAGTGTATTCAGTGGAACATGGGATTTACAGTTTTGATCAAAATAGTAATTGAAAAACAAAACAAAACAAAACACCTGAGAACATTAATCTCATTGTGATTTATTTGGATTTGTCTTAAATTTTACTTCCAAATATTTATTTTTTACTTTGCAGTTTCCTTTGATCTGGAGTATAAGGGAAGTTGTAGATCTTAGCAGGTTCTGTTTCTTTGTTTGTCCAAGTTGAGGACTATTGCATTTTAGAAAAATTGGTAAATGAGACTTTAAATCAGTTCAGACTGTCTATGGAGGACAGAATGTTTGGCATATGAATCTAGACTGATTTTCAGGGCTGTATCTCTTTAACAAGTAATAAAGTGTGCAAAATAAAACATATGCTCACCCCCAAGGCCATAAAGCAAAGGAAAGCTCTGGCATTTACCAGGTTATTTTCATCAGTGGAGATGGCTGAGCTGGATAATGTAACCCTACCCCCCTCCCAAGGAGAAGTTTGACCATTCTAGCTAATCCATTTACCTGTGGGGCAGTTAAATCTCCATTTGGCTGTATGGAGAGTGATATGATAAATGTCTACTCTTCTTTGATTTTGGGTTTGTTTGTTATCATTTAAAGAATGTGTATCATTTTCTAGAATATTAGTGTTTTTCTCAAGGCAGAATGTTTAGAATAGAAAACCATAATTATCAGTGCATCCAATCAAATTTAGACTCATTCAATTCTTAATAAAAGTTTTATCTCCCAAATGGCCTTCTCTGCTAACTATATCAAGTTGGCAGATTATTGAGGGCTTTTCATTCCTTGGGTCATTGTAATTACATCAAACTTGCAGCTGTTGAAAGTACAGATATACAGTGAGTACCCTAACTGGAGGGAAGTTTGCAGACAGAAAGCAGCATCATTTCATTTTCTGACTTTCTTTGTTCTGAAAATGATTAGACCAAACCCATCTTGGCTTCCAATTAATCCTATCACTCTGAATCTTAACAAATAAATTCTGCATTTTTAGGTCTTTAAAATTGTTTAGTTTTATTGAACACTAAATGCAGCATTTATGCTTTCAGTGTTTTTAAAGTTAATCTAGTCTTTTATCATCTTTCAGTTTACATAATAAATATTGCACATAGCTTTCCTCCCCCAGTTTTAGATTAACATTTAATAATAACTAGCATTTATTAAGGGCTTCTTATGTGCTGATGTGTCCCTGAATTCTTTATGTGCATCAATCAACTCATCTTCATAAAAAACCCTTGAAGTAGACACTACCATTATATCCATTAGAAGAAAATAGGAAACCAGTATAGAGGGATTAAAGCACTCTGCCCAGGAGCAGACAGTTGCATAACTAGAGTTGATAGGGTATAAACCATGGTAGATACGCTGCAGAAGTCTGGCCACATAATGCCTGTGATACACTGCTTTCTCAAAGGGAAATTGCAATTACTGCAAATAGAAAGGAGTGGGAGACCAGCCCAATAGTGCAGTGGGCTGTTCAATCCCCAAGCTGAATCATTTTAACTGTGAACTCTTTGTGATTATCTGTTATCTTATCCATGCAGTATGATGCTGCCTTATTAGAATTTACTTGGCTTATAATTGAAATCACTGAAAAGAAAATTAAATGTGTTGATTTGTCTCTTTTTAAATTACTGTAATTCATTTTCACTGATTCTTTTGCTAGTCCTGACGGAGTGAGTACAGGATAAATTTTGTCTTACTCAATTAAGACTGCAATGTTATTCCTAAATTAAGGGATGGTTCATGCATCCCTTTGGTTTTTTTTCATAGTCTCTTAATTTTCATGTCTTTGTTTTTAGAATTTATGATCTGATAGATGGTGTGAGAGTTGTCTTCTTCTCATCTAGTTGCTGGGCAATTCTGCTAATATGTATGGGAAGACTGACGTCAAGGAGATCCACTCACTCCCCATGTATGTTCTTCAAGGCTGTGTAATTAGGCTTCTTTCTTCAGCCTACATTAAGAGCAGGGTTGAGTGTAAAGGCAGAAAACAAATCAAAATGCCATTAGAGAGTTTGAGTATGCTGCACACCCTGAGCACACTATGAGCTTTGTGATTTCACTGGATTCTGATGGGAGAAAAGTGTGGGGGGCAGTGTCCAGCTTAAGAATTGAGATACTCCACCTGTCCAGCACCCCACCTTTCACATTATAGATGTAAGTTTAAAGGTCACTAGGATTCTTTCATGTGTTCAGTAGCATAGGGATCCTGTAATAAATGACGGTTTCCCAGCTAATGGGAAGTCCTACCTTGACTGTCCATGTTGATTTGATTTCCAAGTCAATGTATATAAAATCCAAGTTATCAGAACTTTTTTTTTTTTTTTGCCACTTTTTGTCCATTTTAGTAAGTCAGGACTGGAAATCCTGGCAATGCTTTGGATTTCTGTTATTATCTTATCCCACACAGTTGAGTATTCTTTATTCTTGTAGTGTCAGTATTAATTATAATTAATGATTATGTTTACCTAATAAATTCAGACTGTTTTCTTTTAAAAAATATCGATTTACTCTCCTGATGAAGTGTGGTGTGTTTTGTATGTGTGTGTGGTCAGAGAACAAATTTCAGAAGTTGCTCATGTTTTCCACCTCATTCAAGCAGGATCTCTCTTGTTTTTGCTCCTGAACTATGTACTCCAGACTATCTGGTCAGAGCATCTGCGCAGTCCTCCTGTCTCAGCCGTCCTTCTCACCACAGGAATTAGAGTGTTGCAGGTGCACTTCATCACAACTAGCTTCTTTTGGGATCAAACTCAGGGCATCAGACTTGGGCTTCAGGGGCGTCTTCCGGCTCCACCTCCTTTGGCCCCTATTGCTTTCTTTCCTTTTCTTTTTCTTTCTGATAATTTCTTCATTCTTTATCCTATCCTCTTATTTTCTTGTTCCTCTTTTTATTTCCCTTGTTCTCTTCATCCTTTCTCTCTTCATTTTGTTTAATTTACTTTCTGTTCTGATGTTCTTCCTCTCCTTGCTCTTTGCTTTTCTGTGTTTTTGTTTTTCCTTTGGAAATCCCTCACTGTCACTGTTCACCTTCATTTCTTAACTTTTACTTGGGTTCCTTCTCCTTGCACAGCCTTTACGTGAGTTCTGCCTTTGACGTTTATATTTGAGTGCCAGCTTGCCTGTACACAGCTTCCATGTTGCTTCTGGAACTATTTTTTGACTTTTTAATTTAGGTTAGATACTCTTCTTTTGCTGTCATGGAACACCAGACTTAGCAGAAACAGCACACATTCCATTGTTTTTCTTATCTATTCGCCTTTATTTACAAATTTGTAATAGCACGTGTGTGTGTGTGTGTGTGTGTGTGTGTGTGTCTGTGTCTGTGTGTGTGTGTGTCTGTGTGCGTGCATGTATGTGATATGGAAGTATATAGGCATGTGTTATATAGATGCACCTTAGAAACATTCTTTGTGTGCATTAGCAAGATAACTCTGAGTATGGTTCTTTTCACCTAGTTCTTCTCTTACAGAGTTCTTCACGTAATGAAAACAGGGATTTTCATTCAATAACCTAGCTTTTTATTTCTAAGATTTTACATGCTCACTATCAGCTCCTAACCCCAAGTCCTCTCCAATTAGCATGCTCAGCCTTTGCTCTGTTGCCATCATTATAGTACTTGAAAATGAACCACATCTGAGAGAGAGCTTGTGTGTACTTTAAACACCTTTCTTCTCCCTGCTACTTTGAAAATAAGTACATGTACTAAAGTGTCATTTTAAGAATTCTGAGGCTTTAAACTATTCTTGTGTGACATATTCCTTTAGATATTTTATTTATCTTGATGTATGTTATTAGGAAGAAACAAATAAAATCATACAGATCATGAAAACCATCTTAATGATTTTTCAATTCTCTTGTGAAATATTTCTGTTTAATATATTATACTTTATAATAAATTATAAGGAAAATGTGTGAAAAATATGATGTGGATGAAATATATTTTTTTTAAACTACAGAGTTTTAAAATTGGGATTCAAATATAATAAGACCACTGTTATTAGGGGAAGATGAATTAAAATATGTTTTTGTTTGTTTTTCTCTTTGCACTTTGTGTCTTACTTGTTTTTTATTTTTTTTTTAAGTATAGCTTTAATTTGCATTTGGAAGGCGAACTGATCATTTGCTTTGGTATAGAAGACACAGTTAAGGGCTGGGGGTGGGGGCTTTTTTGAAGGTCAAAACAATGATAGAGTTGCCCGGAGTTCTTATGGTTCTCTTTTCCACGTGGCTTAGGGATGTTGGAGAGAACTTACTGTCTGTACTCAAGCACATTCATTCCTTCAGCCCAAATGTACGGAGTCCTTACATACTCCAAATATTAGCAACACATTCTTCTTGCAGTCTAGAAAGAATATAAATAGATCATTAGCTTAGTGGCAGCAAATGGAACCTTTCACTTATGCTAAGAGTACTGTTTGAACAAAGTGTGTTGAATTTACCACTGATGTCATCAGCTCCCATCTATTTGATCTATTTATCATGTTGGCAGGAGAAGTTCACGGGATGGGTCATTTTGTTAAATAGTTTTCCATTCCTGTGGCTATTACTCTGTAGCGCACTGCCTAATACAGAACTTCATGACCACGTGTGGCTCTTTAGGTTTAATTAAATTAAATAAAATTGATGACAATTACAAAAACATTTAAGTTAAATTAAGAGCAAGCCATTTTCACTACCTTTATTTTAATATCCACACATGGCTCATGCCAATCATTGGCACAGAGAATGATATGCAAAATTTTTATTATCTCAAAAAAAGTCCATTTTATCTAGAGTTCTCATTTGATGCTTACAATAATCCAATTAAATGCCAAAATATACAGCATTAGTTACATTCACGGAGAGGGCAAATAAGTCCTATGTTTGATCACAGAATTTGGAGTGCTTCTAGGAGCAGATAAATGTAGGCAAATGTAACTGCAGTTCAAGTGTTTTAGACAGATCTTTTAGATTAAATGTTGTTAAGATAAATGGTCTAGCTTGTCCACCACATATACGTGTGTGTGTGTGTGTGTGTGTGTGTGTGTGTGTGTGTGTGTGTGTGTGTGTACAGAGCCCAACATAAGCCACATGCTTAATAACACAAAGGTGATACAGGAGTACATGTTAGGTCCAAAGTGAACATAAAGCTGTCATGTTTTAACTTGTGAATAGCTACAGAAAAAAAAAATCTGTTAACACATAATTTTAAAAGTTGGTGAGTCAAGGAAGAAAGACAGGAACCTATGTTCTGCTCTCAGATCTTCTTTAGTATAATCATGGCTAGGAAAAAAAGGGTTTTTTCCAACTATTGTTGGATTGTAACATGTGAAAAGTTTGCAGTGATTCTGCATATGAGAGCTGTTTCCTGACTATAAGCTTTAGCAAATCGTTGCTGTAAGTAATTAACTATTCTTACAGTGTATTTGTATTTCACCAAGGTAGGAGATAAACTAGCTGTTTTAAGTACTAAAAATAAAATCAGTAATAAATAGACATGGATAGTGTATCTTAAGAGAGTTTTTTTAAAAAAAACCTTTTCTTTTAAACAGAGGTTGCCAAATAATGAGTATATATGTTGACTGTAACCTATGTCCATGTGCTACTATAAAAAGAATTATACAAATCGTGTCTAGATTTTTTTTGAGAGAAAAATGAATAGAATACTAAAAAGTGTTTCCCTCAAAAGTCTTATAAATTTTGATTTCAGTGCTGTTTTGCTTTCAATGTGATAGAAAACTAATATGAGGGGGCTGGAGAGATGGCTCAGGGGTTGGGAGCACTGGCTGCTCTCCCAGAGGACCTGAGTTCAATTCCCAGCACCCACATAACAGCTCACAAGTGTCTGTAACTCCTGTTCCAGAGATCTGATACCTTCATACCAATGCACATAAATAAAGCTAAATAATTTACAAAAAAAGAAAACTAATATGATTTATTGGTATTAACCAAAAAAGCAAATTTGTAATCTATGGAATATTAAAGTGATTGTTCTTCTGAAATAAGATTTGTGAGTTTTGTGTGTTGTTTGGTTTGTATGTCAAAGAGCTCAATAGTGAGAATATATTCTTAGCATAATTCAGGTATCTTGTAGTCATTAAATGTGCACTGCATAGAGCAGTTGTCCGATCCACTTCCATAGGTGAAGAAACACTTTTCTAAGACACATTGTTAAAACCAACTCAAAAAACCCAATGCCGTATACAAAGCTTGTCAATCTTCACTGACAATATTTCACTGATAATTACTCATAAAGTCTCATAGTTGGAAACAAAAAATCCAAAGGGATGCTGACACACCTGGAAATAGTTAATATTTGCTTCAAAATCATATGTGTAGGCAATGTGTATGCTTATTGTTCAACTCTTGGTGTGGCTATGTACATGGAACTTAAAGACTGTAAAATAAATAGTAGTGATGATCTGTGGTAGTCTCAGGAATTTCATATGTTTAAGCAGAAGTTTGGAGCCTTTATTAAGGAGCTCAGCATTTCTAAGCAACGTAGTAACTAAAGCCACACAAATCTTCATCTCTGTTCACATTGTACTTATTCTTATTATAAAACAGTAGTGTTTCACTATTTACGTCATTGATCCAAGTTTAAATCCCTAAAGTGTGAGAAAATAGCATACCATTTAATGCATGATTATTTGAGAAACTAAAGTTTCTTCTCAATTTTAGTGAATTAAGGAAGTTCCTATAGAAGTTTCGCAATGCAACTAGCTTAGTGCAACTTTCGGCTCCTTTCAATCATTGTAAGAATGTTGTAGATAGTTTTTCTCAGGGATTTGACTTTACCCATCTTTTCCATTGGTTTTCTTTCCAGTGGTTTACTCTTAGATTTTTGTCTTGGAGGGTGCTTCCTTATTACTTCTTTTACCTGTTCTTGATGGATTGAAACAGTGTATTTGTGTTTTGTGTGTGTGTATATGTATTATGATGCATATGTATCAATCACATGTATGTGCGTGTGTTCGTGTGTGCGTGTGTGTGTGTGTGTGTGTGTGTGTGTTTCATCATCATCTTTTGATTAAGAATGTGGAAATAAATAAATTGTTATTCTAATGTAAAGTCAGTATCATATTCTTTATGTACTAGTGTCGATTCCCCAAAACTTTAATGTTGGACATGAATTTGGAAGTTACTCCAGTTGACCAGTGAGGTTAAGTAACTTGATTAAGATCTTTTTTCTTTAGGAAGCAAATGTAAGCTCCTATTGTACTTCTATACATGTAGAGACACAAACATTCTGCAATGCTCTACAGAATACAATTTGCATTTTAAGTAGAGACTTCAAGTGATTTTTGAGAAGGCTGAGAGTTTTCTCATGGAATGATTTGTATATGAGCAGCGATCACACATGTCATTTCTGAGCAGCTGTTGAAGAAGGGAGAACATGATTTTGCCACTTGCTTTATACATTACATCTGGTTGTTGGAAAAATTAAAAAAAGTGAACTGATGCTTGAAGGGAGGGCTTCTTCTTCCCTCTTTTCTTCCTTTCTCCTTACTTCTTTCTTTCCTTCTTTTTTCCCTTTTTTCTAAGTCCCCCCCCACAAGATTTCAATCAGCAATTCAATTTCAAACTATGGCTTTAGCTCTGATTCCTGACTGAGGTCCTTGTTCAAGTCTGGCCTGAGAAGGGAGAAAGGCATCTTTATAAAGTGCCTTTGAAGGCCTACATATGATCAATTAAAGTAATCCTTCCTCTTTCTTTTTTCTTCCTTTCTCTCTTTCTTTCTCTCTCTCTTTCTTTCTTTCTCTTTTTGAGATATAGTCTGCCTAAGGCAGTCTTGAATGCTCCATTGCCCTACCTCTGTCTTCTGAGTGCTGAGATTACATTGTACGCTAACATGCCTGGCTAACATGCCTGGCTAACTACGCTAACATGCCTGGCTAACTATGCAACTCAAGTTTAGTAGAGAGTAGAACTACAGAGACACTCATGGTTTGCCTTGCTTTTAACCTATGGCCCATTCCCTGGAGGAGATAGTGGTTCTTAGTTGTTAGACAGAGCCTTAATCAAATGGCAGATTTTTCTCCATCCTCTGGCTGAGAGACATTTGAAATTCTTTGCATGGCCCCAGCATCAGCATTCTTGCCCACTTCTTTTGGTTTCATTGCAGATGATTAAACTTCTGTTAGAAGACCTGTTATGTGGTCATATTAGGACCGGCACTTCACCTAAAACAGAGCCCTGGTCTTTGCCTGCAGTCTCAAGGCTATAGGGACTGAGGCTCCTATTTTTTTAGAAAATCTCTTCAATGAGTGATCTCAGAGTCAATGTCTCTGGTTTTGATAGCAACTGTTATCATTTTCAAAGCAAACATCTTGTTATTTGGGTGGTTCTTCAGTCATTCAGAACAACTCCACCCAGAAATAAATTCCTTAAAATTCATATATGACTTAGTTCTTTGGATTGGTTATAGTACTTTTATTAAATAACTTTATCCCTTTCTTCTAAAATGAAACATTTAAAGTGACCCTGTTGAGAACGAAGATCCCCTTTTCGAAGCTGGAAAAGTATGTCATATTATAAAAATGTTGAATACTTGACAATACCTCTCCCTTGCAGAGAACTGACTGAATTTATAGCGCATCTAAATTAACCACCATCTCTTCTACACTCCAGGTCACTTCAGGTGGAACATTCATTGGCATTGGACGGAAAACTCCAGATTGCCAAGGCAACACCAAGTATTTCCGCTGCAAATTCTGCAATTTCACTTATATGGGCAACTCATCAACTGAACTAGAACAGCATTTTCTTCAGACTCACCCGAATAAAATCAAGGTTTCTCTCCCATCCTCCGAGGGTGCGAAGCCTTCTGAGAAAAACTCTAACAAATCCATTCCTGCACTTCGAGCCAGTGACTCTGCAGAAGGGAAGTGGCAGGACAAGATAACAGTCAAAGCCGGAGATGACACCCCTGTCGGCTACTCAGTGCCCATCAAACCCCTCGATTCCTCAAGACAAAATGGTACAGAGGCCACCAGCTATTACTGGTGTAAATTTTGTAGTTTCAGCTGTGAGTCATGTAGCTCACTTAAGCTGTTAGAACATTATGGCAAGCAACATGGAGCAGTGCAGTCAGGTGGCCTTAATCCAGAGTTGAATGACAGGCTTCCCAGGGGCTCTGTTATTAATCAGAATGATCTAGCCAAAAGTGTAGAAGGAGAGCCATTGACCAAGCCAGAAAAGGGCTTGAGTGGGGCTAAAAAGAAGGACTTCCCCAGCAAGGGAGCAGAGGATAATATGGTAACAAGCTATAACTGTCAGTTCTGTGACTTTAGATATTCCAAAAGCCATGGCCCTGATGTGATTGTCGTGGGTCCACTTCTCCGTCATTATCAACAGCTCCATAACATCCATAAGTGTACAATTAAGCACTGTCCATTCTGTCCCAGAGGCCTCTGCAGCCCAGAAAAGCACCTTGGAGAAATTACTTATCCGTTTGCTTGTAGAAAAAGTAATTGTTCCCACTGTGCACTCTTGCTGTTGCACTTGTCTCCTGGGGTGGCCGGAAGTTCCAGAGTGAAACACCAGTGCCACCAGTGTTCCTTCTCTACCCCTGATGTAGATGTGCTCCTCTTTCACTATGAGACGGTGCATGAGTCCCAAGCATCGGATGTCAAACCAGAGGCAAATCATCTGGGATCTGATGGGCAGCAGGCTGTCAAGGAAAGCAAAGAACATTCATGCACCAAATGCGATTTTATTACCCAGGTGGAAGAAGAGATTTCTAGACACTACAGGTAAGTCGTCTGGGTTCTGAAATACCAGGAGAATCATTGAATCCAGAGAAACGTACAGGCATTGGTGGGGCTACATCTGACATGGCTGAATGTACAGGACAGTCACAAAGAAGTTCTGTAGAGTTGTAGATGATATGTTTATTAGTGTGATGACTTCAGATTTTAATTTAGTCATGTGTTCTCATGTTTCCTAAGTATTTTTTATATCACCTTCATAGTACATTATCAGTTTCTCAGTGAGATAGATGATGAGTCTATTAATTTAGCTAGTATGACTCTGTCTTCCATAATTGTTGAAGGAGCAGCTCCCAAATAAAAGATTCTACTAGAATATATTTTATTCTCTGGAAACCATCAGTTTGAGATTATTGCTCAGTATTCTCTTTAAATGAGATTGGATATTCTTCTCACTTGAACCATATTCTTAACAGGCATGCAAATAATAATATTGAGGTGAGATTTTGTAATACATATGATTTGGATTATGCTGCCAGTTCTTGTGAGCAGATAAAACAGGTTATTTGAAATTCATTAACATATGCAACACACATATTCCTTCTACTTATTTGATTCCCCAACTAAGTGTTAATTTCCCCAGTTTGCCATTCCTACTTTCTAGAGATGTTTACATTAAGCATTCATTTAATATATGCATTTATTTCTGAATTTCAGATCTATACCTTGTACCATGCATTGCTTGACAGGAGTAAATAAGTGGCCATATGGGACTGACACTTGAGTAGGGAGGAAAAGGCATCTATAGATCATCAGGATCAGGAAGGGCCATAAAAGCAGAAGAACAGAAGGCTGTACTCAAAATGAACACAGAACATAAATTAATAACATGCCAGGAAGAAATGCTTAGGCTAAGACCATAATTCGGAATGATGCTCAAGCCTTGAAGATACAAGGTGTACAAAGCTGAGCACTTATTGGGTGTTTTATTGTTATTCTGCCTCTAAGCATCAAAGTAAAAACGTTATTTACTTTCTTCTTCTTACTTATTTATTTATTTACTTAATTCATTTATTTGTCATGGTCACACTGTAGGCCAAGTTGGCATATAACTCCTTGCATAGCTAAGGTTGATATTACATTTACTTCAGCACTTCCCACATGTTGAGGTTAAAGGGGTGAGCCACTGTATTCAGCTTTACTATTCAATGTATTTTTCTATACCCTACATCTTTTTTTTTTTTTTAAATCTGATTATTTCAGAGTTTTATATCCCAAATCTTTAAACAATACCTTTCATTCTTTTTGGAGGTTCCATGTTCGTGGCATAGTGCGTATGTCTTCCCAGTCATCATTAATGAAGCAGATCATGTCCAACAATGGACGAATAATGTTAGATGTTAATTTGAAGGGCATCCTAATGTTCACAGTGAATCAAAATGTTCAAAAAACACTTACTTGAGATTTACACTGTTTAATTTATAAGGTCAGCCCTAGGAAAGACATAGTCCCGCAATCAAATATGTGTTCACACTTGCAATGAGTATTTCTGTCTCCACTGATGTTAGCTGCATGGTAATTTATTTCTGGGCTAGCAGGCACCAGCTTTTCCTTGACTCTAACAAGTGTGGATATGTAAGTATGGGTGAGTTTATGCATATTTTGCACATATAGTTGTCAAGAAGTATAAAAATTAGGTAATCAAGTAGTTTTTAAAGGGGGTGGCTATTTTGAAGAAATCCTCATTACTTTTTTAATTATGGAGAAAATAGAATAAATACACAAATATTCATATATGTCTATATGTACATGTGTGTGTGAGTGTGTGTATTTACACTGAACAGACAGAGAGAGTCGCAACAGAGCTGACTGATATACCTAGCAAACAGATAATTTGGGCAAACACATTTTTTTTTCAGGGGTCTAAGCTATCACTTTAAGATTTATCTGAAAAAAAAAAGAAAAACTCAGCATATTTATATTTTTTAGATAATGAAAATAATCTCTAAAATTGAAGAGTTTCAATAAAAGAGATTTCTTAATACCGTAAGGATGTATTTAATTCTTAGTAATTAAAGTAACCTCTACCAGGAAGAGACTATTTCTCTCCTGGCCATGCCCTGTGTCTGTGCACTTTAGTACATGAGCATGCATAGATCTTGGCAAATGTCTTTATGCAAATGGAATTCCCAGGAGCATTTACCTTCTCAATAGTTTTCAATATGCTGACAGCTCCAAGGTGAGTTACATTTTAATCTTTCATTACATAGTTTTAGACCATTTTGAAAAATGTAAGGTATATGCCAAAGACGGTTGTATGTTGGCTTTGAATCTAAGTCAAGCTTCCAGCCTTTTATTAGATAAGAAATTAAATAGAATGTGTTCCTAGGCCATTGGGCACTCTAATAATACTTACTTTTAAATCCTGACACCATTTCGTTGATCTTAGGACCCTTTTGCTTTTAGGTTATTCATCTACTATCTGAGAGTCTTTGTAGAATTATTTGAAATTTAGAGTATTATGATTTCAGAGTCATAATTTATGGCTAGAAAGCATAAGAAAATGTCACTAAATGTTAGTTACATTAGAAGCCTTAGGAATGTAAAATGAAACAGCCATGCAGGTGCTTCAAACCTAATCTGCTATGAAAATATTTATTTCTAATGCCCTGTTTTAAAAATAGAGTAAGAGGTCATTTCACCTTATCTCAATTCTATCTTTCTAGATTACTCTATATTTGTTTTTATATAAGCCCTGTTAGAGAATTTCTACTGTGATTTGATGTTATTGTTATAAGACACTCTAGGCTTTGAATGCTTTATGTACAAGAGTGAGACTATAACCAAAATCAGCATAATCCTCTAATTATACAATATGCATTAAAAAATTTACATCTAAAACAGAGTTGATGTGGAACTCAGAGAAATCTCAGGTTGAATTCCATGTAGACACAGTTTCCATAAGAGCCAGGCTGTTTTGAGTAGAGCTAAAATATCATACACTCAGTAACTGGATATGGGTCAGTTAGCATCTTTTCTTATTGTTTATGGATACTTATAATGTCCCCTAACTCTCTTGTGACTGCCATTATTTTCCATGCATGAATCTGTTTTCTTGCTTTATATATTTTATAAATTTATTACTCAGCAGATATTGCATCCATTTTCTATTTGTTACCAATTTTATCAGTAGTCTACTGTTATAATATATGTTTCAGACCTGAGCATGGCAAATGTCTTCTTAAAAAGCAACTGTAAGCAACCATATGCATTAAAGCCTACCAGACTTCCTTAAATTAGGGGACTTTCCAAAGCTTATTCATTACTCCAATAAGAATGATCTAAACCATAGTGAGGGAGAAGTGAAAAGGAAGTATGAGATGTGAGTTTGCACAGAGGGCAAATGCCAGTATGTTTGCTGGATTTGGCCAAGACTAAGGCATGGGCTCATCTTCAGGGAGGGGCTGAATTTATGAGTTCTACTTTAATGTGCTGCTGATTAAATTATCTCCACATTCAGTGCTCAACTGTTCTCTATTGGAAATAAACATAAATTTATCTATAGGAAAGCATTCAATTTTTGTTTTTAAAGTAGTCATGTGTTAAGATTAGTTTTGTAAGCAGTCACTGTTATAATGTTTGCTGTGTAGACAGAAGATACACCATATGTGTAAAAAGTAGAAAAAGAAATTATAGACTCAGATACATAGGAACTTTAGATATAGGAATTTTCAGTTATAATACCATAATTGTTACATGCTTAAGGAACTAAAAGATACTATTTAAAATTATCATGCATTGTGAAATGGTCAATTACTGAGGAGATCCAATGGACAAATACCATTCCTAATTAAAAGCATAATTATTGAAAATTAAAGAACACAAATTGGATAAATGACAGATTGAGAAATAATAGAGTCAGTGAGTTTATCACAATGAGATATTGGAACAATAATTCTGAATAAACATTTATTTATTTAAATATTAATTTAATTGTTTAATGTTTATGGGTTTTGTTGTTGTTGTTTTGCCTGTTTGTCCATGCAACGTGTTTTATCTTGATAATTTAAGACACCAGAAGAAGATGTTGGATTTCCTGGGTCTGGAGTTACAGACATCGATGAGACCCCATGTGGATACGAGGGATCAGACCTGGGTCCTTGGAAAGAGCAATCAGATTTTGAGCCATTTCTCTAGTCCCATAGAGAAAGTTTTATGATACAACAAAGGAGTAGAAAATATGACACCAGATAGTGAGATATGGAAATACAGTGGGATCTTTACAGAAACACAAATAACTAGTATATTAGAAGAAAAGAATAAAAAGAATGGCATGAATGATATACAGTCAATATTTGAAGAGAAAATAGGAAACATTTTCTAGAACTCACCAATGAAAGACCTAAATCCATAGATATTAAGAAACATAGCAGAAACTAAGCAAAATGTATTATATACAGATAAACTTTCCCATAAATGTATTATTGCAAAAGTAAAAAGCCATGAACCTTAAGAGCGGCTACTGACAAACAATAAATAAAGCATTTAGAAAGGAGATTTTGTTTGACATGCTCTCATTAGCAAAGTTGGAAACCGGAAATGGGGAATATTGCCAAATGAAATAAAGCCAGTGCTGCTTATCACCCAGATAGCGTTCCAGGGATCAAAGCAAAGACATGTTCTGATAAGACCTGGGAAATATCGTTATCACAGTCACCTGTCCTTGTGATATTTATGAATTCAGTTAAGCATGTTATTGATACCTTTCAGCTTAAAATAATTAACATTGGACACAGAATATTTTTAGAGAAAAAAGTCTACAACTTAGAATTTATCTTTAAATGTGTCAGTGAAAGAATATGATGACATATTCTATTAATACTGAAAAATAGATATTTATGTTAAGCACTTAATTATCAGTAAATCTGCAAATGGCAGGTCTGCTGAACATCAGTTCAGTTTCTAAAACAGTGAACCATGATGCTTATAATGAGATCTGTGTTGAATACATTAAACAGTGCCTAATAAATGAGTGCCTGGAATATTCAAATGTAGGCACCACATTTCAGCTTGAAAAGTGTTCTTGCACAACCGAACAATACTAAGGACATTATAGACAATAGAGAAAAATAATGTGCAGTATTTTTTAGCCTGTATTTGTAAACATTAATTATGCAAATTTCCAGAAAGATTCTGAAAGTATGCAACATAGTTTCTGGAGGAGGTCATGTTGATCAGTATGAAAGGGCATGACATGCGTGTTAATATCTGTGGGTTCCATGTCTAGTTCTGCAGGAAAAAAAAGCAAACACCAAAAATTAAAAATAAAATAGCTATCTTGTCTTGCAGAGGAGTTTGAGGCTGGGCTTACAGTATGTATTAGGTTTTATGTTGTATCCTCTTCATCGTTTGCTTTATATTTTATTGCAAGACATATTTCTGTTTTGACTACTTATTAGAAAATAGCATCTTTTTCAAAATGAATCATAAATTGGAATTTTTAGGCATGACCCTGTGTATTCTTCTAATACTAAAAGCAAAAGAAGGTTTAACCTATTTGAAGATGAGTTACTACAAATTAAATATTACTAGCCTATCTCAACTTAAGAAGTTAATAAATATTTTACATGCTGTTTCTTCCCACTAAGTAGGATCAAATAATCCTTCCTTCTAAAATATTGTGGCACATGTATGCCATTCCAAAACTTGGTAAGTGAAGGCAGCAATAATCAGGAGTTTAAAGGCTATTTTCAGCTTAACTTCCATAGTCAATTTATGGTCAACTTGAGCCACATGAGACCCTATCTCATAGAGAATACAGCCAAATAATATTGAGTTGATTTTTCATCTATTTTCTTTTCTTGGCTCTGACTTTTGGTAGCTCACACATCTTGTCCTTTACTCCATCATTCTATGGTGTCAGTGTTATCACTCACTACACAGTATAGATTTTGATATCAACCAAGGAGTTACTGAAAAATTACCAGTGCTATTAGATATCAGTGTTACGGGGCTATCCCTAAGCAGTCAGTGAAGTCTCTTTACACTTTCATTTACCCTACCTGTGTCTGTTTATCTGTAATCATTTGATTCTGTAAAGTTTTATTGATTGGCATTTATGATTTTTTTTCTTTCTTTTGATTCACCATGTACTCACTGAAGAAGAAAAACTATGGTTCAGATTCCTCAGAATGAATATTATTATTCAGTAAAGAAGAGCCTTTCAGGACATGATCAGTCACTAGAAGGGAAATGTAAGGGAGAAGAGCAACACATGATTGTTGCTGTTTTGAGTATTTACCAAAACTGGATTATTGTACGAACACAAATACCATCTATCTTTCTGTATTATTTTTGTGTTTAGACTCTACAACTGAAGCAATTTAGAGAAGAAAAAAATTATTGGGGGCTTACTCCTTCAGAGGTTTAGAATCTAAGACCATCATGGCAGGGACCATGTTGGCAGGCAGGAAAGCTAGATGCTAATACAGTATCTGTGAGATTATACTGTGGTCCAGATGCAGGAGGTAGAGAGAGTGAGACACCAAGAATGTCTTTTGAAACCTCCAAGTCTACCACCAGCGATTCATTTTCTTAACCAGGCTACACCTCCATATCCTCCCAAAACAGCTCCACCAGTGGAGGAAGATCAAGTATTCATGGAGGCCATTTTCATTCAAATCACCACACCATTAGAGTTTTATCAAACAAAGAGCATATTTTAGCTGATTTTTTTTTCTTGGAAACATTTCTGATTCTCTTATGAATTATGAAAATCATAAAAATCTCTAGAAATGAATGAATGAATGAATGCTACTTTTGTTATAAAACCTAAAGGCAACTTGTGATCTCAGGATTCAAAATAAGTATTTTTTTTTTTAAATAGCATGTGGAAATTCTATGGAACAGAATAAGCTATTGAGCTTTTTCTTCCCACCAAAATTCTAAATAACTGAAATTTAAGTACAGGTTGCTCTTCTATGGGTAGATTTTTCTCCTTTTCTTGGAGAGAAGTGATGAGTTAGATATTCATTAAAATCCTCTCTTTTTTCATCCTAGGTTGTTAGTTCAAAAGTCATACTGAGTCTTCCCATTAGTATTTTTCAAATGTTGTGTAATAGATACAATAATTTTTCCTCTCTGACAATGTTCTCTAATGGAAGGAGACCAATGGAAATATAATCCTTTTTCTTTTAGTAGTGTGAACCAAATTTTTGCTCCTCACTTAACTGAAATTATATAGAATTTAAATAAATACAAAATAGATACACATTTATAGTGTCTTTTAAACTAGATTTGCTTAATGTAAGATCTAATTAAATAATGAAGTTTTTATTCGGAGTACCTCTCAAATTGTAGCATGTTTATACTTCTTAATATTTGCTCTGCTGCTTCTGGACTCCCATGTTACATCAGCATCATGGACATCTTCAGCCATAGCTTTTTTATCATTTCTTGTTTGTTGTTTTAATATGTGCCACTGCTAAGGTGGTTCACTGAAGGGAATGGATGAAAATGTATATTGCCTTTCATAAGAAGTTCCTGTGAAAATGCTTAGTAAACTGCTGAGTTGCTGGCAAGCTAAGTCAGAGTCTGGGCTTCATCCATGTCTCCAGATAATGACTATGCATGTGAAGTTTGAAAGGTACCACTTTGTGTTAGTAATGGGTATTGTGATGTTCACATCACTCTCAACTTTTCAAAGTAATATCATCTTTTACATTAGCCCTGTATCATTCATGTAGGCTGAATTCAAGGAGGGGAGAGTTATTCAGGTCTCAAGAAAACTGTAAAGTCAAACTTACTGCTTCATGGTCCAACTCTACTCTCTTGTCATGAAGGGTAGTAAGTGTGCATCTTAAGATTCTGAAGGAGAGCAAGGGTTTTACCTGTGTTTCACCCAAGTAAAAAGGATGAGGGAGGGATACCTTGTGAGTTTGTTAAGTCATTTGAAAGGGCAATACATCTGGTAACATGGTTCTTAGTTTAATATTGGTCCCTGCCTTGATACTCATTAAACATTTAGGTTCTTAAGTTATGTCTGAGCATAGTGTTTTTAGGACGATGAGGAAGCCTTGGAACTGCCTTGCATGACTTGTTTTGTAAATGGTATTGTCCTTTTCGTACTACTAAAAGACTCCATGCAACCTCTCCTTTGTTTCATTTTTCATTTTGTCAGTAATTTTATTTACTTTAAAATATTGTGAAACATTTAGGCTTCAGCATATTGAAAAGCAGACTATTAATCTGAGAGTTAAAGGTTTTGAGACATCAACATTGTGGGTAAGGCATCATTTCTCCACCTTGATGTCCATAAATGGAGTCTGGACTTGGGAGCCTTACTTTTTTGGCTTTTCATCATCAGACATGCCTCAGAATAAGATATATTTAGATCAGAAACTGTTATAGCCCTTCCGCATAATTCAACCACATGTTGGATATGTTCCTTTCTGCCCATTGGTCTCTGTAGGCTTGAAAAACATTCACTCTTCCTAAGACAATCTCCCTTCCAAAGGATTGACCATACTGTTTTCTTCCTTGTCATTCTTCTCTGTCTACAGTGGCCTCTTCACATGTCAGACTTGCTAAAATGTCCTCTTTTCCTCTTGTGATTTCTTGTTTGTGTCAGCTTGACACAGCTCTAGTCAGCAGAGAGGAAGGAACCTTGACTGAGAAAAATGCCTTCATAAGATTAGGCTGCAGACAAACCTGTAGGGAGTTGTTTTAATTACTGATTGATCTGGGAGGACCCAGGCATTGAGGATGGTGGCATTCCTTAGCTGTGGTCTTGGGTTCTAGAAGAAATCAGGCTCAGAAAACCATGGCCCCTGCATCAGCTCCTGCCTTAAGGTTTCTGCTCTGTTTGAGTTCCTGCCCTGACCTCCTTTGATGATGAAATGCAAGCCAAATAAACCTTTCCTTCCTAAGTTTGTTTGGTCATGGTGTTTCATCACAATAGCAGTAAGCTTAACTGGGACACCTCTTTTTCTCTTCTTGAAAAGGTAGTTCCTTCTTGTCCTTCAGGTTTGTAGACTTTCCTCAGAAAGTTCCTTGACTTTTCTAAGCAACTCTTATATTCCTTACATTCTCTTTCATGCCATTATTTTCATATGTAATTCTTGGTACCTACATATTTATGTAGTGAAAGGTTTGTCCGTCTCTCTAGGCTGTAAATGCCAAGTAAGCAAGGACTCTGAGTTCCTATTCGACCATTATGTAGCCAGCAGCTGGCAACATGGTGTATTGATGCTTATCTACAATTGGAGTAACTTCAAGTGATAGTTTATAGAACTTACTGTGTTACCCTTTTGGTAACATATGGGCTAAGTAGAAAGTGCTTCATATGATATTTAGAGAATTAACTACATTTTTTTAATCAAAGAAAAATGCCTCATTGCAAAAAAGAAAGTGTATATATATTCTGGTTTGCTTTTTACATTTAAATACCTTGGGTTTTTTTGTTTTTTTTTTTAATCAAACATTTGTCCTACTATAGCAGTTTTTTTTTTTGTTGTTTAACAATGGAGATGTTATAACATCTAGTAGCAAAATCTCTTTGTTTTATGACTTTTAAGAAGAAAGTACACACATGAACACATATATATATAGACTCCTTTAATAAATATATATGTACAGCCTTGACATGCTGTTTGACACCTAGCAGACATTTAGTCTGCTCAATTTCTATAACTATTTATAGATTATGCAATTCATTTAGAAGTTCTTGTCTTAACACATCTTATTTTCTAGATGTAGATCAGGTAGTCTTATCTCATTCTCTAAATTGATTTAAACTTACGTTAGAAAGTAATATTGTAATCATAGAATAGTTCTAACATGTGAGAATGGAACTCAGCATTAAAAATCTTAGTATATTTATAGTGGAAAAATATCCCGTGGTTCAGCTCAAATAAACATTGGTGGAAGGCCATTGGTGAGATCAGTTGTAAAAATACGAATATCTTACTAATACAGAATTGACAATTATCCATCAAGATAAAGTAAACAGAACAGGTGATAATGAAACTCAACAACCAGTTCTAATGCTAATCAGCTGCCCCCGTCCCCGTGCGCATGTGCGTGTTTGCTTTGTTCATGTCTGCTAGTGCTGACGAAAACTTCAGATTCTTATAAAGAAATGAAAATGCCTGGTAATTAAATCTCAATTTCTCGGTGTTGAGAATATTGTATTTCTTTCATCCTGATGCATTACATGAGAGAATTCAGGTGCATGAGAACTAGTTTAGCACAGAGCGTTCCCTTCAGAATTCTGGCTTCCCATTGACTCTTTTCTTTCTTCTAGGAGAGCACACAGCTGCTACAAATGTCGTCAGTGCAGTTTCACAGCTGCTGACACTCAGTCACTATTGGAGCACTTCAACACGGTTCACTGCCAGGAACAGGAAATCACTACCGCTAATGGCGAAGAGGATGGCCATGCCATACCCACCATCAAAGAAGAGCCCAAAATCGACCTCAAGGTCTACAGTCTGCTAAACCCAGACTCTAAAATGGGAGAGACAGTTCCCGAGAGCATAGTCAAGAGGGAGAAACTTGATGACAAAGAAGGGCTGAAAGATAAAGTGTGGACTGAGAGTTCTGCCGATGATCTTCGTGGCGTGGCTTGGAGAGGGGCTGACATCTTACGGGGCAGTCCTTCCTACACTCAAGCAACCCTAGGGCTCTTGACGCCTGTGTCCAGCTCCCAAGAGCAGACAAAGACTCTGAGGGACAGCCCCAATGTTGAAGCTGCCCACCTGGCAAGACCTATGTATGGCTTGGCTGTTGATACCAAGAGCTTCTTGCAAGGGGCGCCGGCTGGTGGCGAGAAGTCTGCATCCCTCACCCAGCAGTATCCTGCTTCTGGAGAGAGCAAGACCAAGGATGAATCTCAGTCACTGTTACGGGTAGGAAGGTTTACTTTTTAAAATAATTTATATCTTTTGAAGGGAACATATATTTTCTTTATTTAGTGGTGTGTAGTGAAATGAAACGATCTGTATTTTTTTATATGCATAAAGGCCAAAGGAGCAGAAAATAGCTTATAGATAGGCAGTTGTCAATTTGTTTTTACTCTTAGCTACAGTTAAGTGTTATTTAATCATTCTTGGTGTTTATGCAAAGCAACAAAGCCACCTTGGAGGAGGGAGCTTTCAAATCCTGTAAAGATGCTCAGCTGTATTCAAATAACTGCTAAATTCCAGGTGCTGTGATACAGTCCACAGTTGATAAGGGAGGTTGGCCGAGATTAAAGCACTAAGAATGTAAACTCCTGGGCGAGATGTTAATCCAGAAAGCAGCATTTCTTTACACACACACACACACACACACACACACACACACACACACACCAAAGAAAACAAAAGCAACAACAAATCAATGCCTATAGTTCAGTTGTCAGAGAGAACAAAAAGAATGGGCAAAATCTAAACATGATTAGTACAAATTCTGCCCAAAGATGTTCTTTGTATTTCATAGTCTCAGGGCCTTTTAGGGAGGAAAACATACAGAAATATGATTTAAAAAAAAATCTCTGGGTAAGGAACAGTCTTCATTTTGTGTGTGCATCGTAGACTTAACGTTTACAAAAAATATTTTAGCTTTTTAAGGTTCATAAGCTTCTGGTATGGCGTATGTGTGTTTTGACTAAAGCACTAAGTGCCCTTCAGCATTTCACCTTGGTGCTGAGGAAATTACCAGATTTCAGGGTGGTTTTGAAACTGTGTCCTACACAGAAGGTACAATCAGAAGTTAGATCCTTTTACAAAAACACCTGGTTAGGAAATGGAACTCTGACAGCCTGGGGCTTTGTCCTGTAGGTCAGAGAACATAGGTCTGTGGTCACAGACACTGTAGAGAAGTACTTTCCTGTGAGGAGACTTGGTTGCTATGTTGTCGCTTCCTTCAGATTCTCTGAAGCCTTTGTGTGTTTCTGGTGCTGTGCACTGGCACTGAGGATTGCCTCTAGAGGTGGTACACTTTAAAAAAAAAAAAAAAAGCAGTTACTTTTCCTGCCTATAGTTAAAGCCCAGAGCTAAGAGAAGCTTTGATTTAGAAGGGAGGTATCCCTATGCCCCTGAGAAATAAGATTTTTTCCTGTTCTCTGGAAAGAACAACCATTGTCTAAGTAACTTTGGAAAGAAAACAAATAGTTCCGTATCCTCCAGGATCAGGCTCATTTCAGGGCGATTCCCTTGCATGGCTGTAGACAGATGCACCTGTCTGATTGTAAATAGTCTTTTTGTAGTGCTCTATGCCTTCCATGTCTCATGGGCCTTTTTTGGTTTTTGGCTGAGACGGCAAATAGATATATATGTTCTTAGTGTCCAGTAACACCCCAAGAATGGGGTACAGTTGGGTGCTTTCCATTAGATCACTAGTACCTTCTTTCTTCCTCTTCCACATAACTGACATTTCTGTTTCTGCATGGCTCCAAGTTTTTCCAGTATGTTTGTTTTTTTTTTTTCCCCCTAGTCTGTCAGTTTTTCTGCCTTCTCTGTATACTCTAAGAATTTGGAATAAGTAGCTGATTAAGCAGTAGAGTGAAAACCCTATCAGCACTGTGATCAGCCTGAGGATGATAAAACTTCTAAAAACAATTTACTCCTTGCAGTTCTTCCACTTCCTTCATTCCCTGACTTTGGGTTTCTATTGCACCATTTCAACTGCCATCTGACTTCCTCTGCATTAGCTGCTGACGTAGGACATCTTCAGCACAGCTAACTCCTCAATGGATGGCCCAGTCCCTAAGCTTGTGATTTATGATCTCTAAAGGCTGCTGTCGGCTTCATTTTACCCTACAGGCACACACACACACACACACACACACACACACACACACACACACACACACACACACACACACACACACATACACATACACGTTTTGAAAGAAAGACTCTTCTGTGACTTAAAATTTGAATCTTTCAAATTTTTGCTTTTGACTCTTAGGAATCTCTTGAGTCTATTGGCAACTGGTAAATAGTCTGGCAATCCTCTATATCCAAACATATTCACATTACAATTCATAAGTGTGGCATAATTACAATTATGATGTAGCAATGAGAATAATTTCGTGGCTGGGGGGTGGTCACCACAACATGAGGAACTGAATTAAGGGTCAAAGCATTAGGAAAGTAGAGAACCGCTACTCTACGTGTTTGGACTAGAAAGAGTGGCCAATTTGGTTTATTGTGCAATATTTTGTTTGATTTCTTAACTGAATTCCTGATTTTGATCTGTGCATATCTTAATGAATTTTAAAAGAAACCTAGTCAGTTTAACAAGCAGAACAGATTTTGACTGTGAAATTGAGGAGATTCCTGATTTGGGTGGTGGAATATGAGATGCTAAATTATCTTAGCAATGTAGTATATGTTCATCCTGGAAAAAAGTAGCCAGCAGAATAACATTACCATGTTTACTAAAGGCAAAAGTAATGCAGTTCATTGGGTTTGTTGTAAAACTTCAAACTATCATGCTTATAAATGCACAATAAGAATATAGAGATGCTTGAGATAAAGTGCCATGTTTTAATATATATAGGATAGAGTATTGACTTTAGAGCTTATAAAGTAGACCAGAACATGAAATAAGCTCCCTTTGAGCATATTTAATTACAGTGATCTACTTATGATCTGGAAATAAGTTTTCATTAGTTTATTCAACATAGAATACAGTACAATTCCTAGTAAATTCTTGTATATAGATTGCCATTGCTGAGGGAGAGAGGGAAAAAAAAACCTTTTAGCTATGCTAACATGAGGTATACACTGATAGACAAAGTGTGAAAAAGTTGTCCTAGAACATGCTGACTTACAGTAAATAGTTCAGGACTGCTGCTAAGAACATTTTTCATAACTGAGCCAAATGGATGTGGCCTTCTTTCATAAAGCAAATGATACAATGCTGCTTTCAGGATCTTCACCTGATAACACAGTTTATAATTTGATTAAATAATGCATTTATACTGGGGCTAGTGGGAAGAGTTTGCTCCATTCCTACAAGGGCAGAAGGAAGTTTCTCATGAACACCTTACATTTCACAATATTCCATCCCGTTCCTGTTTCTGTTTGCTTGTCTAAGTCTAGAGCAGTACTTGCACTTTGCTTGGGACTTTCAGGCCATTTACATATGTTCTCATCTAGGGATTTTTTTGTTGTTGTTGTTGTTTCCTTTTGTTTTATTATAAATAGAAAAACTTTAAGCTGTCCATGCCACCTTTGTGGATGACTCAGCTTAGATGATAACGTAGGATAGATTGGCCTAAGTTTTTTCACTTGTAAATTGCTTTTAAAAAGTTAGACTTTTTCTTGCATATCAGCCAATCATTAGTATAAAATTTTAGTAGATTTTGTGAAGTTGAATGAATATTAAGGCTTGTTTGTTACACAAAACTTTTGTCATTTTTTATTGTTGTTGTTATTGTTGTTGAAATGATCCACAGTTACATGCAAACTTTACTTTTTAAAAAACGTTATTCCTGAAGTGGTCACCAAAGTTTAGCAGTATAAACCTACCCAGTGTTTTTACTTATATTTAAATTTGGTCTTGGAAGAACTTAGTATAGTCAACATTACTTCTGCCAAAGTAGTATAATCAATTAGTTACATGCTTTCCAATAATTTTTCCTCCATATTTAAATAGTGGATTATGATCTTGATTGGCTTATGTACAATTTTTCACCATTTTTTAAGCAGTTTCTCACATAATATATTCTGATAAACATCTATATGTATTTACATAGCAAACATACTCATGTTGATCTTTTACTAATTCCTGCTTTTTTTATTCTGGATTTTATTCTTACAGTAGAATTTTTAATGTTATTTTGACACAGAAATCTTTCATGGGAATAGGGAGAAAAAAAATTGGCCCTTTTAATATCACAAAGATTTTGCAAGTGTCAAGTGGAGTTTTCATTTACACAAATGCCCAAGCATAGGTAAGCTGAATGAGTGAACCTATAGGAGGTATGGGGACAAGTCACCATTCAGGCTCCTGAAAGTCTTTTGTTGAGATAGCGCCCTAATTGCAGGTGTAGATCCAAATTCTATCTAAGGGTTGAGCACCATAGTTATTAGGATTTTTCTTAGCATACTCAGGGGAAATTGAACACAGTGAGACTGATTTTGGTTTATTGCTTCAGTGTCCTTATTGAAGTTTGTCTGTCTACAATCTGCATTGCTTTTGCATTAGTGGAGCCTTTCTGATGTGGGCTTCTGGGAGTTGTTGAGTTTCTAGGTAGGCCACTGCCTATCAAAGGCCAGCCTGCAGGAAACCCAAACATCTATCTCTGACCTAGGATCTACTTACTGCTTCCTCATAGTAGGACTGTGTGGCTTACTTAATTAAGGTTTGTCAGCCCGTTTGAGATCCTCAGATTCAGAGTTCCTGATAAGGCAAAGTCGTGTGATTATTTGTTCATCTTGTAAATGTGATACCTGGGCAGTACAAAGTGGACATTATTGTTTCCTTTCTTTAGCAGTGTTAAATTTATAGTCTAAAGGCTGCTGATACTGGACAGTCCATTCAGATGCAAAAAATGTTCTTTTGGGGACAGTCTGCTGGCAGCCATGCAAACAAGCTGTGGTGATGATTACCTTTACAACAACTGACACAAGACTTCAGGAACTTTTTTAAATTAAAGATGATTTGAAGTGAAAAGAGATTTTTTTTCTGCTTCATATTCAATGCAAACAAAACTAGAATCTAAGTCATCCTACAAAATATATTGACTTAATGGCTATGTAAATAACTTTTCATGATCACCTTTGAACTTTTTACATGTGTATAATCCAACACAAATGAAATGAAACTCCATCAGAACCACATTGATATATTAGTTGCCTAAAGTAAAAATAAAACATACCAAATGTTATCTATTCTATCTAGATATTGTATAATTCTTGTACAGTTCTCTGCTTGTGCCTTATGTTGATGTATTTTCTGGGTGGCATGTGTTGGGAAAATTTATGATCTAAACTCAAATATTTTAAACTGAACTTAGTATAAAAAATAGTGATCATGGCTAATTTAATTAATTTTGCCAAGTAAAATTTCAGGTAGCTTTTTTCTCTTCTTACTAATTTTTGATCTTTTACAGTGAAATATAATTTTTGATGGGTAAAAAATAGCTGAATAGCACATAAACAAGTTTGTTTTTCTTAATTTTACTAGTGAGGTTTCTTATAACCTAATTTTATTTTGTAATTTAGTTCCATTGGCTCAGATAGATCTTTGCAAAAGTCTTCTCACACACGTAAAATGGCCTTTGCTGTAAACTAAGCTCTGTGAAGTTTGGCATGGATTCCAAGGCAAGGGAAGCAGATGTATCTCAGAGCATTGTGCAGGTCTGTAGTCAGTTTGTTAGTGTCCTTTACCTCAGTGTCTGTTTGCTGTTTCCTGTAGGAATACCTTTTGCCCCACTGAGGCAGTAGACACTAGGAATCCCAGAGGAAACAATTGTTGAGCTTCTTTAGATGTGGGAGGGGATAGTACACGAGTGGCCTACATTTTCATACAGAGAGGTGCACAGTGATTCGGAAGTGTTTCAGTCATCAGACATCCTGATATGAATCTGGCTTTTTTTAAAACATTTTTTTGGCCTGAACTAATTTAAATATAAACTAATATTTTGCATTAAAATAACCATACTTTAATATATAATCGTTTTATACTTTGTTATTTTTACACCAGAAAAGTAAACAATATCTTTGTTATCATTGTTTGAATTTTCTCTATCCATAGACTTTATTTAAAAACTTCTTAAAAACTGATAAGAAAAGATGATGGTTATGTCACTAATCCACCAGTTACATGGGAGACCTTGAAAAGCTCCTGCATCTGGATGTAGTATTAGGACAAACAGTACTCCAGCGAATTTTAGTTACCATTTTCCTTCATTTGGGAAAAGCAATGTCATTTATAGATATTGATTATCAGTGTTAATTTCCAAATGGATCAACTTCATTGTGGGAAAAATTCTCTTACAGTGTATTTTGTCTATATTGTCAGTGCTTAGAAGGAATCTTAATTTTGTTTTTCTAATTATAGGACAATTAAGCTAAATTGAGTATTTGGCATTTTTATTCAAGTTAGAGTAGCGAATGCATCTCAAAAATAATTTTACATGTTAGCTTGCCTCTTTGAAGTAGCAGTTTCTTAGTTTTGTAAATTTAACTTATGCATATTAATTAGGAAAGAGATAAATATGCAAACATACTTGTTTGTAATATCAAGGTTAACCAGAAAAATGTTAAACATACTTATATTTTGAAATAAAGTATACTTAATTGTCTTACATATGAAAAGTCATAGATACTGCTTATTTCTCAAGATTTACTGAATATATAGATGCAAATGAATGTTTTTACCACAGCTTTTTGTGAACTCAGTAACTTATGTGGAGAAGATCATGTGATCCATGACAATACGGTGTACTGAATTGCATTCATCAATAATGTTTCATTTCATTTAAGGTTTAATATTTAAGACTTATTCTTGGCCATACTTAAAAAAAGGTCTTGGTAGATAAATGACCCATAAAATAATCTCTTCTCAGAAAATTAACTTTATGAGCTTAGCTTATAATCCAATATATCACGAGAGCTGCTCTGTGATTGTCTAATTGGAATTCTCACTGAAGAAGACAAAACCTGTAAAGCTACTTCAGAAAAAAAAAAAAACCTTACTTAGAAAGGCATTAAAAATGAAGGGACTTTTAAAACATAAATGGCTATTTATAATTAATTGCTAAGCAATCAAAACTTTAACATTTTAATTTATCTAGCCTTTTCATTAATTTAAAGGTATTAATGGCATCACATTAATCCATAATCTTTGGAGTTTGACTATTGCTATTCCTTTTATTTAGATGAGAAAATAGAGGCAGTCAGATTAAATGGTTTGCCAGAATTCATATTGCAAGTCAAGGCAAGGAAGGCGTGCTAGTCCTGACTGTCAATTACAGAGTCCCGTTTAGCCTCCGTGGCTTTGCTGTGATGGTTAGTAAGTGCTTGCTTGAGAGACTACCTGCACTTTCAGAATTAGCTTGCTTTTTCTGCACATCTCCCATTTGATGTGTGTACGAATAATATTGAAAAGCTGCTTTCTGTATGCAAGTAACACTTACCTGCTACAAAGAAGAAAACACTACAGAAAATGAAAAGCACTGGCATATTTCAGTGTACAGGTTATTTCTGTTTATATTTTGGCATTAAATGTATCTTTTTTTATACTCATATATGTATTTTATTGAAGCATAGAACTACATACCATATCATTTCATAATTTGTTTTTAAAATTTAACAATGTGATAACATTTTTCCTTGCTCATAAAGGTATGTCATGATATTTGTTTTAATGCTTTATTATTATGGTTACCCACATCATATGCTTAATGTATATACTGAGGAACATTTAGATTATTTTGAACTTTAATTATAAGGAAAAATTTAACTCAAGGAATTTGGAAAGCTCATACCAGTGGCCTCAGCACTTAAAATATTAAAGCAGATAAATTACTGCCAGCTCAAGGACATCTTGTTTGAACACAGTAAGGTTCAGTCTTTCCTGGGTTATAGAGTGGTAAGATTTTTGTATCAAAAACTAATCAACCAACCAACAAAACAAAAATATAATAAAAACACTTTCATAATCCTCTTGTATCTGTCATTTCACTGCCTTATAATTTCTTGATATATTTTCTTATAATTCATAGTTTTATAAGAAAGTACATATTATTCAACTCACTTTTATTTAAAAAATATTTTAAGCCAGAAAATAATTCTAGTCATAATAACCATGGGAAATAATATGCAGCAAATAGTTATGGATTGGCTGACCTATAAATTGAGTTATTTAAAAATGATAGACCGACTTCAGAGAATAACCATCCTATAGTCTCAGATAACTACTTTTTTATCATATACCCAGACTTACCTGATTCTAATATCTAGATGTATATTTTGATATACTTACCTTGTATTATATATCTACAATATAGTTTATAGTTTAGTTATTAGCTGGAAGTTATTATTATATTTAGTTATTAATTTTAATTTTTTCCTAATCAAGACTTACATAAATGATTCAGATGATAACAGTGTCCATAGACCAGCTTACCCCTTTTTGAGGTAATAATTTCTCTCTTGTTTTTATTTAGTTTTGTAGGGTCATATTCTGAATACCTATCAGAATCTGTAGCTGATGTTTACCCCATTTTCCTTAGATACAGATTGGATTTATGTGTATGTTTTGAGGCATTAAAGAATGAAAGTCGAGTTTCTGTACTTTGGAAAATGTTTATCTTCATCCTCATGTATTGTCTTTACACTCTCATACTTTATTACAGTACAATTCTTTCATGATATTATCCGAATCTCAGATTCAATGGCTATTGTGTCTTAATGAAGTATGGAGTAGCAAAGGGAGAAGAATTATAAATTGACATTGCATGTTCACTTGTTGCATGCTTAAAAAGACAGAGGTTCAGATTATTCTTAAGCATATGTTCACAAATATATGCTTCATACCAATTGCATATATTGATCAAGCTACATTAAAATCGTCTTCTCTTTTGGAATCGAAGAAATTAAAGGTGCATAGTTTTATAAGAGTATTCCATACCAAAAAATAGCCTTTAATTTATTTGTAAACTTTTATAAGTTCATCAGTCTTGCAAACTACAGTACAACTGACAGCAGTGTTGACCACATTTTAGAAAATCCACAAATTACTCTTATCCAATTCTTGATATTTTCAAATTAACTACAGCACATTTTCTTAATAGCAAAGGAAGTTCCATGTATTTTGTTTTAATTATGTATCTAGAATGAAGAAAGTGTGAGTTTCCAAAATGTGGATTGTATGAATAATTCCAGTAATATAGGCATGTTCTTTTAGATCTGTGTCTACAGAGCCTTTACACTATGTGAAGGCTTTTTACCTGTTGGTCTGTGTTAAGAGTTTGTAAAAGCTGAATATTTCTAAAAAGTTTCAAGATATCTTGCCATTACATTAAATAGTACTCAGAGCTCCTGCATGTGGATTTTAGAAGTGTGTATTTCACTGTACTGGAGTTTGTTTTCAGGTGAATACTAATTCATGATTCCAGTTCTTATTTCATGCTTTTCTTGTTGTTCTTCCTGGTTTTACACTGGGAAATGCAATAGGTTGGAGAAAGTAGGCTTTGTGTTACAAACTTAATTTGTGACTAAGTAGTTTTGTGACCCTGGATGAGTCATTCAACCCTAAGTACTCCCCTTCTGCTTTGGAAGATTCTAGATAGCACAATATGCAGTTGGTCAAATTTCCTTTAATGGTCAAGATATGAGCCAAGTCAATTTCCTGTTGAACCTTAAACATTCGGAAATATGATTTAATGGAAGAATTGACTATACAACACAAACGTTATATATTTCAAACATAATAAAGCTAATATGGAGAGAAAAAAATCTATCTGAACTACAAATTTAAATATGACTTTCATCTAGTAGCTAGAAACTAGTTAGGATAAATAACTATCACACACAAACTGAAACCTTAAAAAATTCCATAACACGGTTGCAAAAAAATCATAATTTTAATCATGAATGTGAGAAAAGAGAAGTATGCACAATGAGAAATACAGTGACCCTTGTGGCAAAGAAAGAGAAAAATGTCTGTATCTTTAGTTTGCTGGCATTAAGCAGCGATGCCTGCTTTGTTCTCCATCAGATGTGCAGATCAGAATTTGGGATAAGGAAACTAATTTTAGTAGGTGGGGTGCAAATTTCTTAGGAGTCCATGAATAGACTCTAATCCCAGCTGTTTCATTATAATTATAAAAATAAAATTGGCTGTGAATCATTCAAACTCTGTTTAATGGGTGTGAATAATTCAGTTTCATCCTGCTGAAATCTTAAAACTATAAACCTATCTTGGTTCTTTATGGTCTTTCAGAGTTAATATCTCATTATTCAGAGATGTACTATTTGAAGTATGGGTGGTCAAAATGAAAGGGGCCATATTTCTAGTTAGCCTCTGCGGTTTTCAGCATTGGCAGTAGCCTTAGCTTGAATGTAGGAGTAGAGTTGAAATAGAGATTAGGAAGAGTCCAGAAAACAAAAACAGAATGTTAAATTAAGATCTCCTAGCATTTTTCTTTCCAATGAAAATGTATATTCTTTATAAACATTTTGTAGCATAGATGTAAATGGAAGAAAGAATACAAATATTCAACATGTTCAAGATATCATTTTGTGGATACACATATGTGCATGCTCACAAAGATAAGGATTACAAATATGGATTTTTATGTTTATGATTAAAATACCATCTGACTCAGCTTTAAAATAAAATACAAATGGTTTTTAAAAATCAGCTTTTATTCTTCTACATCATATTTGTGGTCTTTATAATATTTTATTGCATTTTCTTTAGATAAAATATTAATCTATTCCTTGTAATTTGATATTTACTATTCTAAGTAATGCAGCATCAGATATATCTTTGTAGTTAAATAATTGCATCTTGCTTTCTATTTCAAATTGTTTGATTTGATGTTCCTATAATTAGGTTCATTTGTGGTGCCACACAGTAAAGACATCTATTGGCAAGTATAGGTCACTTTACCAGGCTGTGCATATATACTCCTGGGAAACATAAAAGCTGTATCATTTTTGGATGTTCATTAGTTAGAATGGCCCCACAGTGGTAGTTAAGAAATAGAAACCCTAACATTTTCTTTATAGATTATTATAGGGGGAAAGTTAATAACTGTGGAAGTCTGAAAAAAGATGCATTTCTGTAGCACCAGTAAAGAACCTCTTGATAGATGTCTCACTTTTATGGTTGAAAGGTAGAATTCTTACTTACCCTGTTATTTACTTTAATAAGGAATTATACTAAAATGAGACTTAATGTTATAAACATACAGGGATCTATCTATTTTTGAAAGAATATAAATTTATTGTCTATGTGTGCCCCTACATAGTTCTTAGCAACACTCCATTCAGTGTTTGGCATATCAGCTATAGTTTGAATATATGTAAATCAATTTTGGACTTCTTTGTGGTAATTTATTATGAACGTGAAAATTGAATACTAAAGGAAAGTGTAGAAAAACATTATATATCTCATCCTATTTTGTTTATTCTAATAATATTATGTGCAAAGTCCTCAGAATTTATTTCCATTCATGAAATTTGAATGTGCATCTCACATATACAAAAGTATATCTATCAATACTCACTTTAGTTCAGAATTTTTAACCAAAACACAGTAGACAAAGCTAACCTATACTTCAATAAACCTGCAAATTTTAAGTAGAACTGTGTAAGCCCTTTCTCCTACACTGGAGTGTGTCTTTTCTTGTTGTCCAACAAACACCAATGCACTTCCTTAAGAGATAAAAAAGGTGTGAAAATTTTTATATAAGATAGATGAAGTAGAAATAAAGTGACTTTATTGAAAGTATAATAGGTCATGTTCACATGAGAGAAAAATTAAGTTTTTTACAAAAGTTTTCTTGTTGCCAATCAACTAAGCATCATCAACAACAGGAGCCTAAAAAGCCGGAGAGGTGGCTCAGAAATTAAAAGCACATCCTGATCTTTAAGTAAACCTACATTTACTTCCCAGCACTTTACTGTATAGCTCAGTCACCTGTACAATTATGCCATGATTGCCCAGCGCCCTTTCTGTACTCTGTGGGTATCTGAATGCGTGTTACATACATACAAACACACATAATTTAAACAAAGATATATACTTTAAATTATCAAAATTAAACAGACTAAACTTTTAGTAGATGAATCTGAAACCATGGAAGATAATTCATAAAGAGAAAATTATGAAAACAACTCAGTACATTTATTTTCTGTATCTGGAAAAGCATAACAGAAATGATGTGTGTATAGGTATGAAGAACTAACATATGATATATAAAGAATTTCTTTAAATGTTTATTTGGAAAAATCTCAAAAGAAAGCAGAGAACCATTTTTTGGATCCTAGAGATAAGTTGATTAAACTTTTAATTACATTACTATGTGGTTTTATATAGGATGGTTTCATAAGGTTGGGACAAGGCCATTAAATCTGTTGTCTAATATATAACTCTGTCACTTACAACACAAAACCTTCATTAAGACATTGAAAATAGGAGTATTGCTATAGACACTCTTACATATAAAACTTGAAGTTAGGAAAATTTATGTATGTGAGTGACCAAGAGGTAGTTTCATATTGGTATGGCTGGAAGAGATGATAAATAATAGTCAACTCTAGAGAAACACACACAGGGTGCTACCAGTTGTGAGGGCAAAAAAGTTGAATTTTATACCTCTTCATTTTGAGATGTATCCAGATTAAGTTTCTAATTTAGGATGGGGTAAGAATTTGAAGAGTGTAGGGGAGGTTTTGGCGATGAATATAAACAAGGTGTATACAATTCTCAGAGTATTAATACAAATATTACATTAAAATATCTTAGGAATAAAAATTTTATTTATTTTAAAATTATCCATGTGAAGCTTAGATTTTTTTTTCTAATAAGAAACTGAAAGTGGGTGAATCCATCTGGGAAGGATGGGGAGGAGTTATGGGGAGTAGTAGAGGGGGGAGAAAACCATAATCAGCATATGTTATGTATGAGAAAGCTCTATTCACAGTAAAAGAATAAATTGTGAATAAAAGACTAAAAATGAAAATCTCCCATTTATTTTTATACAACAGAATAATGATAATGAAATGTTTAGGGTGCTTAAAACAAAACAATAAAACCAAAAAGTATTGAAAAGATAGTTGTGAGTGGCACCCATTTCAGGGAACAGAAGGACCGGTGGGAGATCAAGTGCATTGACTTTCTCTTAGTCATCAAGTATTTGCAGCCCTAGTTTGCACAACACGTCCTAGAAACACGATCACATAGACAAACTATAGCTACCGCGGCTTTGCCTCCTTTGCAGACAAGGAGTAGAGAAAATGTTCGGTAGATTGATTACAGCACAATAGTAGATACTAAGTCTCTTGGGATAATAGAAAGTAGACCTTTTAAATTTATTGTAAATTAAAATATAATTATACAATTTCTAATTTTTTTGCTTCCTTCCTGAAGTCTTTCCTATGTATCCATCTTCTTTCTACTTCATAAAATCATGACCTTTTTTTCTTTATTTGCTAATGTTACTTGTGTGTGCATACACATGCCTATGTGCTATAATATATAAATACAATTTGCCCAGTCAATTTAGGGTTACTTATATGTATATGACTATATTATTTTAGGGCTATTTTTAATGATCTCTTCTTATTCATCTCATTAAATGAGGAGGAGTCCATGAACTGACTATTTATCCATCAGGACTTGAAAAGAACAATCAAAGAAAGCATCTAAACACAACCTGAGTTTTGTGACTTTAGCTAAAACTAATGTGTGAGTCGCACCCAGCTGCAATGAAAGAGGCTTTTTGACATTTCTGAATTTATACTGCAAACTCCTTAGTTTCTTCCTAATTAATATTGTTCAGAAGCATCACAAGAACATGTATATTTCACATATCTCATTGCATGCTAACCCAAAAGGAAAGAGTTAAGTAAAGGCCTTTAGAGAGGAAGGAGAGATATTAAAATCAATAAAGAAAAATAACATTTAATTCTGTGAATAAATGTAAGAGAAAAATACACACAAATTTCCCATATAGTCATTTACAATGTCTACACACATACTTGGACTATTGAGCTGGTGCATTCTATACAAGCACTGTCATAATTAAGTTCTTAGATTATTATTCTTATTTACTGATGATTTGTTTTAGATTTGACCGGGTGGCTGATTGTATGTCTTATTTGATGTACTGTCATTGAGAAGAAAGACAAATGTTTGGCTGGGACATGTCACCTGTTGTTTAATGGCTAAAACTGTTACATATCTTAATACAGAATTACATTAAGTCATTTTAAAAGCATTTTGCTTCCCCTTTGTTTAAATTCCTGCAATCCCTAGGATATTCCCAGGGTGGCTAATGGAAGTCTTCATTAAAATTGTCCAAGCTTTAAGGCTTTCAGCTCTTGTAAACAATGGGGTTCTGAGGCATTGGCCTCATTATGTCTTTTTATTAGTCTATTTACCCACTTAATGTTAACCAAAAATGTCCAGTTTTTTTCTTGTGTTGTAATAAATACAAATTAAATGTCTTAAAAAAACCAACCACACCCTGTTGTGTGATAATCACAGAATTTATAGTATTTTTTTTAAAAAAATTCTCTGAAGACATAATTATTTGAAAACCAAATGAACTGCCTTGGGTGTACCAGTCTTCAGTGATTGGAAATAAGTCTTTTAAGTTTTATATCTACACTGCTTTTAAGTGGTTCTTTCAAAATATACATGACAATGAACCCCAAACACTGATGTATATTCAATCTATACTTACTTCATAGTAGCTAGCCAAATATAGTTAAAGTCTTTTTTTATATGTAATAGCTGACATGGAATTAAAGTTTACATTTTGGCTCAGCAGCTTAGATCCCATGACAAATTCATACATATCCTACATTTCTATGACTGGATAGTGCCACATGTTATATTGAGATACTCTCAAAACTCTTGGTTTTTGTGGTTTTAATAAACAAACATGGAAGTTTTAATTATGTACTGAATTAAAAGGAGCTCACTGTAGTTTCTGGTCCTTACCAATTTTAAGTGTAAAATTTCATTTTAATGTAGGGTTTGTCTGTTATTTTTGGACTTGAAATGAAAGCCTATTTATGTAAGTATGAATGTGTATATGTGTGTGTGTATGCGTGTGTTTGTGTTTGAGGGTTTTCTTCTGAAAGCAAGGCACTTTTTTACTGTGACAAATTTGGGACACAGTGGAGCAAGGATATGAAAGGAGAATATACTAGTTCTTGCAGAGTGGATACTTTTGAATTTCTCTCCTTTCACAGATTGTGAGTCCTTGAGAATTCAAGGGCTGTGCCATGTTCATATTTTATGCTAGGTCTGCCATACTTGCTCCCCCTTTAAGAAGTCTAGAATAAATAATTTCTTAATTTAGTAAAATTGATAAGTCCAATGTACAATTAAAAACTTGGAAAACTTGTTTTAAACTTTATTCATTTACGTGTGTGTGTGTGTGTGTGTGTGTCTGTGTGTGTGTGTGTGCGCGCGCGCGCGGGCATTTGTGTGTAAGGTGCAGGTCCTCCTTCAACTATTATGTCCAAGGATGTTTTAGGTCACCAGGATTGAAAGCAAGTTCCCATGTCCACTGAGGCATTACACAGTACCACTTTTTCATTATGACTATACTGCCTGTTTAATTTTTCTACTACATGTTTATAATTGCAAATTGATTTATATTTCATTTTTTATAACAATGAATGTTTAACAAATTACTTATGTGCATTATTTTAAATAATTTTGACATCTAATAATGTAATAGGTTATTATGGAATAAAAATTCTTGCAGCAACTTGAGCCCACACAGACGCATAGGTTGTTTGGGTTTTACCAGAACACTTTTAAGTTTTTTCTTCCTTATCTAGTTAAGCAGAACTCTCAATACTCACAAAATTTTGATGTAGGAATGTACAAAAGAAATCTGCTAATGCATCTATAGGCTTTAGAAAATTCCAAAGAACCCTATAAGTTTTATCCCTTTGAAAAACAATCAAAATTCATTTTTTTTATAATGTATGACTTCTAATTTATAAAGTAACTCTCGGGGATAGGGAGATTACTTTCTTGATAAATGTGAGGACCTGAGTTTTCATGTGTCACCACGTGAAAAGTCAATGTAATGTTTGAACTTTCACTGAAGTAGAGACAGAGGAACCCCTTGGTGCTCACTGTCCAGCTAGTATTGGAAACCTGAGATGTGGTGAGAGTCTATCTCAAAGTGTAAGGCAGATAGTGATTGAGAAAGACAGCAGATATCAACAGCAGAGAGTCTCTTTATACACTCATACACATACATATTACATCCACTTATAGCATGCAAGTTTGTATACATACACACATTTAATTTGAATGTTCACTTTTGTTGAATTTAATCAACCTGTAACGTAGCTATATTATTAGTTTATCATACATATGCTCATGTATATTGAACCTAAAATATGCAGAGAAAATCATCATTCTTTTTTTTCTTTCCCTTCTAAGGAAGGAAAGCCTTTGACAATGCTAGTCTCTGAGTAAGTAGAGATCTTGAAATTGTTCATTGTGAGCTTTTAGAGATAATCAGAATCAAAGATACAGTAAAGAAAGTAATATGTGAAATAACACTGGTAAATCATGTTGAGCATGAAGTTTGTGTTGCACCCAGCTTGCTTATGTAGAACCTGGGAAGAATTTGAAAGGTTTCATAAACTTTGGAGTGCACTTGTACTAAAAAGCATACCTCATCATCCTAATGTCCTTGCCTAAATAAGATGAATAAAGGTATAGGCTGTGTCTGCAGAATTGGGAATCCTCACGGTTACATCTTTCCAATGTTGTTCTTATTAGTTTACCTGACCAAATTCTGGAAAAGGGGAAAAGAATTAAATACATGGAAATAATGTTGACGAGTTAGTCTGATTTTTATCCCTCGTACTGAACTGTGGATATATTTTTAGGCTCCTCTGGTGTTATGTTCACTTTCTTTTATTATTGGAGTCTATGTAGAGACTCTAGATTGATGAAAAACTGGCCAGTTCAAGAAAGACTTTTTTTTCCCCCTGAAGTTTGTCTTTTGCAGTTATTTTCCTCTGGGTGGTTTAGAGGGACAGTAATTCTTTCAATCATTTAAACATGATGTAGTAAATGTCATTTACAGGAAATGAAACTCCACTTTGTTATGTTCTTCACTTAAAGGCTAATCTGATTAGCTTTCAAACATTTGTTCATCTTTTTATTCTGCGCTTGAACTATGCCTATGGAAGGCATATGGATTTAAATAGTGCTTGGCTTACCATCTGCTGATAAGGGAAAGTGAGATGCTAAATCAGAGTGTCAGGGAAGTCTATTTCAGTAGATGCTATTTCAATCTGCAATACTGCAGGCAGTCTTTTGGAGTATTTTAATTGGAATTATATTGATGTGTGTTAGTACAACAAGTAGAGTTGTTGATATAGTTGAAGTTGTATGATCATTAGGATCTTATATCTGTGTAGAGCTATGTAGCTACTTGAAATTTTAATTCTATTAGCTACAATGATTTTTTTTTAAAAAGTCTTTTTACAGTATTTTTTAAAGGAATGACAGACTCATTTTCTCTTTTTTTTTCAAGTAAAACATGAAAGACCAACTTTTCAGATAAATGAATTAAAACTACAGAAAAGCTTGTTCTTTTCCCACAGTGCTCATTTGTTGAATAGTTTCATGAGCACTGCACTTTGAAAATCTGTCAGCTGTGTGGAGTTTAGAAAAAGAGTAAAGAACATTCAGCATTACAGTCAGAGGATGCTGATGTGAAATGATGAGAGGGAAGGTGAGCATCATTACAGTTGATCCTTTGAACAACATCCCGATGTTAGGTGCTTGCCACTTACTTATAATATGGGAACAGGTTTAAGTTCTCTGAAGGGAATAGAGCTGGTTGAAGAGTCTCCTTGCAAAGGACTCTAAACTTCTCCCACTGTTGAACTAGTTATAGTGTCTACTCTGAATATTTGCTGCAACACAAAGGTGGATAGAGAGCACTGTGTGACTCCATAGCCTTTCCAAAGGAGCAACAGGAAGTACAGAGACTCACAACATTTTGTCAGACTGGTGGCATAACTATTGCTCTTCCACCCAGCTCAGCAAGTGTGACCTTGTGGGTGGGTGGGACATTACGTGACACTGCTACTTACTTTTTTCAGGTCTTGGAAGCTGTTATGTTAGCAAGTCATTTAGAAGACTTACGCCAGTTTTCCATGTTCATTTTACACTTGAGTTCTTGCATTTGCCCTCCATATGATTCAGATAAATTTGCAAGTGAACAACATTTTATTATGAATTGTGTTGTCAAAAATGTCTCATTTCTAGAACCTTCTTGGCTTACTTCCTAGAAGGGTAATTTCTGTGGTAAAATGATGTACCTGAACATGTAAGAAGGTAATTCCAGGTTGCTTTCCCATGACTAATGTCAGCAAGTGATTAGAAAAGCCAAGGTGTCCATTCAGAATTTTGCTAGGTAACAGCAGCTAAGCAAGGAAGGTAGAGATGGGGAAATCAACATGTGGAAAAAATATGTCTGTAACTAGAAATTGTTATGCTGAATATCACTGTCCAGTTGATGTATTATTCCCTTGATAGCAGTTATTAGAACCACTGAATTTCAACATGTGGTGAATCTCTGTCCATCTATCTCTTTATTTGGAGCAAGTACATCTTGGCTGTCACTGATAAATACAACAACCTGGTTGTGACAGAAAGCCTTTCTTTCAATGCAGTTAAATGCTATAGCCATTAAAAAATATTTTCTAAAAAGTCAGTTTTCTCAGATGAGTAAAAGATACTGGGTTGTGCAGAAAGAAGTCTTCATACAAATTCTCCATGTATACCTGTGGTAGAGAAGTGATTTACCCAGAGCGGAAGAAAGATTGTCTTTGAGTTTTAAATCAGTTTTTCTATTTCCATCTTCTTCTCATTCACAGAACTATTTTGATGAAGCTGTAGGCACAGATTCAATTTTCATTGTTTAAATTTTGGAAAAAATATGAGAAAAATAGAGCTATAAAGAACTATACAGTGGTCCCAGATTTATTGTATGACAATAAGTGTCATGCAACTTTGCAGAGAGTGAGAAGATCATACTGCAGAATCCCGGTTTGTATTTTGAAGAATGAGTACCAAAGCGATGGCATTTGGTGTTTTTCTTCCATATTTTCCTGTTTTCTGACACTGCCATCCCCCCACATTTTCTCTGGTCATAAGAATGCCATCTGCCCATTAAAAAAAATAAAATAACAGGACAGAATCCTCAGAAAACAGAATATAAGGGACTGGCCCTGTCACCTGGGTTTCTTCTGGAGCCTTTGGCTGGCTAGATCTTATAAATACCTTGTTTTTTCCCCATCTTTTCTTTTTCTGAGTTGCCCTCAGCAGTACCTTGATTCTCATGTTTATCCAAGGTTTGAAGTTTCTCTAAACAGCCTCTGTCTACACTTCTAATATGAATGGTCAGACTCATGATGTAACCAAGCCAGTCTGTCTGGATTGGTGATTGTCATGAATCCTCAATTAGAAGCAAGTTTGCCCATCATCTTCTAAGTCCTGATGTCAGTGAGCACTATTGGACAGATTCTTCTGTTCTCTACAACCCCACCCACTGCCCCAGGTAGACACACAAATACATATTCTAACCCCAAATGATGGTTTGGTTGGGTAAGTACGTATATCTACAGTTCAGCTATAGCTTACTTTAAAATAAAATTTAAAATATAACTACATACTTATGCAGGTAGTATACCTTATATAAGAAAATAAAAATTCTTTTTCTTAAGGCTTTAAGTAAATAATTGGGTATTCTTAGAATTTATTAAGATAAGACATATTGCCTTTTAGCAAAACCAGGATTTTGAAACTTGAAGTTTTTCATTTCTTGATGTTGTTATTTTTAATGAATCTGATATTTATTTTAGTGTCATTGCCAAATTACTTCAGTTGCTAGAACAGTTAATAAGGTTCAGTCAGAGTTACACTGTTCTTTTTCATAGGATGACTTTCTCAACCAGGGCACTTTGGAAAGACAAACTTCTATGTTTTTACTAAATTGCAGAAGCTGAGTTAATCTGGTGCATTAAACATAGTTACTGTTATTGCCTCTGGGAGCACAGTAATAAATGTGTGGAAATACAGGTTCATCAAATGGAAAAATAAAAACAAAACAGGAAACTCCCATGTTTTTAGTGAAAAAGAAAGGAAAGAAAAAAAAAAGAAAAGCAAAAAAGACCAGTATGGTCAGTTTTTCCAAGGCAGTTAAGTAAGAGACCCACTACTCCTGCATTTTATGACTCGTGTCTCTGCAAGAGGAGACATCATTAGTGCCAAGAACTTCATTTTCAGCCTTTACCGAAAGAATATGCAGTTGGAATTTTGAAAATGATTTCTAATATCCTTGGCAGCTAACTTGGCAGGTATTGGCATTGTAGAACAAGAACTTGTGAGGGCCTCTTGAACTTAAAAAAAGAAAAAATTCTGCCACCTGTGGCTGTCAGTGCTCTCCTGCCAAACAATGTCCATTGTTCTGTATTGGTTAAATATGTATGTTCTGTCATAGAGACCTTGTGTCACACCTGAGAGAAGTCCCAGCTTCAAGCTGCACTCAGATGAAGCTCTTCTTGAATTATAAGGGCAAATTAGGACTTCTTGTGTGCCTTGTGGTCCCTTGTCCCAGGAATGACTTGTTAAAGTAACTAGCCTTCATCTACTTACGACTTTCTTAAAAACATGCATGTTCACTATGGACTCCTGTTGATACAGGTTATTGGGATGTATTTGACATTTTCCGATTTTATTCAACATCAAGAGTATCTGCCATTAGTTAGACATATATAAAGGCAAATTCATTCTTACCAGTGGGTCCCATTTTGACCAGAAAAGCATCTTTCTTTAAACCAAGGGCAATTACAGGTGACTTGTTTACTTTTTATAATTTGCTGTCAGTAGACATATTGTTCTTACCCAAGACTACTGCCAAAATGGATGGCAAACCTGGGGGTCTAACACTGTTAAAGGGTTGATTATATTCAGGATTTTGGCACCAAAAACTGAAGCAAATTAATTGGTTGTTCATATGGTATGTCTAATGGGCACTATCAGCTGTTTAAACATACACCAATTATTTTCAGGCTTTTCTAACCCATCTGTCACCATATTGTCCACTTACATGAAATAAAATTGTCATTTGTCTCTACATAAAGTAATACAGCACTGATTTTCATTCCAAATTTTTGTGTCAATAGACCTATTTCATTATTGGTGTCTTTCCTATTGTGTTTCCTTCTAGCATTTAGTATATAATTTTTTATTTGGATGGAAATCAACAACTATCAGATAGAGCAAAATGGCCCCATAAAAAAATTGGAAGTGAGAAGTACTTAAGGTGGGATTCAAAATACTTTGCAAAAGCAATACCATATTTTGTAGGCAATTGTACATACACATATATACACATATGAAAATCAGGAATTTATTTCTGAAACACTGTCCACCTGAGTTTTTTCTTGTTTTGTTTTGCATATATATATATATATATTTCTAACTGAGAGCTAGAAGAAACAGAATAGAATAAGCTAACCATCTGGGCATACATATAGGAATCTGTAGATTTCTGTCTCCCCATTACTGGGATTACAAATTGGTGCTTCATGCCTAATGAAGTGGGTATTGGGATTTAAAGCAAGTTTTGCTTGTGACAAGCCTTTTACCAAGTGACCTGTCTTCTAAGTCCTTCTTTTTGTTTCAGTGAGCAGAGTTGAGAGAGAGCTATACTTCATAGTAACCTATTTAGTTACTCAGTTTTCTCTTTAGTTTTCACTCTGCTTGTCATGTGTAATTCAACATAAATCACCAGTCACTGAATCTCTCTTGGCATTTGCTGGCTTAGCTCATAAATGGTGGTGAACACTGCCTTCTCCCGAGATTGCACAATGTTTGGGATCCATTTGTTTCTTTGTACAATTTTACAGGTAGAGGCAGGGATGTAATCAAAAAGGAAAGTGCACATTTATTTTCTGTCCAGTGATGAACAAATTCAGAGATTACTTGGTAACCCTTTCATTGTTTCTGAGTGTGTTTTATCTCTGGCAATGTTAAATAAACTTGATTGCATCCATTTCCTAGAGGTAGTGTACACTTCAGCAATACCCATTATCATTACATGAGTTATCATAACACCTAATGCCTCAGCTGGACTTGAAGTGTTATGACAGCGAACTTGAGTGAGTATGGATGACACTTAGGAAAGCTTGGAAATACAAGTTAAAATCAGGTGGTTCACTTCTGTAGAAAGTTTATTTGTACAACTAGTTTGATGTTTTAAGACTTTCCATATACATTAACAGACAGTTTATTACTGTCCTTAAATTTCTGTGAGTTGGTTCCTCCCTCTGTTTTTCTTTGCACATTTGCATAAAAGGAAATGAAACATTACAAAGTTATAATCTCTTACCCCACTGCTCCTCCTCCAAACTAAAACACTGATTTAGTAATCAGGAGAATAGATTTTGATATTATGCTTTGAGCTCAGTTCTCTGGCTGCTGTCCATTCAATCTTGAAATATATCTGAACTAAGTACTTCATAAGGGGGTTAGCCTTTTGTTCAGGGTGCATGAGAAATCCTGCTGGACCAGGTTGGCTACATAAACTAGCATCAAATTGCCTTTGCTCCAAGTGGTGACTAAGGAAATGCAACTCACAGAAAAGTGAGAACTTTTTGTTTTTTTTCTGTGCACATTCTCTCTCAGCACATGCCAAGGGCTTATCCTTATTAAATATACTATTGCTGTTTTGTTTTTTTTTAATGATGAACACTTGGAGGATACATTGCTTTGCTTTTCATTTATGTATGTTTATTAGAAATTCCCCAGTTCTCACTGGTGGATTGCATGTGTCAATACAGTTGAAAAGGATTGCCTGTCTGAATCCAATGTTTGCATTGTGATTGTTAAGGCTGGTTGCTTTTTATTTAATACATTTAGTCATCATATTTGTCTTAGGTGATCAGCAATCTTTAATGTAAATCTTAGCCAATCTAATAAAACTAATCAGAAAAAATCATATTTCGGCACATATCACATAAGACACCAACAGAGTCACATATATATATACATATGCATATATATGTGGCTGCATGTAAATACTCATGCAAACCATATACTTTAACACCTTATGTTTAAGTTATACAAGAAAGTAAGAAACTTATCTGATCCTGTAACTTGGATATTACTAGGCCCCTTGCTTAAATTTAGCAAATATATTATATTATTTAGACACAGAGCAAGTATTTTCATATTACTGCAGTACCTTCTACTTGAAAATTGGGAAAAATTCCAAATAAAGTCCATTTATATTAGCCAGAATATTGTTTTAACCAAATCACTCACCCAAAATGACTCAAAAACATCTCTTTTCCTTTTAAATACAATACAGCTTAACATTGTTTATTTTTCCCATTTCTTTCTCTTTTTCCCCCTTGGAAATTACATTAACCACTGAATATAGTTGAAATAACATTCATTTTGGAGAAAAAGAGAATTATACTTGATAATTATAATCTCTGCTTTGTATCAAGAGCTAAACTAACAAGTGTTATTTTTAATATTAAAAATTTAAACAAAATTTTAAAAATCCAGAAACATGTATGTTAGTCAAAAGACATTTTCTTTATCTACGCGATAATCAGAATTTTAAAAATAAAAACATTTGGAAATTTAACATGTAGCATCCCATTTTCCTACTTCCCATAAGTACTTTTAATTGGCACACTAACCTAGCATCGTTTTATCTCACTCGATCTATTTTAAAGATCACATTGTGCCTTATTAGACCTGCCTGCCATTTTAGAGCCTTTAAAGTAGTCCATCTTTTTTTGCATATTGCAAGCTAGCCATACTATCAGTATGTATTACTCCTGGGGCATTTATACAACAACGTAGATATTTAAGTCTTCATGGCTGAGTTTTTACAGTTTTTGCCTAAGAGACCTGCTGGTAAACGACTACTTGGTTTTCTTTACTGTTGTGGTTTCAGTGGATGTTCATTTTTACTAGCTATTGAAAACTTCCTCTTTTAAAGAAGAAATCCTCCTTCATGGTTCCCCAAGTATGTCAGGGGAGGGATTTAATAGAGATCTTCAGTTTAGACTGTCTCTTTCCATAATGTCTGGCAGTGTGTCTCTGTACCGGCTCCTGCCAGAGGCCTAATGGACAAGGCACTAATCTTTAAGTATAGTAGGATATGTGGAAACTGTAGAGATGGCACATTGTATGAGAGAATAATGTATTTTTTTTATAAAAAATATTTTATTTATTTTAGTATTTTATTATTATTATGAGTGACCGCATGCTTAGTACTCTTCATTATTTTTGTTCATTGTGCTTGCTTTAGAGGAGTGTATGATTTTTAGGAAATATGTACTTGGTCCTTTAGACATTATTCAATTTATTCTTATCCATATACCAGGTTCCAAATAGTTAATTCTATTATGAAGACCACCAAAGGTAACTTTTTCCCCCATTATTTTATAGGATTGGGTACATTTTTATTGTTGATTTTAACATATCCCAATGTTGCACCTTTTGTTGATAGTAGATTTTGGAACTACTGAGCTGGTAAAAATACTATTAAGAAAATTAAAGAAATCAAAATATCAGATTTCTTCTGATACTGCTAATTTTGAAGAATGTGGCTTCATAAATCTTAACAATACAATAGCACTGACTGTTAGAGTGCCTGGCGCTTGCCTCCTGTGCAGAAAGCACAGGCAGTTTACACCAATGGCTAAGGTTCAGTCTTAGTCTCCTAGTGTTTGGAGTCTGTTAAGGAAGATAAGCCATGGGCTTAGGTGACCAGAAAATAAGTTAATAATTGCTATGTATGAAAATCAAGATGCAGCAATTCATAAATAGGCATAGTAGTCACACATATGTCATGTGTACCGCAGAGGGGTTCTGTATAATATGTTTTGAAATTTTGAGCTAGAATGAGCTGTGTTAGCACAAAGTAAGTGGGGCTCTAATCCATGATTAATGCTAATGTTACCTTCATCCTGGGGCTTTTTTACCTGGAGCTTTGACAAATAGGTTAAAAGTAATTTAGGTAGGAAATGCTAGCATTAAAATGGTCAGCTGTGTTTTAGAAACATTCCTCACTTCTCCATATCACTTGTTGCTTTTAAGCTGAGAGTTTATATGGTGTTGCTGACTTCAGAAGATCATTTTTTGCTAAGCTATTGACCATCAGTGTTTCATCTATCATCAATGGGATTGGATATTCATTTGTTTACCTTGATTGAAGATTGCTACGTAACATTTTATTTACTTATTTACTTACTCATTTTTGGAGGAAATGGTTTATTTCATCTCATCTTTCTAGTAACAGTCTGTTCATTAAGAAGTTGGAGCATGAACTCAAGGCAGAAAGAAGGAATTGATAGAGGAGCTGTGGAGGAATGCTTCTTACTGGCTTGTTCCTCATCACTTGCTCATCCTGCTTTCTTATATCACCCAAGGTGGCATTGCCCACAGTGATATAGGCCAACCAACATCAATTGCCACTAAAGAAAGTGCACTAGTGACTTACCTACAGACCAATCTTATAGAAATACAGTGTCAATTATAATTGCCTATTCCCAGATATGTTAGGATTTTTATCAAGTTCACAATCCAACCAGCACAAATGAACTATTGTCAACATGATATTTTAAAAACATTCAAGAACTCACAGGATGTCCCTGGCTAAGTCTCCAACCAATAGCAAAGGTGTTTCCTAAACAAGACTTCCCCCATAATAAAATAATTCATTCATAATCAAATGAATAACCACCCAAGTGCCATCACAGAAATTACATTAAACAATGAATAGAGGTAGAGGCAGGGATACATGGCTGAGCACTGGGCTGAGTCCTGGGTCCAGCTGATAGCAGGGGAGGAGACTCTATATGAGCAAGGGGATAGGGACTAGGAGGAAAATTCTCACAGTGATGGCTGGCTGGAGCTCTAGGGAGCTCACTGAATCAAGAACAGCCCCAGCGAACCATCTGGAAAAGGAACTAAGCCTTCCAAGGATAGGCAACTGTTCACTAACATGAGCAATATGTGGAGCCTCAACAGGGACGATTCAGACTCTGTTCCTGTGCATGGACTGGCACCTTGTAGCTCATTTCCTCCAGAGGAACACTAAACCAAATCTGGATATTAGAATGAAGAAATTGGACTTGCCAGGAGTGGATGCTGAACTAATGCACCTTGGGACCTCTTGCCCTTTCTGGGGAGGATGAGGGGATGGGGAGGAGGGAGGCTGAAGGCTGCTCAGGAGGGGTCGGGAAGGGGAAGGGAGTTAGAACAGGGAGATACATGGATTAAAAAAAAGACTTTATTCTATAATAATAATAATAATAATAATAATAAATGAAGATACAACTTAAGAAAAAAAAAGTGAACATTTCAAGACTTTAGCTACTTGTCATTTTGAGAGCACTCTAAGTGCTCAGCATTGATATAGGGGATCTTTACAAACCTATAGGCAGTGTGTAACTAATACACAAATGCTTTTAACCACTTGTTGTTTTCAGAGTTCCTCTGACTTGTCTCACAGTATATCTTGATTTACATTTGAGATATCTCTTAAATGGGTTAAATAGCAACTTGCTGGAATGATCAGCATAGTTCAAGGCACTAAGTTGCATATGTGTGTGTATGTATGTATATGTATTTAAAAATCTCCTTTACACCTTAGCCACACAATTGATAAGATTTCATAAAAACAGTTCCTTTCTTTTCTCCCCCAACCAGGCTTTTGTGAGCAAAGATTGCATTGTGTCATTAATGTTGTGAAGACTTTAAGTAAAATTTTTCTGCACAGATTCCTTTCTGATAGCTGATTATGGTATTGAGTTTTTCTGGCCTATTTTATGTGTTATGGAAGTTGCTCTTTTAGGTTTTTGAAGTCTTAAACTGATTCTCTTTCTATCTGTCAGAAATGAGTGGAGAATTAATACTGGTTGTTTTATTTTAGTGAAAAATAAAATGTCAGGAGATGAGTAACATTAAGTGGCTGGAATTGACCTGGGTTATTGTTCAATTTTCTGGAAGTGTGGGTCACTGAGTGCTTAGCTCTGAGCACCTACATTTCCCCTGGTGCTTTCCATCTATCCCAATAGACTTAAGGGTTTTACACTTGACATTCAGGGCACATGTGTTAAAGTATACTATGTACTCAAAGTAATTGTATAAAAAATTAAAGGACAGTTTACCCATTTATGGATTGCTTTTACAACCAACAATATAGCAATTTGATTTCTTATTAAGGAAATGCAGATAGAGAGTTTAAAATGTTATAATAAGATTTCATGGGGGTTTGAAAATATTTGAAATTTTGATTCAATGATTATTTCACATATAAACTCTATATTAGAGTAATTATTATGTTCTTAAATGCATTGAGCCAGAGTCACTTACTTACTCATTAAACTCATAAGAATGTCTAATAAAGGAGAATCTTATGCTGTATTGGTTATTCAATGGTGACCCGAACAGAAATATTTCTGTTCTCAGTGAAGTAATGCACTTTTTAAAAACACCTAAATTTTCAAGGCTTATAAACACAAAATGTTTATTGTACTTGCAACCTAGGAATAAATTCGAATGAGTTCACTTCTACTCAACTATTTTTTATAATCTTCAGATTGACACTTTATGGATTCAGTGTTACAGAAATAACAATGAAATATGAACAATCAATATGTAGATAGGAAATCTATAAAAGCTTGATTCAGAAGACCAGTGACTAGTATAGTCTCACTTTTGTATCAATATTTCAAATGCCTTTGGGAAACTAACTGATGTGCTGATACCAGCATGGATGACAATAAATATAAATGTTATTTGATCAATAAACTGGATCAAATAAATGGCAAGCACATCTTCGTAGGTTTCTATAATGAATTTTGTCATACATTAATAGTAGTGTACCTGGTGATGATAGTACAGTAACATTAAAGAGTGAATGACAGCAGATTATATCTTGAGATTTCACTGTGTTTGGTGGGTTTATGAAACATGGATAAGATACATATGAAATATATCTTTACAATCTTAGGGACTTCCTGAGATTACAGGTACCATAGAAGTGTTTACCCTCCCAAATTAAGCTATATGTGTGTATATGTGTGTGTGTGTGTGTGTGTGTGTGTATTTATATATATACATATATAGTTGTAAAAAATTGGTCTCAAATTTCACTTCACTTTTTTTTTATTGTTCCATGGTAGATTTTCAAAGACTATTTTCATGTTTACCTACAGCTCTTGCATTAATGTTACCACAATGCTGTTATCTATCTAGCACTTTTGATTTCAGATCACTCAGTGACCCTAAGAGAACTTGTTCCCCAACATAAAATTATTCTACAGAAAAATAATTAAGTTACAGATTTGAAAAATCCTGACTATACAGAATACCATGGGAGAGATGAACAAAACAAAACAAAACAAAACAAAAATGAAAACAAAACAGGATTAAGTATAGGCCTATAATGGGATTTTATAAATCTGCAGTGTGAGTACTTGATACCAGGAATGGCTGTTTTTCATAAGTAATTGCAAAATTTTATATGACATTGAGAAGAACTGAGGAACATTATTCCTTCTGGCAAATTTTATAGCCTTGGACCCTGTGGAAGAAAAGTGACAGGAGAACAGAGAATGTGAGGCTTTGATTCATCCCTAGTTTTCTCTTTATGTAGAGGAGACTGGGACAGTCAGGCTTGCCCACTACATTGTCCTTTTATCTTACATATTTTGTGTTTCAGTTATAATCATTTATATATTCAAAAGCTTCCATTGAAGGCTAGTGAGAATCCTCCATTTTGTCTAGAAAGTGAATACTATCATTAATAACACTGCATCATGTGAGATCACTCTAATATTTTTTTCATTCATCTATGACCATGACTATTTACAGAGTATATTGGAAAACTAAAAGTGTTACTTTGGTTGGAAGAAATTGAGTGTAGGATTGGCTTCCTAATTAGGTTTAACTGTTGATATGGTTTATAGGTTTCTTAGTTTTCATTAAATATAAATTTAAGTTGCACAGTTATTCTGATGGAAATAGCAGTGTTTTCTGCTATTTTAACATCAGAGACAGACAAAACATAATTTTTTTCTCCAAGTCTGAGATATAAGAATAACAGTAGTCAGTATGTTTTGGCTCTGGGATTCAGGAGAGTAGTAGAATTTGGGCTTTCCTGATCACATTTGCTCATCTTGGTTCTGGTTCAGGCTTTTCATTTTACAGGAAAAAGAGAAAGCTTGACATAGTCATGATTGTCCTCTTGAAAGTGAGATGCATGAGGACTGAAGCAGTCCTTTAATGAATAAACTATTTGGTCAAATTCTATAGGCAACTTGGAGATATGACATGGAGGCATACGTGGTTTCACAAAAGGTAGAAGGTATCACTCTGCTAGAAACAATAAAATTCTGCATCTTAAATGATTTACCAACTTAATTTGCACAATGCATATTGTTGGAAGATCCTTCCCACTCCTGCCCCCTACAGAAAACATCATGGCTCTGTTACAATAAGTTATTCTAAGCTTACAAGTAATGCACTGTATTTAGGGAAGCAGGCAAGTAAGCAACTGGGGGCTGGGCTTTGTTCAGCTTGCTAACAGACATGACCATTGAATGTGATATGAATACCACAATGATAGAATATGAAGAATAGTAGAACTAGATTCTAATTCAGTGAATATGGTGGCATTGTACATGGACCAATAGTAACTTAAATATGTGTTTATAGGCTAGTGAAGAAATTAGAAACTTTGAATGTAATTTTCCACAGCAAGCATCTCAAGTGAGAAGATTCCATCAGTTTTCTCCTTTATGAAAAGGTATTGTTATTATTCTGTAAACTTTGAAATGCCTTAATTATTTAAAAGGCAATAATTAAGACTGAGGGTGTGTTAATTGCTTTGACACCTGGACTCTGATATTGTTTTTCCAAATTTTGTCTTTACCTGGTTGATCTTTTATCATATTTGATTGCAGTCATTAGAGCAGTTAGGTTATATTGAGATCACAACTTCTCTGTAGAGTTATCTTTACAAAGTGAGCTGTTTGCTTGCAGAGTGGCTATCTACTGGTCCATGCTCCACCCATCTAGCCATATGCTGATGTTCTTACCCTGTCCTTATCTTCTTCTGTTTCTTCCCATGCTCTTGTCTGGAGGGAATTGATCAGCTGGGGAAAATAGAGGCCTTGCCAAACAACTCTGATTGTTAAAATCCCTGGGAAAGTTCACTGGTGCTTGAAAACATATGGGGAATCTTAAGAATGACTGTTTAGTTTCCTGCATCATTTTTAATCAAAAGGAACCTCATCTTGAAGAGGGGAATGCAGATGTTGAAATAATCTGTTTCATTTGCCCTATATATCCCAGCACTGGGCATACACAAAGGTATAATAAAGAACCCACTTGACATCCTGCCTGGTGTTCGGATGAAAGTTACAATAGAGAAGAGCAAGAGCAAGATCCAAGTGTCTTTGTCAACTGTACCACGGTTCAGGATTGATCACTGCAGACAAGCCTAACCTTTGAAAACCGAGTGCTAAATGCCTGGTACATCTTGTTAGTAGCTTCCTGGGTTTGGATGTTTGGGGAATGAGACTCCCACAGGTACCCAAAGGAGAGATAGGAACGTATCTGTAACTAGGAAGAGGAAGAAAAGCCCCTGGGCATTTGAGGCAATTCACTGTTTTTACCCTTTTGCTCTGCTTCAATCATGGTCATTATCAAGCTGGTCTAGTCTCTCTGTACTTTCCTTTGTCCTTCTCCTCACCTACCCCTGGGCCTCCAGTCTCTCTTTCCACTGGCATGCCTCTCAAAGGCCTTTCTCTCTGAACCCATGCCATCTGGAGCAGTTGCCCCTTATCTCAATGCCCATTGACTTGCATCCTGGTCTAATCTCTTTGGAAAAGCAATCTCTTCTCTTTTGGCCTTCACATTGAAGTGTATTTTGGTCTATTATTCATTTCAGTATAAATCTCACATTTAACCAGACTTTGAAGGAGATACCCTTTGAGTTGGTATAAAACTTTTTATTCAAGTTCATGTTGTAGTACTCTCTGCCAATAGTGTGAGAATTATCTTGTAGGTTTTAATTTTAAGAAGGAATTCAGTTTAAAAAAAAAAAGCTGAAAAAGGACACACAGCTCAGTTTTGTCACTGGAAACCAATCATTTTATTTTGTGCATTGGTTTATGGGATTTTGAGATACAGAATGGTTCTAGAATAGAAATGAATCATTGAATGGGTCAGAGATTGTAGAAATATGCTACAATTTTCAGGTTTGCAGGTCTATATTGAGACTCTGGGTAGGTCAGGAAGGCCTGATTGTCTTGGGATTTTAAGAAACTGCTTTTGTTTGTTTGTTTGTTTGTTTGTTTGTTTGTTTGTTTGTTTGTTTGAGGATACCACATATTTAAAGGCATACAACACCCTTTAGTCATCTTTGAAGAATTGAAACCAAGAAAAATCCCCCTTTCACACTGTACATTAATGCCAAGGAAATTTGATTCAGTTTTCCAGACTTTCAACATTTATTTGCTTTTGTATTAACATGCTTTTCAGGAACCACTTTAGCATATGAGAAATAGCATATAAATATTCTCCCAGAAATGTTAGTTAATACTACACAGTTTTATGTTTCAATTAATTCTATTGAAATCAGTTAATTCTGTTGAGCTTTTCCTCAAATGTTAAATGCAGATGAAATTTGAAGATGTTAGGAAAACGTAAAAAACTGAAATAAGCAGAAGCTTCCATCATAAAGCACTGTGTTTGTTGTGTACTGAATACCAGGATGATTGATCACAAATGTAGAAAGTTTACTGAAACATAACTCTTATTTTAAAAATTCAGTAATATTAGTATGGGTTTATGTTCTCATGTCCTTTGGTGAAAACAAGGAAAAGCCACTGAGGTTTCTGAGTAATGTACCTGTCTGCATAGTATTTCAACCTTGAAGACTAATGAGTGACAATTAAGGTGCAGTGACATCCCTCCCTAATTTATTGTCTATTTGATAATATTTACTTAGAATTTATTTCTCCATTAAATTGGGAAATTGAATCTTGATATGCAATCACATTTCAACAATGACAAGCAGCAATAATAGTGGACTAGCCTAAAGATTTTTAACAGCCTGTCAACCTAAAATTCATTTTGTAGTAGTTAGTATGTTAAAGAGAATCACAAATTACATTTTGGAGACTGAATATAATAACTCAAGGTAGGATGAATTGAATATTTGTTTGCTTATTCATTCCATATTCAATTAAACAAATGTTTGTCATGAATTTATTTAAAGAGCCAGGTACTTACATAAGTGTTACACATTAAAAAGTAAATTATCAAAATCTTTGTTGTTCTAAAAAGTTACATTTCGTTATATTTCAGTAATATTGGTAATAGACTATTGTTTGTTGATTGACTTTTATAAAACTTACTGAGCTGGGAGTATCATTGGCAAGCATGAGATTCTGAGTTCAGTCCTAACACCCAAATCAGCTAAAGCAAGTGAAAACAAAATAAAATTATTCAATGTGATAGTAGAATGTAGTCTATATTAATATGTAATATATTTATGTACATTTATTTATGAAATATTTATATAAATTTACAATTAGTGCATTACCATTATATCACTTGCTTTTACTTTTGTTAGTGGACTATGCTACACATTTGTGATGACGCAGCTCAGTCTTTAGGCTGTCTTATCTCCCTAAATGGTAGTGGTGCATTTCTTTACTTCAGTATTCTGAGAATGAGTGGCCTGTGGTCATTGTACAGGTCAAATTTAATAAATCATCTCTTGGATGAACCTTGCACTCTAGATTTCCAGGATTAAAGTCTGAAGGTAAGAATATTTGAGGGAAAATGTGCTGGTAAATAATTTATTTTTAATTAATTATATAAAGGAGAGATTTAAATTGTTTTCATGCTAATGAGAATAACTTATAGCTATCAGAATATTATGAGTTGAAAGAAGACTATTAATAGGATAGCTTAAATATGATATAGTTGTTGGTTGTATTGAGTAAAATCACTAAACAATCTCTGGGCTACACTACTAAATTCAAAATACTAATTTATTCCACTATAAATTTATATTGTAATTATTGTGTATACTTATTACATTTACTATAATTTGCTATATACCTCACATAGGAATATCTTTAAATAAAATTATGTTTAAATGTCTTCTCTTTAGAAGCTGAAAGAGGACACCCCTTTGCCTTGGGTTTTATCCCAAACACTGAAAAATTAATAAATAAGAGAATAAGAATTCTTCCCTTGATGTGCATATAATTTTACATTCTTGATAACTAGTTATATATGTAAGTGGTAGGATGATTGCTAATAAGATGTCATGGGCAGATAGCAGATCAGTAATAAAGTGACTCCCACAACACATTTCATCATTTGTAGATTCCAAAGTACGTTATGTAGCCACATTAATTTTGTGGAACTCAGAAAGAAACTTTAATTTTCTTTGGAATAGGCTTATACCATATTTATTTTGCTGATTCTTTCCAGTGGTAGAAAAAATTATATAAAAAGATATTTTGTTAGATTTGGTGACATAAAGGTCAAAAGATAAACTGTAAGTGATCTCTGTGTTTATTTTTTTGACAGTGTTAAATTAGCAGCCGCCCAGCCTTCTCTCAGAGAAACACAACCCGAGTAATTGAACATGTCGCTGGGGAGTATACTTGGTTAAGCTGATTCCTATTATGTTGACTTGTCAGGGGCCAATAATTAAAGCTGAAGAGCGATGCTCATTAGTGTGTGCAAGATGATTCAAAGAATAAGAGTGTGAAGTCCTTGGGATGCACCTGCAAAAGACAGGCATGCATAGAGGTGAGAGCATATTGAGTGGCTGCCTTTTCTGCCATGTTAGCATTCTAGTTGTAAAAAGAGCACACTGAATTAAGTGTTTCAAATGTCTTCTCCCAGCACAATTTATAAAATGCATTTTAGTCTTGCTTTTGAAAACACTTTTTCCCTATGTGACATTATGTTTTTAAGAGTAGGGAATAGATAGAAGCCACTGAAATGCATTGTAATTTTTTTTTATAATGGTAATCATTTCATTCATTTTACTGAAACCTCTGTACCAATCTGGATTTGCTTCTTTAAACTATCAGCATGCTAGTTTAAACTCAAACATATGAGTTATCCAACTTGGATGACAAAGACTTTAGAAATATGCATTTGCCACATTTACTTTGCAAAGATAGGAGTGTTAAAATGTATATTTAACTGAGTGAATCTAAATGTAGAACACAAGCATAGGCTTTAGAGACACCTAGAAACCTAGAAAAATCTATAACCTTAGCCAAATTGTGGGTGGAGAACAATTGATATCTGCATTGAATGCTATAAAAACATAGTAATAATATCCTGAAATAATAATATTTTGTGATTGGCTTCTAGAGTAGGCTCTGATCTGATGAATTCATTTTAGAATTAATGAAGTATCCAAATACCCATGTAATTTTTAAGAATATAGTCATTTTATTGGATTATGTTTACTGTTATTTGTTATTGTCATATTGTAGTAATAAAGTACCCATTTTGCTTCCACTATGCAACTTTATCCTGGGCCCTGAGGCTGGACAGTGCATACTTATGCCATTTACAAGACTCCATAGTTCAGCTGGGGTCATTAGTTTGGTACATATTGTCCAACAAGAAACTACTGTTATGATTTGCTTTTGAGATCATGTCTGTGAGGAAACCCTCCCAAATGCAAGGCTTCGAAAGCTTCCATCCTAGATTCTCCATGCTGATTTGAACTTGGGTTGCTATATCCTCCACTTGTTCTAAGTCCCCTAAGGACATGGATTGACTCTTGTTAATGTTTGTTTGTCTAGTGATTGGAACTCAGTAAATGTTGGTTAAAGTTAATCGGGGAACAGAAGAGATCTTCTAGGATAGTTACATATTTCCAAAGATACTAACAGCTCTAGAAGTCAAATAGAACAACCCCCCACTTTATGCCAAGAATTCCTTCCTGGATGTTCTTTAACAGATAGCTCCCATCCTGGTTTGGTAGAACATTTCCAGAACTGCAGAGGTCAACACATTGCAACCAGTAGATTGGACAACCTTTTTATTTTTTTTAAGCAGTGGGAAGTTTACAGTTAACAGAGTATCACTTTATACACAGTATCTTCAAAATTCATAGTATCCTTTAGAATCACAAACCAATTATTGTTATCTTTGTTCTGTAGAAAAGGATGATGAATTTCAGAGAGGATCAGTGACTTCCCTAAAGCCTCTCAAACAATTAAGAGAAGTGCCTCCTTGGGAATCTCCTTTTTTTCTGAGTTATGTTTTAGAATGTCAGTGTTTCCAAGTCTGTAGCTGCTTCCTTTACTGATTTTCTCCATTATTGCAAATGCATTTGTGGTTAGCTTTTATCAGTAACCTATCCATGTGTGTGGAGACAGCAGTGGATTTATTTATTTATTTATTTACATTGCATTGCTGCTACATAATCATGACATGAAAACCACTAGTCCAAGTGGGTGAATTACTTACATTACACAGGACTTCAGTTTATCTTAATCCTGTCTATAATATGTTTGGAACCTCTGAGAGATGTTTTTTTTTTTTTTTTTTTTTTTTTTTTTTTTTTTTTTTTTTTTTTTTTTTTTTTTTTTTTTTTTTTTTTTTTTTTTTTTTTTTTTTTTTTTTTTTTTTTTTTTTTTTAACAATATGCTATGGCAGAAAGGCCACTAGACTTGGGCTTTCTATATGGCTATTTACTAACAAGAATTATAGAAATCTAAAAGGAGAGAGCATAAACTGTCAAATGTGGGTTATGGAAGAATCCTTCTTATGCTATTATTGTAGGGATGGTATGCAATATTTTGCAAGTTCATGTACCAAAGCCTTCTACTTTTGTAAGAACAGCTGTGGTATTGATTTTATTTCATAATATGCTATGTTTTTCATATTGGAAACCTAATCAATATGGCTCTTTTGAGAGTTATAAATGCTGAATGCATACACATTTGTGTGATTATTAACTACCCTTGAATTTAGTAGGAGTGGCTTTAAACTCAGAGCATTTATTCCTTTAAATGTTTCTCTTAGTAAAGGGAAGGGAGATACTTCATTTGACATTTTTATTTTGAAATGAGTTTATTGATTAAAATGAGAAAAGCCCAGCTTTCACTTTAATTTATACATTTCTAGTATTTTTTGATAGGCTTTGATAACCCAATTATATATTCTATTCAGAATGTATCTCATCTGTTCTTTTAAAAAAATGTTAAAGCGCCATTGAGCCAATTTTTACAGTACCATTAATCAGAGTAATCAGTATTAATACACTACTTTACCAGCTGAGTACCACTTGTCATTAATATGACAAGATAAATTTTACTTTTTGGGGTTTTTTTTTTTTTAAACAAAAGCATTCATTTAGAGTGAGAAAAAGGAGTTTGGGATTTAATTGTTAGAAATCAGATACCTGTGTGATTAAGACTGGCATTCTGTATCAGATATGTCAGACTCTTCTAGGAATTTACCTCCTCTTGTACTAATTCTTTCATAGGTTTAAATGTAGTCTTATTTACCAATAAATGAAACTTTAATTAAAGATTGACCCAAAGGCAAGTAATATGTCTGCTACAAGTAATTTCTTGTTGGAGTTAAGCATTTTTAATTTGCTTTTGGCAAGTTAATTCTCCCTTTTTATCTTGCTTCCCTTGAAAATGCCTAAAATCTCAAATATTCTCTTGTCTCTAAGTCAATCATTTACTAAGTGGCCACTCCTGACATCTGACTTATCATGGGTGAGGATTATTATACGAGAAAGTGTCTATTAAATTATAAATGGTTCTTAGCATTACTGCAAGTTCTTATATTCTGAATGTTCATCAGTTCTATACTTTGGCATTAGGTGTTTCATACAGAAAACACAGCAGAGCAGGAGAACTCAGCAAGTGTCATATAGAAAGCCAGGCATGCAAGCAGCTACTTTACTGTAGTGAGAACTTCCTGGATTACGAAGAGCAAGAAGAAGCTGAACAGGGGAGCAGGGTAGTAGAGACACTCCATATGGAGGATGTGTTAGAGAAAACCGACATGGGCCACGGGAAGAAGAAGTCCTAATGCCTTTCAAGCTAATTAGGGCAGTTGCTTCATTTTTTGGAGCATTTAGCTACATGTGGTGCTTTTAGTGACCAGACTACCAAATAGCGTGCTATAGAGCCAGAACTGGGAACAGAAACTCACACATTATCACTTGACAGAATAGCCCTCAAGCCTAGTTACTCCTCATTGCCTAGCTTGAGCTCAGAGAAAAGACAGGGTCAAGAGGAGGCCACAGCATAAGAGATCGGGATGGGGGAGACTTAGAGAATGGAAATCTTTGTCCTCCTTTCTGATTAAAAGTAAAAAGAAATCCATAGAAAGTTAGTTTAGCAAATTATGGGTAATAAAAGCATCTTTTAAAGGTTTGATGCTTGATGGGCCTTTTTAATGATTTAATAAAATTAAAAAGTAAAATTAAGTAAACTTCTCATAATTTGGAGTCTAGATTAAGGACTTATTTCTAAGAAATTACTGTCAGTGATAAACTTCAAATATAGTTGACAAGTGAGTGTAATGTTAGTTTTATTGTTTAAACATTTGAACTTGGCTTGGTGAGGAAAATGAACCCAAGAATTGGATGCCTTCTCTGAACTGCTGATGACTGCTTCTTGTCTGTACTTGTGGGCATTTGCCTGGCTTTAACCAACCTGGATGGAGAGTGAACTTCTGCTTGTATGCAAATGTTAGGTAATTTAAAGCAAGGAAGATATTGCTTATTCAGATCAGCATAATGAATGCCTCTACAAACTGCTTTGCCCAAATTAACAGGCATCTCCTTATATTAGAAGCTTGGAACCATGCATAATTTGAGCACATTTTTAATTTTTGAAAACAAAAAACAGAAAACAACTTTCTGGGAATATTTAAATAAACACTAAAAAATTATCTCTCCCCCCCCTTTCCCATGTCTGTCTTTATTGAATATATATATTATTTTCTAGTTTTGAGACACCAAATAGGAATTTCTCAGATCCATGGGTTTGTCTGTACACAGGTTAATATATAATAACTGTACATGTGATATTTAAAATAAATGGCATTCCTAATATCAAATCAATTGATTCAATTGAATGCTGATTCAAATGGTAGACAAAAGAATATTACCTATTGTTAAAAGGTTTTTTTTTTTTTAAAAATTTGTTTATATTATAGTCTGATAGCTAGTATCTGGACCCTCATTAAAAATTTTATTGAACATGTTTAGAACATATATCTTGTATACTGTATATACATGCAAATATTTATATATAATGCACTCATTTATTTAAGGGAGAAAAATCATATGTAATATAGAAGCTATTATGGTTCGGGCTGAATATTTTTCTTTTTCTTTTAGTTTTAAATTATGTCACATATAGTATACTTGGCATCAGTGAACATTTTGAATTATTTTGATGCTATTTTGTTCTTTAAGATGATTAACTGAAAACAATGGGTAACATACAATGTTCTGTTTTACTGAAGTGAGCATATTACTATCTAGACAGATACTAGAAAACATACCAGTTATTAAACTGACCATCCAACAAAAGATTCACACAACAGAGAGACATAATTTATGTGGCATAATCACACAGGGTACCACATTAACAGCAATATAGAAGAAGATACCATGGAACCATACACCAAAGCTTGTTAGAGGCATTTATTTTAGTATGTCTGGCCATCACCATGTTTATTCTGTTATTCTATTCCAAGAAAAAAAAAATGTAAAACATCAAGAAGGATCCTTTCAAATAGTGAGTGTGAATCTCTTTTGAACACTAATGTAAGGGCTATAAATGATAACGGTGCTTATATATAGAAGTGACATTTGAAAGACACAAGAAATTCAGGTGTTTAAAAGTGTACTCAGACAGACCATTTAGTATATGCTCGGCCAACTGACTTTTCAAGTGGCCCAACTTCATAGTGTGCACTTTAAGAAACTATTTTTTTTTTTTTTGTTTTTCTCTGCCCTTTCTGACCATGTTCTTCTCTTTCTTTAGGTTTAGTTAAGTATGAAATCTGTATTATATACTTTAATACTTTATAAAGTATGAGCTGGAACCTAAGATCTGTCGCATACCCATATAATCCAGAACCTGGGAGAAAAGGGCAAATAAGAGTTCTAGGAACCTCATCTGTACCGAGAGCTGTAGCCTAGGTTACATCACACTTTGTCTCCAAAAAAGCCCAAAATTTAAAAAATAATAAAACAAAAACTTAAAATAAGAAGCTAAGGGCCTATATCAATTTCACGCAAGTATATGGTCATTAAATTAACTAAATGATGCTTTGAGCTGCCACAGAGGCTAAAAGCACTGGTGAATGTTAGTGCCTTTATGTTAGATAAAGTCTCCTGCCTGGGTTCATTTGGTATAAATGACACAGTTAGTCTGATTAGCCACGATATGGACTTTCATAGGTTTCTGTGTACCTAGTAATTTTGTCGACTAAATCAATACAATGTAGCCTTTCAAAGTGTGGTAAGAATTTTTTTTCCAGACCCTGATGTATTGGCTATCATACTAGTTCATATCTGCACAGATGTTAGGGAGACAGGATTTACAGCTGCCTGCAACCCTGTCTTATAGGCCCTGCTATTAAGTTCTATTAAGTTATAAAATCTTCACAATGATCCTGTGAGTTAGAAGCCATGATTTCTACATGAGGACAAAAGAAAATAAGAATCGGCTCAAACTCAAACAGGTCTTCTTTGTGAGGAGGTGGGACCAGAATTCAAGGTCTGGCGTAGAGCATTCCTGTGAATCACAGTTGTCTTCTCCAGCCATAGCCACCAACATTCACCCTCATTTCTTTTAAAACATTTTCTTGTGGTCTGATACTTCCTTTTATTCTGTAATATTCCAAAGAGAATTAAGCTTCATGTTTAGATCCCTTCTTGTCCATTTGGTCTTGATGAATTATCTGTACCAGGAACCATGTGAAAGTTTGTCCTATTTAGGACAATTATGCTTCAAATGTAATTATAATATGAATCGACAGTATGATGTTAGGCAGACATGAAATTTAGAACATAGTGATTTCAGAGTAATTATACTTAAAAGTGCCTTAGGTTCTTCTAAGGATTTTGTAAGATATGTAAACTATTTAGAAACTGATAAGCCCATTTTTGAAATCCACACTAAATTATGTTAGATTTTTACTCATTTTGAAGTATCAAATGGTTTTGGTTTATCTTTCATCTGGTGGGCAAGCTTGTTTTGAAGCAATTCCTAAAGTAATTACTAGAAAAAATAATAAGGATGCCATTTTATATATATATATATATATATATATATATATATATATATATTTGCTATAGAGTTAGCTATAAGTTTTAAACTTTCAGCTTTGGTAAAATCATTTTTATCTTTTGTGCTTGCATAAATGACATCAAAGACTTAGGGGTTTACACAAATTAACCACTTGGTTTTTTTCAGAAGAAAAAGCATATATAGTTTGAAGGAATACTTAGGCTTTCTTTGAAAGCTCAGTCATTCTGAAAGAAGTAAGATGGATAAAAACTTTAGACTAGAGGTAGGGGTCAACAACTCAGGAAAGCTGAGGCCTGCCTGTTTTCCTATACCTCTGTGGGATGCAAAGGCCGTGAAGGGCATCCATTCCAAGCACCCTACTCCCCTCAAATGGCCCTGGAAACAGTGTTCCAACCTGCTTATTTTCTCTGGCTGCCTGGCTATTTCCAGCCCTGTTGAAAACATCCTCAGTCATTCCATCAGTCTGTCTGTCCGTCCTTCCTTTCTTTCTTCCTTCCTTCTTTCTTTCTTTCTTTTTTATTTCCCTTTTCCTTTGGGCTTCTGTCTCCTGAGGACACTAACCTGCTTCAAACCTGCCCTAAGGCCTTCATAGAATTGTTTGTGTTGAGATTAAGAGGATTGCAGATTTGTGGTTTATTGCAGTGGGAACCACAGGTGCTGGTTTTCCTACTAGCTTTTGTTCAACTCACAGAGAAAGCTAAGGTTGTACATTTCCCTCATGGAACAGTGATTATTTTGGAGTAGGTCATATTGTGTAATTATAGCACTTGACAGTTCTCTCATAGTTAGCACTTTTACATGGCCTGTTTCATCTTCAAAGCCTTTCACAAGCACTAATTAATTCTCCCAAGATGCCTGGGAGGAGGGGGTATCATCATTCCCATTTTACAGATATGGAAATTGATGCAAGCAAGTTAAGGTTCTCCTCATAGGCCACAGTGGGAAGGCATGACTTAAATGCAGGTTGCAAACTTGGGAGTGGCTGGCGCCTAAATCCTTTTCCTTAGGCTTAATCATGCCTCCTCCTTCTCCCTGCTCATCTGTTCATATTTCTTTCTTGAGTTTTGGAAAGGACTTGGTATTTTTTCTCCATTCTTCTCTTTAGGGAGTATTTATTTAACACTGCTCCCAGAAGTAAATAAATCATCTGACTATTACAGCTTTAAAAACATAATATGTCTAATAGGGACATGAATATTTTGAAATGTCGGGAAATGAATTAGATTTGGGTGAAAGAAAGGATTTCAAATTATATTCTGCCTGTAAATATTGCATCCACAAACAGTAAAAATAATGATAGTGATTAGTTAACATTACCAAATAAAGCATGCATTTAAAGTGAAACTGACCAGGCATTTTTGTCTCATACTGACATGCATGCACAGTCTATTCTCTGACAAAGGAAGAACTTCATTTGAATTGTAAATTGCCAACATGGTAAATTGTAGATTGCAATAGTAAGGCTGTGCTTTGCTGTGATAAATTACAAATGCAGTATTGGCTGGTCTTCTGATCCTTGCATTTCTCCTCTGCTTCCTGGGACTATTACTATTAATATCTTCTACAGAAGCTGCATGGCAAATTGTTCTAAATACTGAAAAGGCATTCCATTGTAGCTTGGCTACAACAGAGTTCCAAGGGGCTCCCGTGACTTTTGACATTTGTTATTGATGTAAATCAGTGCAGTGTTTTTTATTTTGGGTCCTGCATGAAAATAAACTTTATAAATATCGTAGTATAGCCAACAATTTTGGCTAAAATGTGTCAAGTATATCTTAAAGTGACCTTTGCTGTTGAGCACAAACGCTCATCAAAATCCCCAAATATGTCATTTTTAATGTGCTCTTAGTCCAGCCTTTCATTTGGCAGATGAGGATTCAGAGACTGAATGACGCTAATAAAGATGGTTTTCTGACAGGAGGCAGCCCAGGAACTGTGAGAGCCCAAGAGCACTAGTTGTCTCAAGTGCCCCACTTGACTCCTGGACCTCCTTTGTTTCTCTGGTTGTTGACTTTCCATCCTAGAGTACAAATAAATTACTCATAATGTGGGCAGTGGGTGGGTCTTCATTGTCTTTTGTTCATTCTTTTTTAAAATTTATTCTTGCTATCTTTCACAACATGCATCTCAATTTGATTCATTCCCAACCCTACATATCTACCTCTGCCTTAGCAGCCCCTCTCCCCAAAATAACACTTAAGAAAAAAAAGAAAAAGGAAACAAAATGAAACAAACAAACAACTCTCTCATTATGGACTGGAAGTTGTGGCCTGACATAGTAGGCCATGCAGTAAGCCCTTTTCTCCATATGTCTACTTCCAAGTGTTCTTTGCAAAGAGTCATCAGTCTGGTTCAAGATCTCTAGTTTCTGCTATCCTATCAAATTGGGCCCTCACTGGGATTCCTCTTGGATATCCTGCTGTTGCTTTGTATTTTGAAAATTCCTTAACTTTGGACGTGCAGGATGGGTCCCTTCAGCTGCTTTAGAAGATCACAGATGGGGTGAGATGGTCCAGTCCTGGTCTCTCCCTCCCAGCCAGGTGGTAGTTGTGCATGCCTTAGAATCTCAGCACTGGGAGCTAGACATAGGCAGATCTGTGTGAGTTCAAGACTAGCATTGTTTACAGAATGAGGTCCAGGACAACCAGACTGTTACACAGAGAAATCCTATCTTAAAAAAAAAATGAAAAAAAGAGAAAAAACTAAAAGAAAGAAAGAAAGAAAGAAAGAAAGAAAGAAGAAAGAAGGGAAAGAAAGCTGGGCATAGACCCAGATGGGCCAAAAATATATTTTGTAACCTAATTACTTATGCTAAATGAATATATCAATATATCATCAAAATAAAAGTTTAGGTTAGTTCATATGACTTTTTGTGGTTATGAATTTGAATTGACTTTTTAGTTAACTGACTTGATAAGAGAACTGTTTGAGGTGCATTGTTCAATAGTAGAACAACAAGATTGTGATTAAAATTCTTTTTAGCCCTTCAAGGATGTTTCTGGAGACTAGAAAATCATAACTAGTCCTTGTTACTGTTCTACTTATTCCATTTTTTGTTTCCTATAACAGAATTACTAATCATCAATAGATTTTTTAAAGTCTTTTTTCCTGTTACAGTTGTAGAAATCCTTAATATAGCCCACAATATTTAGCAAAGCCTCACTGCATTTTCTTACTAACCACATCCCTGCTAGTTTTTGATTGCAACATTTCTGCGATGTAAAGCTTTGGTGGTATTTGGCTTGTACTTTTTACTGTTTTGTATAGAAATATATTAGATTTTTTTTTCCATTACAGCTTTCATAATCTGGGGAAAGTACTAGATTTCGAATTCTAAATTCTAAGTGATGGTTGACCATAAAAGAAAGGTTTCACTATCAATAGGTGACATGTGGAGTGTGAAGGCTTCTCTTGTCAAATGACACTTAAGTGTCTTTTAAGGGAAGCATGCTCTGCAAAGGCCATGAAGGGCAGACCTCCTGATGTTAGATATTAGCTCATTGATGCCTCCATAATCCATAGCACAATGAAGAATCATAAAAAGGATGGCATTGGGAGAATTTGGAAGTAACACCAATGTAGTCATTGAAGCTCAAAGATTAAGTACAGGGTCCTTTTAGGCTTCAAATTAGAATTAAATTGACTAAATTTATCAAGACCCACAGATCTTTATTAGGAGTCATGTCAGTGACCTTCCCTATGAACCTAACACTATCTCATAATTGTCTATTTGCTGATTGATCTATGCTTTTATTCTTATGCTTCTAGCACTTTTACTATGCAAGCCCTCAATAAATATTAGCTAAGTGAAACTTCAAATCAGGAAGTAAAAATCTGTTTTAAGCCCCCAACTTTTTGTTGAATGTAACAGGATATGATATTTTTAGTAATCTCAAACAACTGCATGCATGTCCATGTTTTTATTTCCCCTGTGGCTTCTTTTGATGCAAACTGGCACAGTAAGTGAATAATTTATAGTATTTGATGCTGTGTTGACAGCTGTTGAAAGATGTAAAAGTTTGAATGCATAAGAATGGAGTTTAAACTCTAGATCTACTTCTGCATGCTTGTTCAGTGGCCATGAAATACTTATATTTTTTTGACACTCAGATGTATCCCATTTGATGTAGGATTGCTTTACTTGCCCCTACTAAAAGTGAAGTTCATTAGGCAAGGACATTACAGTGTATTTTGCATCTAACATATAATATATATTTGATAAAAGTCTCTGATTCTAAACACTGGTCATAACTGTAGCTTAGAAGATGCATTTGAAAACTCACATTTACGTTTTCTCAAGTTGACACTCTGTCCTTTAAGAATTGCTTATTTACAGTCATTTAAATAATCATAATGCTTTTTAGACAATAATAGTATATATCTTGTAAAGTATTCTTGGAAATTATTTATGATATTCTTAGATTGCTTGGAGTGAAACTTTTGTTTCACCAATTATTTGTCAGTCTTAGGCACCATTAGAGTGATGAAATAAATGCCCTTTGTGATTCAAATATCCCCTAGAATGTAGAATTCCCCCCTCTCCACTGCTGTTAGAGATAAAGTGTCTAGCTTTGTGAACACCAGAGTGTTTAAAACCAGAGATTTTGTGACAATTTTTTTTCTGTTCGCATGGTGTTTGGAATATACCACGTCTTCATTGCTACCAGCTGTGGGTTACAGAGTAAGGACATGGGGATGTGATGTGATTGGAATCTTTTGTTACAAGCTCCATCATCATTTAGATACTCTGTTCCCATGTCATTACAAAGCCAGAGTTTTTAGTCACTCCCCTGAACATATATCACTTTCCCTTGTAATCTATTGATCTGCTGGATGACATACTGACTCCTGTTGTTATAATAAAAATACTAGAGATGGTATCAAAAAAATCAAAACAAAACAAAACAAAAAACTATGTCCTAGACAAGATACATGCAGAATCCTTATTATGTACATTTTTATTAATTTTTAAATTTTATTTTCTGCCATTGAAAGTAGATTTTTTTTTTATATATTCCAAGAATTTTTCATCCCTCTACTTCAAGTTTCTTCTCTCCCCCATCTGTTATCTACCTTTTTTCTGTCTCTTATTAGAAAACAAACAGGCGGGGCTGGAGAGATGGCTCAGCGGTTAAGAGCACCGTCTGGTCTTCCGGAGGACCCGGGTTCGATTCCCAGCACCCACATGGCAGCTAACAACTGTCTGTAGTTCCAGTTCCAGGCAAACACCAAGGCAAATAAATAATAAATAAATAAAGTTTTTAAAAAAAAGAAAACAAACAGGCTTCTTAAGGGATAATAAAATATAATAAGAACTAACACATCAAAATAGAACTAAGTAAGCAAAAGGAAAGAAAACAGCCCAAGAGAGGACACAGTAGCAGTCCCACTTGTTCACACCCTCAAGAATCCCATGCAATCACTAAACTGGAAGCCACATACAAAGTGCCTCTAGTGTAAAAGAGAGAAGAAAGACATGTAAATAAAATAAAGTAAAAATAAACATACAATTAACTTTTTTTAAAAGGAAAAGCCCTGATACACAATATGAGACTAGATACCTCCAAATATACCATTGAGCTCATTTTCTATGGGCTAACCTGCTGGACATGCAGCCTCTCCTTAAGAGTAATTTGTTTCCCCAGTGAGATTCCAGAGGAGGAAACTAAATTTTCCTTTGCTAGTGGGTCTCCATTGGAGATTGCTTCTGAGTTAAGATGTATCCACTTCCCCTTTCAACATTAGAGCTCCATCTGGTGCAGGCCCTTGCAGATCCTATGCTTCCTCAGCTTCTGTGCAGTCAGATGCACATTGATCATGTTGACTTAGAGGGCCTTATTCTCTAGATGTTTTCTATCCTCTGCTCTTACAGTCTTTTTATTCTTCCATCAGCTTCTCTGATCCCACAGTGGAGGGATCTGCTGGAGACCTCCCTTTTATGGTAGAGTATCACAAGAACCCTCATTCTCTGGTTAGTGTGTGTGGTGTGTGAGTGTGTGTGGTGGGGTCCTCTTATTTGTTCCCATATCGTGCAGGTGGAAGCTTCTCTGATGGCTGAGTAAGGCATTGTTCATATTTGTTTTTTTGATGGCTTCCATAAACTATGCTATTCCACTAAAAATAATAGAACTGTCTTAAAATACAGCCTGTAGAATTATGCCAGTAATGCAGTTCATGACAAATCTGTGAATTTGTTGGCAAGACTATCAGTAAAATGTGTCATTTGCACATCTTGTTCTTCAAGCAAACAAAATAATACTTAACCATGTAATAATATAGAGTATTAAATCCCCCTGGGAAAAGAGTTGGTTTTAAATACTTTGAAAAGAAACTTTCAAGTTAGTGATTTACACAGTTAATTATAAACAACAAGCCTTGTAATTAAGCGTTGCCATTTTGGGTGGAATTGGTTTCACCCATCACTAATCCGTCTATCCTTGTCTTTGGCCTTTGAGAGATTATGGGAAAATGCACACGATGAAAAGTTTAACTTGTCAAGTTTAAATTTAGATGCAAAGTCCGGAATATCAAACACCATAAGTGATAATTATCACCACCTGGAAATAATTTGTACCACTGAGTTAAGTAAGGAATTCTCCTTTTCTGTTGATGGGGAGTTTTTAACCTCCTGATCACAAGAGCACTCCTGCAGCTTATACTGGTGTGTCTCGTGCTTCATTCTCAGTAGTTAACACAACACCAATTGATTAAGAAAACACTGGAGGATACATAGATACATATATTAGCCTCATACAATGTGAGAAAGACCAAGCCAGCCCTAAAGTAGATGCAGGAAAGGTGGTACTGATTTTAAGTTACTTAAAGTCAGCTCTGTTGCCTATTAGTTCAGGTTACACACTGACTGGGTTTTCTTCTTAAAAAAAAAAAAAAGGCAAAATATCAATAATGAGTAAATAAGTAAGCAATTTCCTATACCATATTGCTCTTTTGTGTATTTATATTTTCTCCATGCTAAATATTTGTTTTGGAAAGTGCCAGTAATTAATAATTATACAATTTTAGTCCCAATGGGCTAAGAAAATACTTTTTAAGATAATAATTGTATACTTAGATTATAATTTGCATAGTTCATCTTTAAACCTATTTAAGTGTTTTCTGGCATATTTTAATTCTCTAGTGGCTTTTATATTGATTGAGTTGCTTGACTTTATAAAGCTTCTTATAGTTATTATTGAGATTTTTTTCATATTCCTCTGCAGACAGGAGTTGAGTTTAAAATTTTGGGTGTGTTTAATGTCATTTTATTCTCATGTACCCCTGTACTTTCAAAGACATACTTTATATGATAAATTAAACAAATCACAGCTATGACTGATTTTTCAAGAGTTTAGACAGGTTTTCTGAAAAGAAAGACAAAATACCCTAATCACTCTTATAGTTAGAAAGACAGAATTATTTGAAATTAACTTCCACATTAAATTAAAAGATAAAAAGTCAAAAATATGAAATTTAGTAGTCTGCCTTGACCAAAGAAGAGAGAGGGGCAAGTGCCATGTATGTGAACTAGATTTGTATCTCTGACATAGCCTGTTCCTCACCATGGACTTGTGTCAAAACAAACAAATATCTCTTTATATCTGACTTATATCCTCACTTGGAATGGGATATAAAGGAAAACCACTCTAATATAATGTCTTTATGTTTAAATTTATGTAATATTTCTAAATGCTTAAGGTGTTAAAAAATCATGCTTAAAAAAAATTGTCACCGACAAGAATGGCAGAATCTTCACTTGGAGTTAAAAAACTGTATGTTATTACAGTGGATAATGTAATATGATGGATAGTACCAGGCACAATGGTATCTTCTGGTGATTATAGAGAGGCAGGAGAGAGGCCAAGCAGCGCTTCTTATTAACTAGGAACTCAAAGAGCTGATTAAAGAAAAATGAGTTTTATTTGTAAATAGGGTGCTACTTCAAAATGAGGTGAAATCAAAATTTGCACAACCCAAGTCAACCAAAAAATATTATTGCAAATCTAAGTTTAATTGAATCAATTATGCAAAACTGTGTCTTTTTCCAAGTAGAGGTGGGCAGATGTTTTTAAGCCCAGCACTTGGAAGGCAGAGACAGGCAGATCTATCTGTATCACTGAGTTCAAACGTAACTTACCTTACAGAGCTAGTTCCAGAATGGCCAAGAAAAGTCTTTTTCTATGTCCTAGATATATGCTTTACATTGATTGGCTCATTAGATTAATCCTTTGAATACTACCATTTTATTATTTTAGAGTTCTGATTCAGGAAATGATGGAAATAATATCTATTGAATTTCTGTGTCATGGTAAGCACTCTACTCATCACCCAAAAATTAGATGGGATACATTTGAGCCTGAACTATTTCGAACATGCTAATAGTCTCCAGGTTTTGCTAATAAGTCTTTGCTTTTGTTTTGGTGTGTGTGTGTGTGTACCTAAGTGATTGTCCAGTGTATGTATGAAGGTCATAGGGCAACTTTGTAAGTTTTCCCCTCTTATTATAGATCCCAGGGATCAACCTTAGGAAGTTAGGCTGTGTAACAAGTGGTTTTCTTTCCTGGCTGTTTTCTTCAATGTTTTAAACAACAACAGCCTTAAAGAAGAGCTGAAACACTTAACATGAATTGCTACCTAAAGCAAGGGAGGCAGAAATCTTTACTAATACATGTGGATAACCAATTCACAATCTTTTTTATAAACTTTTATTTACATTTTTTTTAAACAAAAAGCAAAGCGCACTCAAGCTGCAAACCACAAACCCTGAACAGCTTGGATCTGAAGCATTTTGAACTGGTACCTTAGAGCCCATTCTCTTCAGAGGAACACCTGACCCAGTTTTGATGTTGGGATGAGGAAATCAGACTTGCCTGGAGTGGATGCTGAACTAATAATCCACCTTGGGACCTCTTGCCCTTTCCGAGGAGGAGGAGATGAGGGAATGGGGAGAAGAGAGACTGACTGGGAGGGGTTGGGAGGGTGAAGAGAATTTGAACAAAGGGATATATGGATAAAAAAATGAGACTTTATCCTATAAAAATAAAAATCAGCCAAAAAACCTCAATATGTTCCTTTATGGAAGGCAATGAGAAACCTCCCAATATAGTTTTAAATTAGGAAAGAAATAATTTTATAAAACTGGCTATTTATTAGCTTTTTTCCTCTTGTTTAGCTACACTATGATGTTTTGCTCTGACACCAACAGCAAATAATGAAGAACTTTCCTAAGAAATATTAAAATGATAACTATGTTTACTTTGTGTAAGACTGTATCCACTTTTGATATTATAGGAAAAAATGGTATAATTTACAGGAAACACTTAGCTTTTAGTCTACTAATTGTGGGACCTTGAGATATGCTTGGCAGTTAAGGTACATTGTTGCTCCCTCAGAGGACACAGGTTTTGTTCCCAGAACTTATGGGAAGTCTCATAACCTGCTTTAATTCCACATCGAATGGACCCGATGACTCCTTGTCTCCACCTGCTCCCTCCCTCACTTCTCATTCACTTGCACAGATATATAAATAACCATAACTAATAATTGCCTGAGAATCATTTGTTGTAAGTTGCAAGGTTTAAATGTTAGCTTATAGTCTTCTGGAATCATGTGTTTATGGAAGAAGAAAAAGAAAAGACAGTATAGATACAAACATAACCCAGAATAACTGATCCTGTTGGGCATTTGGCATTTTTAGGTGTTTCCTGTGTGTTAATATAGTTTACTACCAAATTACTAAGGGTAGTACCTCTATTCACAGACCAGTTGGAAGAACATGTGGGAGGTAGCATTATTCCATAGAGTTTACAACAGCATATACCTGTGTGGATGGGACCACTATTATTCAATTTGTGATCTTTTAACAAGCAGCCAGCTCCCTCCCTTTAAGTTTCAAGCTAGAATTTACTTTGTAATTTAATTTTATGATTGTGTGGTTTATAACAATGTGTCTGTGTATTAAAAAGGGCTGCTTATGATATGTTGATACAGGTATATGTTGTGGCATATCTCTTACAAGGGCTAAATGTCTTTATCTTTTCAGATATTTGCAATTCACTTTGGCAAAAATGTTGTTGTTCAATAGCCTCACACCTTGACTACTCTGTCCTTACTCAGCATAAGTCTGTTCTCAATATTTTTAAGACTGGCTTATTTTAGATTCTACATATGAATGTGATCATGTGGTACTTGTCTTTATACCTGGATTATTTGGGTGTTCTCAGTATATACTCAGTCCAACCCCTCATGTCCAATTGAAGCTTTCCCTGCTTGTTACTATAAATTAGCTTGTTCTGTGACACTTAATACTTCTGTAATTATACCATGGTTTTTAGTTATTTACAGTTCTTTTTTTCATATTTTAAAAGGGACTATGTTTTAGTAAGATATTTCAGATATTAAGCCTTATACCTGATCAATATAGTAAAATCCAGTAATTGTGGAATTAAATTTTAGTGAAACATTGCTAAAAAGGTGACCTGGAGTTTTAGGATTTCCATCTATTCTCCGATTTATAAGTACTGTTAGACAATTATTCTATCCATTGTTACCATGTATGGCAAAAATTTCCATGTAACTTGATTACAACTTCTGTCTAGACTAGAAGAACTTGCTTTATAAATGTTGGACTTGTAGCTATTTTAAAAAAGAAAAAAGATAAAAGACAACAGTACACACATGTGATGCCTTGGATGGAATTTAGTAATCTGTGGGTTGAGTGCACACTTGTTGACTCTTTCAGCATCTTTCCCAGAATTTCTCAATGTCTTCTGTGTCATCACTATACCACTCCAGCTACTCACAGGCATGAAATGCCTCAGATTTCATCATCCTCAACCACACTTCTTTAAGACTAAGAAGGCAGAAGTGTCCTTTCCCACTTCCTAACAGCCCGTGTTCTTTCATCCTTTTTTGTTGTTTTGAATCACATTCCTTTCTTTCAAGTTCTTCTAACACATTTCACAGTGCACATTGTATCTGTTGTCAATGTCTTCAGGATCTTCATTCCCAGCATCAGCTCCATTCATACCTAGTATACATTTTTCTCACCTTTATTTAATTAGGCGTTGTTTTAGAGTTCTCTCTGTCTCTGTCTCTGTCTCTCTTTCTTTTGTGTGTGTGGGGGTGTGCGCTCATGCATACTTAGGTTAGTGATTTACTTTTTCTGCAATGATCACTTCATAATGTAAGAGCGCACAGAGTGGGCAAAAAAAGACAACAGGTGAATACTGAACTCTTTGGGGGACAAAGCTGGAACTATTGATTATGCTCTGATCTTTTCAGGGTTTTATCTACCCATTGAAATCTAAGTAGGCTACAAACAAAACTGCCTGTTTCCTGTTAAACAAATGGGGCAGTTGTGATTTGTGATGCCTTACTGAGATTCTGACACTTGGACAATAGATGACAGTAGTCATTTGAATTTTAAAGAGAAGGGACATTTTGTCACATTCTATTAGTGCAAAGGGAGTAATGTCAATTGAAATACAATATGACTATGCCTCATTTTTATTGAGGCCAATTACCCTGAATGTTTCCTAGGTAAATGTCTCCTCATCTGTTCACAGTTCTTTAGTGGCCATTTGTTTGTAGGTCCATTTCCACGTGGAAGTTGATGAAAGGAAGCGTTACCTATCACAGCTTCAACTTTATTAAAAATTGACCATTACTGCATTTGAACCTCAGTAAAGCAATGAGTCCATTTAAAAGTTATTTTAATTTTCTCTAAGCTTGCCATGACATTTTTTCTTTATATATCTCTGTGTGTATGTATGTGAGCTAAGCATAGAATATGTTAGATTAAACTGAATGCATTTTTAAAGAAATAGTTATATCCTTATATTTTCATTTTTTTCCTGATTTTGACAGCGCCAAAGGTTCATGTGTCTTTGTGAATAAACCATGTAAATTTAACCATTAAAGACAATTTTATTTTTTCTGAGAAATTGAAGATGAAATATCTGTTTGTCAGACACTCACATAAACAGCAACTTTTGTTTGTCAAATTGTTGAACCTGTTAATAGTGAAAAATTGAACTTATTATGAAACCTGACATACCTTCAATATATATATATATATATATATGGTTTGCACAGTCTTTATTTGTTTAGAGGGATACTGGGCCCTTGAGAGTATTACATGATAGGTACACTTCAGTTGTAGGAAGGCAGATGGAAAAATGATAAAAGTCGGACTCACATTGTGGACCTCTCTCATGAATTATACTATTTGAAATCTCTTTACTAAAATTTATTGTTAGAAAACTAAATCTGAGTTACTTTTCAAAATTGGACTACTGAGACAGCTCACTGTTAATCCTTATTAATTTATTAGTAGTACAAACAGGTAGGTTGTTTCCTGCCTCATAATTTAATTCTGAACAATTCAGATGTTTCTTTAGTTAATGTACTAGAACTAATGTTTTATCTTTGTATATTGTTGACTACTTTCTTCTTTTTTTAATATATATATACATATATATATTATTTGGTGATTTTACATCATGCACCCCATCAAACTCAGATATCAGTCCTCACAGTTTCATACCCACTCGTATAATCTCCCCATTTAACAAAAACACCCATTCATGATGCTCATTTACTTACTGGAGCATAATTAAACTCCCCTGCTTGCTTTCTTCAATATATTGATATTCAATATATTCCTTCAATAAAGGACAGATCTATGACTTTTAGTTGTGATATGTATGTGCTGTTAACAATAGGTACAAGTCATTATTCTGTCATTATCTTCCTCCTTTTTCCTTATGTCTTTCTTGTCTCCCCCTCCTATGCTCCGTTCCTTCTTCCCTGTTCTTTCCTCTGCCATTCCTTTTTCTCCCAGGCCATCCATAGCAACTTCAATTCTAACATTATTTTTGTATTATCTAATTATAAAGGTAATGTATTGTCAGAAAGTAAGAAATTTAGGAAAAATAATATATAGGGTTATAATACCAGTGATAAGTGTATGTGCTTGTGTGTGGTTGTCAGATATTTCAAAAATTTCAATTACAGAAAATGAAACTCAGTCCATTATAACATTATCAGTATAATCAAAATGGCACAAATTTACTTTATTTGAATGTTTCCTTTTCAACCCGAATTATTCTGATATCATGTCCTTCTCTGAGTGCACAAACATTTTTTTGCCCAACTTTATCTCCCTGTATGTACTGTTTTAATACCATCATTACCATTTGACCAGAAAGTTGCTATTCTCTATAACTAATATCTATTAGTGAAAGAAATTAAAGTTTACCTAGATGTCTGGTACTTTAACACCATCTAACTTTTAAAACACGTCTAATTTATTCTATGTTAAAAATTTCTGTGATAAGGACAATTGTGTTTCCCAAACATTGTAAGTCTCTAGTTACATTTGCCATTGAGATACAAAATGTGATGAAACTGTATTAAAAATTATATTTAGTTCTCATGGATATAATTTTAATAGTCATAGTTGGTTAATTACTACTATGCTGGAGAGGAAGGCTCTAGATAATTGTCTGTATAGCCATATTTCTCTTATGTCAGTTCTAGGTCAAGCACACTCCACATATTAGGACAATGTGGTTGGGTTTTTTAGTATCAGGCAAATGCATATGCCAATTTTTCAATTGACTTTACAAAGGTAAACACTTATATCATCCATTGATCTGTGTTTATTGTCTGGTACCTATCTCAGGCTGTGTATCCTAACGTTAAAATTCTTTCAGTTTTGTAGTTCTCTTTTTTCTTTGTCCTCAGAATCCTAGTCTTGTCAAGGACCTCCCTCATTTTTTCTTTTCTCATCTGGAATCTCTCCTTCACTGTCATACAGCATCTTTGTTAGCAATATCCTAACAGAGCAATTATTCAAAGGTGACTCTGCAAGTGTATTCCAGATGGAGGTTTTAATCTTTTACCTGGCTCACGGAAGACATAAGTCCATTTTATGAAGAATAACAACAAAACAAAACAACTTGTTAACTCCTTATATGATTCTCGAAGCAGAAAAAAAAATTTATTTTTTTCTCTTTTCTATCTTAAAAGTAGAAATAAAATATATCTAGTCACAAAGTGGAACTATGATGATATATAAACCAATAAAAATTCCCAGGGATAAGCATTAGTAGACAAAAGAAGAATTTGTAGAACACAAAGAGTGATTTTACAATGCTTGATTAGTGCATAATGTTCACAGGTGCTACTAATAATTTATAAATCACAAATGCAGTAAATGACTATGCTGGTCAAGTCCTGAAACGTCTCATTTATCAATTTTTAGAAACAATCATGGAATTATTTGAAACCATTATTATTTTTACTTAAAAAAAGATTTTAGTCTGGGCCAGTGAATTTTTGATATAAGTCATTGTTAAAATCCCTAAAGATGAGTGTTTTATATCTCCGCTTTTGATACCAATCAGGAACACAATAAATATGAACAACTGTTGCTCTGCATCATTTTTTATGTATACAGAAATTTTGTTTCTTGGCTTAGGAGATGTTTCTGTAGGCAAGAGTGCTTTCTGTCAAGCTCTCCTGTGTTTGGTTTCTCAGAGCCACAGTTAAAGGAGAGTGCCCAAGTGCCCAATGTTATCGTCTGACCTCCATAGGCACACTATGACACATGTACTATCCTACCCCAATAAAAATGTTATATAACTCTTTATATAAAATTTTCATTCTAGCTTCTCTCACACATTACTAATGTGTGAAAAAAAAAATTTTGGAAATGGAGAGATGCCTCATGGTTAAGGGTCCTTACTGCTTTTGCAGAGGACCCTACTTTTGTTTCAAGCATCTGTATAGAGTGACTCATAACTGTACTTAAGCCCCATTTCAGGTGATACAATGGCCTCTACTGGCCCCCAAAACATGCCTTCCCGACATATACATGTACATACAAATATATACACAAATAGAATAACTTTAATAAAAATTTAAAAACAGTAATTTTTTTTAAAGTCGTACTTTATAACAACTTTAGGATGTGAGCACCATTATAACTATTAACTCATAATACGTATTCAAATTGCTTTTCTGTATTTTCCACTGTTACCATATTTTAGTATGGATTATCTTTAACACTGGCTGAAAACAGTCACTTCTTGGGAGTTTAACTGCGTGGTACAATATGCATTCTCTTTTCCTGGCTTTTTAACAGTGTGCACAATTCCTTTCTGTGTATCTGTTGAGGAGTACTTTAAAGTTTTTCAAATTGAAATTGTGGAGCGTTGAGTTAATAATAACTCTTCTCCTAGGATTTCTTTATAAAAAAGTTTACAGTCCGTGTATGTACAGTGAGAAAACATTATTTAGTTTGACAAAATCTAGAGTATACTAAAACAACAAGTAGACAATTGACCATAATAAACAATTCTTCCTATACCTAAGTAATTTGTTGCTTAGATAAAAATGTGTGAGATACTTGTAAAAGAAGTTCTAATCATTCTGGTCTTTATACACTGACAATAGTACTCTAGAATCAGTAGAACTGATTGAACTTATGACACCTTAAGCAACTAGATTAATCTTTCTAAAAAGAGAAAAAAATCTAAACTCTGAAATGAGTGTATAACCACTGGTTATAGGGTTACTTACACCTAATGAGCATCTTTGATCACTGATCTTAGTCATGCAACATTTTGTATATCTATACTATGATATATTATGGGTGATAATTTCATTGCATTTGTGTACTATTATTTTTATGTAATATAATAACTGCATTTTGTATCACTTTTGTACCACATAGCATTATTGAGGGAGTATCTTGACAGTAACACAAATGGCATTATATTTTATGCCTTTATTGATAGACCTATAAAGAAAATGAAACCAAAAGAAATATTTGAATTATGGGAAATATTCTATAAATATATGACATGGTATAAATATTTCTGAAGAATAGATAGCAAGATGGCTAATAGCAATTTACCTCCGCTGTCTTAATATACATATATCTATATGAGCATTAAGGCTACATCTATTTTCTTTATCATTTTAACCAATGAATCCTAGAAATAATTAAGAAACTATGGAAATACATGTATATATAGCTTTTTTAAAAGATTAAATGAAAAAGGCTTTCTGGTGTTGCTGATTTTGTTTTTTAAAATGTGATATCAATTGTCCTTATAGATGCATTTTCTGTTTTTTTTTTATTTTGTGATGACAATTCCATTCTTAGTATTATTTTAGAAAGAGAATGGAAAATATGTTTATGCATATGTAAATGTATATATGTAAACATGTGGAGATAGAGGAGAGAGAGAAATTTAGCAATAGCCTATGCCTTCCAGTTGATCAACAATTTATTATAATCTTAATTGAAAAATATCTTGATAGTTAATTCTTGGACTAGAAATGATATTACCTTGTATAACACCAAAACTTAACTGGAGACATGTCTGTATTAGCAGATATTAATATGAACAGGCTCGTTTAGGTTGATTTACCACATATTAAAGTTGTAGACTTCAGAGAATCACTTAAATGCCCAGAATAGATCTTAAGAGATCCTTCAGTAGTTTTCCTAACCCATTTGCATATTGTTAGGGACAACTCGCCAAGGAGTTTGCATGAGCAGTGTTAAAAGAATTAATTTGAAGAAAGTAAGAGTTCACTTGTGTGCTTTCATAATAACCACATTAGAGAAGAAAAGCAGAGCTGTCACATGTCCCAAATCTTACCATGGTGCATCTTTCTAGGCTGTGACAATCTCCGGAACACCAAACAGGAGGGTAAGTCAACACTGGCATCTTTGATGCCTCCTTCGTGACTTTGTCAAAGCACCTTAAGCCCTTTAAACTTGCTGCCTTTCACTGTTCCCTGTGCTTTTCATCTGTTTCTGTTAAAAGGCAATCTTGTGGTTAGCAGTGTGGTTGGACTATGGTTAGATGCACTGAGTACAGTCTTTACTTAGACCTTAAACTGATTATGAAGTCTTCATACAGTAAAATCAATAAGGTTATCATAAAGAGATTTGACTGATTGCAATGGAATCCATGGTCCTAAACTACAGTTAACATGGCTACTACATAATCAAAAGAATAATTTTAAATCAGCACATTATTATAAGGACCTAGAAATCATCCAGAATGGAGGGCATTAAAGAGAAAATTCAAAGCATGGGAACTTGTTCTAATAAATTAAATTCTCTTTATCTGATTTATTACACAGAAATAAAGAACAAAAAAATAATCATTTATTGGCTTTTGCATATTAGTATTCACCTTTAAGTGTGTATATAATTTTAATTACAAAATATACAGACTTATCTCCTCCCCTCTCACCTCTCTCAACCTTTCTTACTTCTTTTCCTCTGTCCCATTTCCTCTTCCTGTTTCTCTCCCTTCTCAATTCCCCTCTTCAATACTGGGAAACAAAGCTAGGATCTTGCTCAATTTTGAGAAGAACTCTGTCGCTAAGAGCTACTACTGTGCTCATTTTCATCCATTGTATTGTTTTGTAATAGAGTGCTCACTGACAAAATTTAACAGATTAGCCATTTATAGGCTCAATATTTGCATCTATTAAAAACATGTCAAATAATGTATAATTTCTTCACTGAGCTCATAGCCACTCAAGTTTTTATCTTTCTTCACTTTACCTGTATAATTTGCATCAACTGACCACTTTGAAAACATACTTCCTTTCTAAAAATTTTCTTAGTACCTTATTTTAGTGAGAAACTCATCAATTACCTAAGGATTTTTTCATTAACTGTATAAGTATGTATAACCTGACAAAATATAATAGTCATATAGGAATATTTGCTAAGCATATAATTTTTCAATTTTTTAAACTATATACTAAGAAAATATTTGCAATGTATACTTATATGATCATATCTATTACTTTATGAGGCTACAAATAAAACGTATAAAGCAAAAAAAAAAATACTACCTAAAATTATACTTAAATAAATTTAGGTATAATTTTGTAGTATTTTCAAAGCAATATTGTTAAAGCAGTGTTAATTATACAAAGATTTACCTTAGTTACAAGGCCTAAATTTGTAGTCTTATCTAAATAATTTTGTATTTTTAGATTCTAAAAGAATTATTATATATATATATTTCAGTTAAAATTTTGAAGTCAGTCTGCTTTCTTGCAAATCTGGGATGTATAGAATCAATATAATTATATTACAAATCCTATCAAAATGAATTTAAGATAATACAACTTATTAATGTATATTTGTTTCACATAAAATTATTGTGGACATATAGTAAGAAATGAAGTCATTTGTAAACCTGATGAAAAGAGTTTTTGAGAGCTCTGTTCTGTTCACACTTAATCATGGTTTGAGAGCAAACACAGACACCCCCAGGGTCAGACATGAATTTTTTTTCTGTTTTTTTTCATGCATATTGAATTTGTTCTTGCACAAGGCAATCAATACCAGAGGTCAGCAGAATTCAGTTTCTGTTGTCTCTTGCCCAAGAAACAATGGAGAAGTGAGAGAGATCATCAGAGGCAATCACACTTTTCACCTCTACTGTCACCTGTGGAAATAGCTTATTTGCTCAGGTTACACCAGAACAGAACCAAGCAAGCAGGTCACCACTTGGAACCTAACAGAGCCAGATAATAAGAGAGACATGGAAACACTGAAGGTAAATGGATTAGTGTAGGTCCTGTTGATTAGGATTCATTTCTGTGGCCAAAGAAAAGTGACTTCACCTTCTTATACATTTTGGCAGGTGATTGGGCACACGCTCTTGTGATTTAGAGTGGGATCTCCAAAACAACAAAAAAATTTCCAAAAGATAAATTTCATCCTTGGACAAATATGGAAAACTTATATCAAAATTACTTAGCTCATTAGTAAGGAATTAGGTAGCCTACAAAACATGGTTTTTTAAGGCTTTAATTTTTTTTAAAAAAGATTAATTTCTATTTCTTAGCTACTATAGCAATAGAAATTTAAGCTTTAATTATCAAGTTCTTATAATCAATTTTTCTTTATCTATGTGTACATGTATATCGTGTCTGTTTGTTGAATATATATTCATATATATATATATATACATATATATGTTGAAAGACAGTGTTGGTATACAGCTGGAATGATAGTCAATATGACCAGCTTGATATGTGTGAACTGAAATAAACCCAAACTTTCTAGAATGTCAGGATGTGTTCTAACCACTGATCCATCTCTTGACATGCTGGTTATCATTCCTTTTGGACAAACAGAAAGATATTTCCAAGGACTTTAAAGCATATAGACACATATTTCTGAGATCATTAAATAATCCTGTGACACAAAAACAAAACCTTTCATTTTGCATCATGAGCGAGTTTGGGAAGTTTATCATAATGCTGCTAAAAAATAAAATCCATCATCAAGTTACAACTGTTATCACTGAGTTAATTTTATAATATATTTTTAGGTTTTTTGTTTCTATTTTTAATGTTACAATGAATTTTAATGTTCAGCCCATACTTGTCCCTGTGTGAATTTAAAATTTTTGGAATTGCTCATTTTTTTGTAGTTTCAGAGACGCTACTATAATTCCAATGTGCATTTGTCTAATCACCTGCCAGAAATATATAAGGAGGTAAAATCCCTTTTTTTTTTTTTTTTTTTTTTTTTGGGCACAGCAATGAATAAAAATACACTTGATGTCCACACATTATCACTTCATTCATTCTTAAGCAAGTTAGTTTTTCTACCAAGAATCTGAGGTTAGTTTCAGGAAAAAGGGTTGAAAGATGGGTATAGAATTTAACTAATATCCCATTTATTTCATTTATTGTTGAATTTTGTATAAGTTATCATAATTGTTGTCTACAATACTAGAAAAACATTTTAGATTTAAAGTTAATAAAAACATATTTGCTGAATTTTATGATCAAATAATTAGATTTTTTTAACCTCACATTCATTGTGTATTAAAGGCCTTGGGTTGAACAAAATGCCCACATTTTAAATTGCAATTCAACCTCTTTCTTCCTCTCTTTTTTCTTTACCTACTTGTTTTTCTTAACTAATGATCGTCTATTGAAATGGACATCAAGCCACTAAAGAAATTATCTTGAAAGAGATTCTTTCTTATTAGATTTTGGGTTATTTTGGTTCCCTTAACTAGAATATGATTTCTAAAGGAAACATATTTCAAATTTACATTGTGGATTTCAGAGTCAATTAAAAATTTAAGTTCAAAGGATTACTATAATGAGAACTTATGAGAGTGAATCCTCCCTATAACATTGTTAAGAAGTTATATTCATTGGAAGGATGTGTTTTTGCTTTGTCTTGTACAATATGTGCCTTTATGACTGAAATTTCATTTATTTTTGTGACACATTTGGTTTTATTGCTTTTTCTACTGTCAAGTTCACTGCCTCTCAAAAATTTATTATAGTTAAAAACAAGAACATGAAAAGTAAACAACATCCAAGTAGCAAGAAAAGGAGAATTCTACAATATTACCATAAAATGACACATCAATGAAATTTTAATCATCTTTTGATCACAGGATTTTTTTTTTCATCATATGCATTTAGCACATACATATGTTTGCTAATAGTTAGGAAAATACATGGGGACATGATGCATAAAACATCTAAGATAGTTCCCCTTAGTGATGTATAGAATGCCAGTGATACTCATGATCAATAACTCTACAAGTTTTATCCATGTATAAGAAGTTTTTAAATTTTATGTCTGTTAAAGCTTTGTAAATTAAATGTCTGTTTAATTTTTGCTTGCACATATGTACAGGGTCAATGTAACCATTACTTTTGTAACTTCTTAATTCTTTACTTTTCTGATGATCATTACTATGCCATATTGTATTTCTTCAGTTATAATAAACATACCCATTGTCATCAGTATATTTGCCCATTTAAATTAGCATGACAGAGGTGGATCAAAAAATTTTGAACCTATTTATTTTAAATTTTCAGAGCCTACGTATGAGAAAATTAAGTCTAAATTGTGCATGTATCATGAAGCTACATGTGATTTAGAATTAGATTTAGAATTTAGAAAATTAGTTTTCTAAAAAAATAAGGAAAAGATCAATACAAATTGCAGAACTACACAACTGGATCAACAATCAGAAATGGTTGTGAAAATAAAAAAAATAAGTCACTGTTTTTAATTTTTTCCTGAACCATATTTACAACACTTTTCTTTCATCTTGTAATCTGTATTCTCTTTGATAATCTCATTATAGGACAGTAAATTTATACTGTTTTCAATGTGTTACATATCGTCTCTGGAATGGGCTGACCTCTTTTGGCTTTAGGATAACTCTTTACCAATTTCTATCATATATAACCCTCCAGATGTGTATATGGTTTTCACAGGCTTACTTTTGTGTCTGTGCATCTTATTTGATTTCTTCTGCTTCCAAGTTGTTTACATAAGAGTGAACTATTAGAATCTACTATAACATTTCTAATTAGGTTAGTATCTAGTCTTCTTTCCTGGTTGTATTTTTACTCATGGTGCACTATGCCATGCAGTGTCTAAAAAAGCCCTTTGGGAGCTATTTCTGTACCATAAAATCTCACTAAACAGTTCTTGTGGATCTTATTTAGTTTATACTTATTAAACAATTATAATTCATTTTATTAAACAGGTAGTTACCAAAGTTGTTGCAGATAGAACTATGGAACTAATCTCATCAGACAGGATGGAAATGGCAGGATCTTCAACCAAAAAGCAAAAAAAAAAAAAAAAAAAAAAAAAAAAAAAAAAAAAAAAAAAAACAGCCTGTATGTAGTCAAAGTGACAAATGTTAGAAATTAATAAAAGATCATCACTTCTTTGAATTTTTTGTTTTGTCCCAACTAGTCTTGAAATCAAGATGAGGTGCTACAAACCTTAATTGACCGGGGATACTCCTAGGTTTTAATATTGCTGTTTTTTTCTTACAGAAAGATATACTCATTAGAGTATTATCACATTCCTTTATGTCATCTGTCTGGCCTTCTCTCCTCTGCACATTGAAGCCAGAAGCATCTTTTCACACCTATTTGTATTGTTTTAACACTGTCTCACTAATTAGCTCTTCAGAACCCTGATGACATCCCTCAGCTTCTTCACGGTCTCTTGCTCTTTTTTAATAAAGCTTTGTAAAAATTACACAAGACAGAATTCTTCTGACTGGTTGTCTTGAGCTGTTTTCTACAAAGGCTCATAAATGGAGTAACTTGTTAAAGCCTTCCAAGAAGGTGTGTAAGTAAGTAAAAATATTACAGAGCATACAAAGTAATGCTTTTGTATGAGTTAAATAAGTGAATAGTAAGTATTATCTGTCTAAGTAAAGATTCTTCATAGAGAATGGACGGGAGTGTTGGAGAGATGGCTCAGTCATTATAAACACTGCTGCCCTTCCAGAGAACCCTTGTTGGATTTCAGACACTCACATGGCAGCTTACAACAGTATGCAAATACCAGCTCCAGGGTATCCAACCCCTTCTCCTGATCCATGAGCATCAAACATGTACATGGTACATACATAAACCTTCAGGCAAAAAACCACACCAATAAGCAAGCAAACAAAGAAAATGGATAGATATATACCTTTTTAAAAAAGCATAAACCATGTGTTCTACTTCAGTTCATAGGAAGGTAAAGACTATTTTAAAATAATTTGTTGGGAATATCAAAGCAGAAAGTTACTATAGCAATGAAATTTTAAGGTGATTGTTTCAAATGTGGATAAAATCATATTTTTAAAGCACAATTTAATTCCAATTTACTTCTTTATTACCAATACATTTGCTAAGAACCATGTAAAAGGATTTGCTTAACCTGTTTCCTGAAAAAGAAAGCAAACTGTGATTTTTTTTCTACTTTTTGATCTTTTTATATTGAGTGTTGTTAACTTTCAGACATTCTGTATGATACTTTCAGTTTAGTTGTAAAAAATTACATCCTTTATCCTGGGTAGAAAGGATGCTAGGTTGGGATAAAGAATGTGTTCAGTCTTAGTCTCAAATAGCTTTGTTCCCATGTTTTAATCTTTTTAAAGAACTTTTATTTCAAGTTTTTTTTTTTTTAACTTTACGTACCAACCACAGTTTCCAGTCTCTCTCCTTCTCCACATCAATCTCCCTAAGTTTTTCCCCAGACTTCATTCATTTTTTTCAGAAAGGGTAGGGCCTCCCACAGGGAGTCAACAAAGTCTGGAATATCAAGTTGAGGCAGGACCAAGCCCCTCTCCTGCATTAAGTATTCACAAGGTATATTTTTGTTGGGGATGGGCTCCAATTCATGAACTAGGGATAAATCCTGATCCCACTGCCAGAGGACCCACAAACTGCCCAGACTGAGCTACTGGTAACTTACTAACTCATGATTGACATCTGGGGAACTTGCATGAGACCCAAATAGGTCCTTTTACTGTAGATGACAGTTGTGTGACATGTTTTAATCTTTATGAACCTCTGCAGCCTGCAGTCTAAAATAGCACAGAGACAGAGACATAGCTTAGGTGGTAAAGCACTTATATAGTAAGTTTGAGGACCAAATTAAAAATCTTCAGAACACAGTCAAATAGGTACACTATTGTGAGTCTAATTCAGTGTCTATTGAAAGATGCGATGCTGAAACAGGAGGATCTCAGGTATCTAGTGAGGACACCTGGCAAACCAAGTATCCATCTCAAATGCACACACATGCACACAAATGCATATCTGCCATACATACAAATGAAATAAATTGGGGCAAATTATCCATGCATTACCCACTTTTGTTGATGGAATCAGATGATAAAAAGAATTGCATTGTATAATTGATAAAAAGAATTGCATTGTATAAACAATGTTCCATTCCCCACAGTCACTACTGTTCATTAGAAATACTTTTAAGCAATGAGTATTTGGAATGGTTGAATGCCTGCATCCTGTTTTACCTGTTTTATAAGGACGAATATTTATAAGATCTGTAGATTACAGCAGTCACTGAGGGGCACAATACTGCCAGTGTAGTCCAGATTAACCCTTTGTTTGTGGTGTGTGATTCCAGCACTCCAGAGAAAGATGCAGACAGATTTAGAGTTTCAGACCAGACTAGTCTACAGACCAAGTTGTAAGAAAGCCAAGGATGCACAGTTAAAACCTGTCTCAAAAAATTACAACTTAAGACATTGATCAGAAGATTATTAAAAGTAGGTGGGAGTTAGAAAATGAATTTGTGAGGCATCTTTTTTGCAAGAGAAGAATACAGATTTTTTTGTGAACTTTTCTCTCTGTGAGACCCTTGTCTTGGACAAGACTCCTAATCAGAATTTTACCTTCTTTTGCTTTTTTTTTTTTTTTTGCAATATTTCATTAGTATGTGTATTTGTTTTTTTTTTCTTCTGGGCTTACATTTCATATTTTAATAATAGTTCACTGAAACCAAAGTGATAGATATGAAGTTATCTTATAATCTTCACAGTTTACATTTTATACCACTTCCCAATATTTGTTCACATCATTTATGTCCAAACTAATATTAATTCTGTTGGAACCAGTCTATTTTAAGTATTTTCAAATGTTTTAACTTGGTTTTCGTTAAAATATTTTTTTCTCATTTGCCTTATGTAACATTAGAGTCCAAGTCTGATGGATTAACTTACCCAGAAAAAAAAGAGAAAAAAACAAGTAGAATAATATAGTAACAACAATAATAGAGAAATCTAAAAATATATGCCAACCAACAAAGAATATTTTAGATTTATTTACTCATCTACCAAAAGAAACTGAAGTACTTTAATACTTATGCAAATATTATTCATTTTATAAACATTTATCTATTTATAGAAGTCTATCATGAAGCTCTGGCTACCCTCATACTCTCTTTGTAGCTGAGAGAAGCATTAAACTCATTCTCTTGTCTCTACTTTCCGAATGCTGAGATTATGGAGATGTACCTCCTCTTGGCTGGCTCAATAAGCTAGGTTAAAATTCCTTCTATGATAATTTTTATCAAAATGTGTCTTTTTACACCTCTCTAATACATTGTTAATAAAAAAGATATTCTTTTTTTTTTTTTTCATCTCACCCCATTTCATTATTATCTTGTTAATGCCTATGAAATGTCTATGGACTTAAAGAACAGTGGCATATGCCAGGAATTAATGGTATATTCCTGTCTATTTTGACCAGGTTAATGATTCATTTGAAGGATGGTTGCTACTTTTTTGCAGAATATCATAGGGTAGAATGGAAAGTTGGTAGAAAATCAGAGAAACAAGAGTGAAATGATCCAGTGATCTCCACCTAAATTGAGTTTTGCTTTGGCATGGATTTTATTCACAAATCTTAAATCGAGACCTATAGCAAAACTTTAATACCTATCCAGCTGAAACTAGCATTCAGTGTTCTCTATAAATCAAGGCAGTGTGAGTACTAGTCTATACATTTCCTTTTCGTAGTTTATAAAATCATTATGTGTCAACCACAATAACTAATGAGACAGTTACTCTGAATTTTAGCATTTTTGTCCATAACAATTACAGAGCAGAAATTCCCTTATATTCTTGAATGACCAATTCTTTCTCACCACACATAGTCTTGATAGTTATTTGCTTATCAAAACCATGAAAGAATATAGTAGAGAATCCAGCTGATGATTTTTTCCAATCACATTAAAAATATGTACTACCAATATAAAATAATGATCTATGTAAGAAATGGAATCTTATCAGTTACTTTACTCTATCCTAATTTAAGATATTTCTTTTAAAATGAGTTGATCTATTTTTTACAAATAGTACATACCCTATTAATTGCATTACATTCATAGAAAAGGGAATATATGACATTACATTTCCTATACTTCATGGCAAAAGCATGCAAGTTTTGATAACCACACATTCTTACAACATCACCACATAAAATGGCAAGGGAAATTTAACTTTTTGATTGTGCTTGCTAATACATTTATATTAAATTGTTTAATACGTTTGGATAATAACTCCCAAAGAGGAATTTACTTCTGGAGAAATATCATATCGTCTTTGCCTTTATGTGGCCCTAGTAATGTTTAGTTGAGTGAGTTAGGAAAGTGAGTATGTATTTTTATCTTACAACTTTGACTTTCTCCAGCTTACCTTGGAAAACTTGCTCTATTCCCTGGAATCTCTGGCAAATCTTCCATGTGGACTGCCTTAATTTTTTCAAGTTTGCACACAGTCATCTCTAGAGGTAACCCTCTAGTCTTACGTTGTAATAGGTTTTTTTTTTTTTTTTGTCATACAGGAAAAATATAGAAAAACAACACCATACATATTCTATTTCTTATACATTGGAATTGACAGGTAGTTTTATACAGATTCTGTGTCAGTAGAGGCTATACTCTTGAACATGGTAATACTATAAAGTCTTGAAATTTCAGTTCTTTTTAATTCATCCTAGGAAATATTTGAAGTCATTGAATGATTTTGTTGTTGTAGATGATGATTTGTTTTTGTTTTTTGCTTCCATTTATTTGGAAAGTACAAATTTGGAACTATCTCATAGAGAAGTTTGCTACAAAATTAAATTAGCTTCTGTTAATAAGAAATGGCATATGTGTGGTAAGCATGCATTATTTCAGAGAAAAATTTCTTGAAAGAGTTAGCTGTCCATTAATACATAATTTAAGAGAATTAGAAAAAAGCTATAACTTTGGAGTATAAAATAATAGGGAAATTGCAACATAAATATTAATAAGAAAATTTAAATTATTGTAATTAATAATCTCATTCTAATTTCTATATTTTAAGCAAACATTTTCAAAGTAATAAAGTGAATCTCTTGCTCTGTTTTAATAGTTGATTTCCAAACCAAATGAATACTTTTGAAATTTGTGTGGTGTGTGTGTATGTGTAAGAGTGTGCATAGGTGTTATGAGTTCAGGTACTAGCTAAGACCAGTGGGTGTCAGATTTCCAGGAACTGGATTTACAAAGTAGAGTAGAGACATTCCATGTAGGTCCTAGGAACGAAACTTAGGTCCTCTGGATAAGTAAGCTCTCAGCTATTGAGATGTATCTCACCCCAACTGCCATTATATTTTTGCTCTTGATTTATTTTGATACACTATTCAGCTATTTTTATTTTTGTCAGTGTGTTTGTGTGCATGAATATGTGTATGTCTTCTATTCCTATCCTTATTATTTAAGAAATGGTCTCTCTGTGATGCTGAATCTCGATGATTCTGTCCTACTGACTTACCAGAAACCCCATGCATCCTTGTCTCCACCTTCCCAGTGCTGAGATGAGAGATCCTTGCTATCCTCCAGACTTTTCATGTGGTCCTTGGGATAAAAGCAAAGTTATATGCTTGTGCAACAAACATGTCACTAACTGAACAATCTCCCAGGTGCATATACTAACAGACTTGCTTGTCAAATGACACTATGTATTACATAGTATTACTATACATTGTCAGATAAAGGAGAGAGAGAGAGAGAGAGAGAGAGAGAGAGAGAGAGAGAGAGAGAGAGAGAGAGAGAGAGAGGACACAGAGATTAGCCTAAAATTAAAGTGTAGCCCAAAATGTAAGTCCTTTTAATGATGCTCCACAAAGAAAGACCAGTTACTATTCACTATGATTTAGAGAAATGTCTACCATTTGAAATTTTGTTGGTGCTAGTAATTAATCATTAGCAAATAATTTTAAGGTAAGAGAGTTTATCAAATTCATGATGTTTTGCAAAAGTCAAATTCACCTTCTCTTCATTTACTTGGGATTTGACTACCTGCTTACATTTCAGATATTCCAAAAATTAGGTGAGTCAGAGTAAGGCCAAGTGCATATATGATTTTAAAGACTATTTTTGTAGTGAGTTTCTATAAAACAATATGAATGCCAGTGTTTGTATTTTATGTGTCTATATAAAACTAAAGATTGTAGAGAATCTTAGGAAGAGAAATGATGCCTAAATTTTGTTTGTGAGTGTGAATGTATGTGTGCATGTGTGTTTTCCATTTGTCAAGTCTTTGAACAACAAATAGTTACAAACTTCAGGAGGTGAGAAGATAAAGTTCTTATGTAGATGGAGATGCCTGTTGCAATAATAAATCCATTTAATTAAACAAGAACACATATTTAAAGGAGCTAAATTTTGACTGAAGTCAAGGGCATGATAAATATTACTAGGAGTTTTTCTGGAAGAACAAAGTATAGTTAAAAATATAGTACACTCTGACCAAAATAAAACCAAATAGTAGACTTTGCCATTAAACTTTTTTGTTTATAAACTTAGATTTTCAGCTCAGGAATATGGAATATATAATTTTAAAAATCTTTTGTGTCTATGATAGATGGCAGACTGAGTTATTTTTGGATATGGACTTCTGTAAACAATTATTGCTTTCCCTTTCATGATAGGACTTTTTTAAGTTATGGTAATTTGTGCCATTCATAAAGAAAACATGGCCAAACATTAAAAATTTATAAACTTCAGATTTTTATTTTGAAAATTTCTTCTTGCAGAATGTAGGTTTTGTTTTTGTTTTTTTCTTTAGCGTTTTTGTTTTGCTTTGCTTTTTGTTTTTTAAAAACAACAACAAACAAAGGTAACTAAAACCTCAAAAAAAAAAAGAAAACTCCTTTTGATTTTCTTATTACCTAAAAAAATCTTGAACATAGTGTTTTTCAATTTAAGTTTTAAAAATGTCCTCATGCTGAGGTCGTGTTTGCCAAGTTTTAGTTTGGAGGGAATTTTTATAACTGAAAAGAAAAATCTGAAAATAGAATATTTTAAATGGAAATTCTCACACACTCTGGGTGCAAGCCACAAATGTTGCCAGTATTTGAGAATGAAGGTGACTTTTCATTATTTTGGGGGACAGCCATGATTTCATGTGTTATAGGGTAGAACTCAGTTTAGCCTTATGCTAGCTGTGTTAAATTGGTTTAACATGCTAAGATTTTGCAGTGTGTGATCATGCTTTATATGATTTTCAAATTCAAAGATGTGTTTTTGCTCTATCAAGTATGTTTCAAAAGTCTGTTAGGCTCATATCTTTTGTATTAACTTGGGGTTTAGCTGAAGGTCTGGTTTTGAATTTACTCTGGAAACCAGATTTCTTGTCATTGAATTGATCATAGTGAGATATCTTTGGAAGCCTAAAAGATTTTCTTTAAAATTCTTTCTCCTGTCATTTTCATCATGTGAACCCAAAGGTCAGCAGACCTTTGGGGAAACCCAGTTCATGCCAGATGTCTGTCAGGTTCCAGTGGGCCTTTGTCATTTCTCATCTCTGTGTGGGGATTTTGGGTTACTGGAATCAAAAGTCACACTTTCAGAATTGATAACTTTTGTGACCCTGCTGCAAAGTCTAAGTCAGTGTATGATTTAAGACCAGAGGAGGAAAAGTGGGCAATGATTGAAGTCTGGCAAAGGTGAACGATGTGGAATGTTAGGAAAAAAGGGAACAGGGTGGACACTAGTATAGACAGTAGCCACATTCACATGGGACAAAACAAACAGGCAAGAAAGAAAAGGAAATAAACAAAAGGAAAAATAAAAAGCACTAACATTTATAAATTACATTTTCTTAGGTTGTCTCTTGAGAAGTACATTTCCAAGAAGCAACATATTTATTTTAACCAAAATCGCACAGAACAGTTGAGTAATGTAGAAAATTTGTAAGCATCTGCTGAATTTTATTTTAAACATAATTCACATTAAGGGAGACAAAGCCCTTGTTTTTCCTGGAACTTCTCTGCTCTTTCTTCCACTAGAAAGACAGTAAGTCCAGACTTGGCTGAAGATAGATAGGGTTTTTAAACCCCTGACATGGATCTTCTCTGCTGAAAGTCCCCTCAAAGAAAGAGAGCAAACAGCTTGATGAGAGAACAAGAAAGAGAATACATAAACCAAATGAGTGAAAAGCAAATAATTATCCTGTGAGACAGGTGCATAAATTAGTGATGGGATATTGCTTAACTACATCAGGAAAACGCTTTACATTTACTTCCTTAATTGAAGGTGGCTTTCTTAAGACAGTATCTGGAACTAATTCTGATAACCTTGACATTCAAAACAGAGATAAAGGATAGATAGCTTTTTTAAAATGTTCCACCCTGGCGAGAGGAATTATCTAATATTGATAAGTAAAGTAACATGACATCTGTGTTGAATTTCAAATTGACTTGTTGAGCTCTGTAAGAAGTAAAAATGAGGGGGCTTATTTTCAAGAAGTGAAATGCGTTGGGAAAAGCCAAGGTCAGTGCTGATGTATGACTCTACACAAAGCACTTTCATTCTTAATGAAAATCTTTTTCAATAAGAGAAATCGACAGTTGAGAGACTGCGGTGTGAGAAGTTTAACATTGTTATTTTGGAGGGATGGGGAGCTTAAGAGACAATTACTTGGAGAACTGAACGGCATTATTAGCAACCTTAAAATTTATAATTTAGAGAGGAACAAAATAGGACTTTTTGAAGTAATGCTTGAATTATAGTGGGGTGACCTGAGCTGTGGCATGTGCAATCAATCAAACCTGTGTCTGGAACTGCAGTTTTAACATCTCTGACAAGGTTTTCTTCATTGAACACGAAAAATGTGTGATAAAGGCTGACTCCATGGCAAGCCAGTTCACACACATGTAAGATTTTTATGGACAATCAGAAACTTGCAATCTTCTCTGTAACATTTTTTGTAATGGATCAACTTCATCTAGTCTTTCCTTGTGAAAATTCTTTTGCAGGTCCTTTGTGTCCCCCCAAACCTATAAAATTATGGCTCTTTTCACCAGAAGAAAAAAATCACAATGGATGATGGTTCAGTTGATTCACTCTGGATTTAGATATGAAGGCGCATGCCAAAACTGAGATTTATGATATCGGGCAAGAATGGCTGCTGGAGATAGCTGCATGATCTACTTTGGAGCTAGAGAATTTTTCCCCCCTCTGAGGGAAAAGGTTTGTAGACAGGAATGAAAAATCTCATGGACCAGGTTCAGAAACTGCCGTTTTTACTAGTTTTACTCTGTGACTGTAACTGGCCATGGTTTCAGATGGGGGAAGTGGTTGGTGCAGATTATTTAGGTGACAGCAGTATCAATAGGAGAGGTGGATGGTGGGAACATGGCCCCTGGAGCTCCACACCACAGTGAATATTACTAAGATAATCTAGGAACAGACAGAATGGGGTCATCTCAGAAGAAGTGAGGCTGTCTCCCATGTAGAGAGATAATCCCTCTTCACCAAGGACTATAAGTTGAATCAGAAATGATGTGAAGAAATCCCTCTGCTTGAGTCCATTTTGCTAAGTCATATAGCCTGGTTCCTTTCTCTACTTTTATAACTCTTTTGCAATGAATGGACTTCTTCAAACTTCCCTAGTGAGACTCCTATTTGCATTAATTTATCTGTTTCTCTGAAAAATGTTAAGAAATTCAGTCTATTTACTGAGTGCTGTAGGTGGCAAAAAGTTAGCAACATTAACAAAATCTCAACCAAGTGCCTTAGGTTTAGCATTGGGCTTTAGCTGCTCTCCCTTCCCAGCCCCATGTCATGTGTATTGCTCACTCCCTCAATGATCATGGTGATCTTTCCCACACTTTCCAGCAAGTTCCCAATAATGTGGCTTTACATCTCTGTATCCTCAGCCCCAGTGTCATGCCTAATATCTAGCAGCTACTCCAGAAATGAGAAACAAGTAAATAAATGAAATCATTGTGAACTAGACATAAGCCTTCTCCTGGGACCAGGTCCTGTTCTACTTTAGAAACTCTGCAACTGTATAAAGAAACAGGAAAAAAATGTTTGGTTTAGAAAAAACACTGTGTAGGTTGATTTACCAATAATTTCTGAGATGTTTTTATGTAGGAATAAAAGGACTATATAATATTTCTTGTTAGTTCTTTATACATTAACTTGTTCAAAGAATCATTGAGAGGGATTTCAATGCATGAGAGGAAATAGTTAATGAGCTAATCCTTTGCTTGAGTTCAGAACCAACATCCACACAAATAAAAATTTCAGAACATTAAAACATGGTCAGTGTTTAGGCATTCTAGAATATACGGAAAGATATATAACAATCATTCATACCTCCCAGAGATGTATATCAAAATTTAGTGAATGTTTGAACCCATAGTTGTGAAAAAAAAAAGTTCTAGAAAACTTTGGATTCATAAAGTATAACAAAACTCCAAGAGAAGACTTCCAGCTTCTGTTTCATGCCATTCGACAAGCTGTAGAAGGAAATGCTTCCAGATTTAATGGCCGTTACCTGATAGAAAACAGACATCCTTTGGATTGTCCTTAAGCATACTGAACGAGTCTAAATGAAATTAGAAGAATTCACTAAGGCCAAGATGGTTGAGGAAAACAAATGGGCAGAAAACAGGAGCATACCATGTTAGGAACACATGTTTTCCAAGTTGTCCTATAGGAAATCTGTATCATGAAGGGTCAAACTACATATTTATGGACAGTGTTGAGATGTTTATGTCAGGTCTAAATTGAATGGCACCATTTTTTAAGTTTGTGATTTTAAGAATTCTGTCATTTTAAATCTGTAAGATGATTTTTTTTCATCTAAAACAGGTCCATGATGTCTGTAGAATCTATTTCATTCACGATATGTGGTGCTTCCTGTTTTTAAATCAAATTGGAAAATTATTTGCATATTGTCCTCAGAAAATCAGGTTTACTTCTTATTTCAACCATGAAGTGATTTTTTTTTCATGATGTAATGTTATAGGCACATTTTGTTTCAACTAAATAAATATGTTCAGGTTGACATGATTGAAGAGAAAATTATGTTTTGCTTCACATTTCAACAAAGCAAATTGTTAATACTTCTTTGAAGGAATAAATCACACAATTATTGTGATAAGAACATGCTTGTGTAAAGCTAGACAGATAACCTCTTCGCCCCACACTCTAGTGGGAAGAGAGTGCAGCTTAGAGATTTAAGCAGGTTGTTAGGATTCTCAGCCTATCAGAAGCTTTACCCCTGGGCTAAACCTATAGCAGTTCTAAGAAAATGATTTATTTGCTGTAATAAATGTTACTTCTCAATCTGCTTACTTGTTCAATGGTTGCAGTCCCAAAAGAAAAGGTCTATCTCCAATTAGGACTGGTATGTATTATCTGTCAACTTTATATAGTACTGTAAAAGTCATGAAGCTGATAGTAATATTAGTGGCATGTTTTATAGATCTTGTGCCGTGTCGAGCTTTGTATGGACAGAAGTCTATGGGTCTGTGGGGCTCTGGGGTCCAGGATAAGGTTGCGTGTTGATGAGTCGTTGCTGTGCTTCTTAGTAAATGAACATCTGGCTCACATATTGATTCCATGTGTGAAAATGAGATCAGCCCATATAATGACCAGAATCAATCAGGCTGCAGCCAAGGAGTAATGTACACTGGTCTTGATTTGTTAGCCAACCAGAATTGGCAGCACCTTGCATAATTTGGCACCAATTGACAAAGATTAGGCTGTTTGGGGGCCCTGGATGGTTATTAATTTGAACCCCCCCCTTAAATATTTTGCAGAGTAAAATCAGCTGTAACTTATTTGTCCCAGGCTCCTTCTTTTCAGACTAGCTCTAATTGTTTTAGACACACAAGTGAGCTTGCAGCCTGTTCACTTTGCACAGGAAGACATGAATTCTTTGATCCATACAATATTCTTTAGCTCAACCTTGGAGCTATTTACTGAGGAGATTTCTTTGCAGACAGACAGTAGAACAGTTCTTTGTGAGGAGAATTGAATCTAACTTCTATTGGTTTCAGCTCAAGTTTCTGCTCCTTACAGTATGAGGGATAAAATGTACCACCGTTATTTAGAAACAGGAATTGCTTTTTCTTTTACATATATTTTTGAAAGCTTAAAATATATTAGACTTTGGACTGATTATTTTCTTTTCACATTTTACATTCATGAGAACAGAAAATGATCAATTTCCATTGTGCTTTAGCATGCACATTCTGCACAATCCAGAATTAAAACCCCTGAGATTTTCAAACATCACTCATATTTATTGTAAACATTTTGTAACTAAGTCTCATTAAGGAATTTCCAGGTACAAAAGCCTGCCTGGACTCTATGAACAGAAGGCACTGCAGCAAGGCAGCAGAATTGTAAAGTGTACTTTGAAAATTCCCCAGTTATTGCTGATAAACAGTCTTAGAGGTACAGATTCACTTACTTTGAATTATGATTGCATTTGTTTAGTATCTCAACCAATATTTAGTTTATCTCTCTAACCAAATGACACACACCTAAAAGATTTATATATAATGCATAGATATTGTAGGAGTATAAACACCAGGGTAATTCCACAAAAAAAGTTTTTACATAGGTTAAGATATTAATTTATTAAGATTTTCTTATTTCTAGTAAGCTCAAAAATAATATTTAAAATATTAATTCCCCAAATCTACTGCAGAAATGATTCACAATCCCTAGGTGTGTAATGAATATTTTCTACTCTATTTACAATTTAATTTGTTGGTGCCCTGAAGTCCATACATGGGAAGCCATAATCATTTTTCCACATATCTGATTTTACTTCATGTATTTTGCCTACAAGTTTATAAATAATAATTAAATTGTATTTCATTACAAAAAAAAAGCTAGGCTTTTCAGATTTTTACCCTTGATCACCAGGCTCATTAATATCATTATGGTGGTGGCTCGTTTGTGTTTTTGTCAATATTTTATAAGTAACTTTGGGAAAGCCTAGGGCCATTTCAGGAAAATATTTATAGCTCATTAACAAGACAAAGTGCTGTCACTGAAAAATAAAGCAGTACTATTTGACTCCTAAATAAACCACAATTAATGAATTAAATGTTTTATACTTAGGGATGTATGTACCTTTAAGTTGTAGAATGATGTTGATAGATTTTTCAGCAGCTGTCACACTTTGAACATTTTTGCCTTTCCCTTGGACAACTTCCTGAGTCGAGAAACAGAACTTTTGAAGAGAAGCAGTGTTTCAGAGAGTAAACACACATTTCAAGTTTTATTGAGAAGCTTTTCAATCTAAATAAGCATTCTTTCCAAAAGTCTTATTTTTTTCCCCTCAATCCTACATTGTCTCCAGAAGGCTTGCCCTAACTTTGGTAAAACAAAGGGCCATGAGTTTTTGCCAGATTCTTCACATGATTCATTTATAAGAATTTTGACTAAAAACATTGGAACCAAATACATACCTCTCGTAGGTATGTGGATTATTTGTTTGAAAAAATATAAAGGTTTGAAGAAATGATAGGGAAAATGCTACAATATTACTAGAAATGAAGAGTTTTTAAATTCAGAATATAAAATGATAGCATCACACATAACACATGTAATAGGAAAGACACTGTCGAGGTGTCACATGGTTGATGTGTTAGAAAAATTGTAGTGTGTGGTTGCCTCACACGTTAAAATAATTTCAGCACACATGCGTTTTCCTGTCTTTTATGACTAGCCCTAGGTAAGAATTCTTGTATATTAAAAATATTACCACCATGATTTTAAATTGAGGCCAAATTGTGTTTCAGGAATGTGTGATAATTCACCATTCTGTCTACACTGTAAGTGAAACCATGTTAACAGCAAAGGTACTTAAACATGGTTCCAGTTATATTTTAAACATAGTGTGGACAGCTTTATATTTCACAAGACAGTTCTTTGTCTTCTTGTATATTGGTTAATTTGGAATAATTCTGTCACTTAAGTCATCCATAAAGGCTAATTGATCATGACAGTAACTTTTGGAGCATGCTTCAGATGCCTGTCTTCTATTTCCTTTTTATTTACATAAGACTATTTGTTTGGTATGGCAAACATAGTTTTGTCAAAATGACAGATACCGGGACTCTCTGACTGCATGGGAGGACATATATCCTGTGCTGTATAAAAAGGCCAACCTAAACCGCACATGCACTGTGGCATATTAACACAAAACCTTATCCTCTGGTTCTTGCTGGTATGGCTTTTCATAGAAGTCTATTAAGTTCTCCTTTTTATTTTATTTCCTCTTTTTTTATTTCACGTGTAGTTTTTGTGTATTTTAACTATCTCTTTACAGGATAAATCCCTCCTATAAGAGGCTTTGTATTTGCAATAGCATTATCCTCAGAATTTTTAAAATAAACGACCCAAATATTCCCCTGGAAAATGACTCGATGCTATCGGTTTAACTCACAATCACATTTCCTGTACCATGTCACAAAAAAGTGCTTTCTGTCTCCTTCTAACATTTCCTGTTTTAGTCAAGTCTATTTAAAATAAAAGAAGGGACTATGTTTCGATTGTGTACTTCCCAGCTGTATGCACTATGATCTTAATAAAACTAGAAAAATTACATTTTCATATTATAGGGTACAGAAACATTGGAATAATAATGACAGTGTATTCTAGGCAGTAAGAATCCCTGCTTTGGGCTTGATTTATTTTGTGCAACATTTCATATATGGTACAAAAGAAATCAAAAACTAGTTTTGTTGTGAGTCCCCCAAACATAACAGTGCTTTGACCTTTGTATTTCTGGTTTGCATTCTAAACTGCCTTTGAAAAGGACTGTTTATATGTGTGTGTGTGTTTGTGTGTGTGTGTGTGTGTGTGTGTGTGTGTGTGTGTATACATATATGTACATACCCTAGGTAATATGTAATATGGTTTTAATTGACTCCATAGCATAGTGGAGTTGAATTTACAATAGTCCATAAGCAATTGAAAGTCACCAGAAAGTAGGAAGGGTGTGACAAATGGAAGCAGAGGTAAACCAGATGCCCTATCTGAGGTAAGAAGCCAGATTGTAATCAAGATGGTTAAGTGACATGTCCTTTGCAGATAAACAATCTGCAGGATTATATTTGGGGACTCTGGACAGCTCTTGGGAGAACATACTGTCTAGAAGTGTACCCACTTATCCCCACATACACAATAATACCAAATAAAGAAAAGCATGCTTTTTTGTGCTGTATTGTCAGTTGGATAAATTACAATGTTGCCATATTAAGAAAGGAATGTTCATATTTTTCTGTCAGCTGAGAAATAATGCTAGAATTGATCAAGCTGATGACAAAATGCATGCTATGTGCAAGCTTGCATCCTTTAGTCTCTTTCAAAGTTATTTTAAACCTTTGTAGTTTGTCTGTGTTAATTATAATTTTTTTCTAGAGGTGAAGAAGGCTTAAAATATGTGACAGAGCCATTTAATTTCTAAATTACAAACTTTTATTACATATTTTAACTTGGAACTCTATACTTCAAGATATATTACATTTAATTTGCTCTCTTTCAAATTACTGAAATTTGTTCCTGGTAGTTCATTTGCCAAGTATCGATAATGAATCAAGAAAGTCTTCCTGAAGTCACTAAGTTTTAATTTTTTTTTTTTGTTTGATTGAACTGATTTCAGTTTCTTTGATGGTGATTTTTGACAGTAATCCTAACCATTGCTGAATTTTCTAGAAAGTCATCATCATTTATCTAAGTATCTTTGGCTTTTCCTCTTACAAAATTTAATACAGAGAAGAGAGGAATGGGTGAGGTTCATGACTTTATTCTGTAGAAATGGAGTCAGATTATTTCTCGACATTAATATTAAAATATTATTATGAAATCATTTGTCAAAATCTCTTAATTATAATTGGTAGTGAGTATTTCTATTAACATACCAAGTTAAATGATACAGCTTCTTAAATGAGTGTACACATATACAAGTGTGTATGAAAGTCTCAAAAAAGAAACATTGGCCTACCCTTTCTGACAATTTCATGCCTCTTGAAAACTTCCACTTTGACCTTCAAGGAAGTCATATAGGACATGCTTTGTGTCTACCTAGTATGCCTCAGGTTGAATGTAGATAATGCATTTAAGCCTAGGTTTAGGGGGTTTGCTTATATACCCTTGATTTAGGCCTTCAGGTGTTTTGGCACCTAAGTCTCATAAATGTCCACATTTTCATATGTTCAGCTTCTTTTTTCATGTCCCTTGCCTGAGCTTGGGTCCTGCATCAAAGAGATAAGAGGGGGGGAGTCGGTAATTGGAGATAATTAGCCTTTCATTTCTCCAGTTTTTGAAGTTCAAGCTTATTAGTGCCCTGGCTTCCAAGGTTTTATTATTTGTTTTAAGCTGTTAGATTCTATTCTTTGCGGGTTTGCTTCATTTTTTTTTTTTTTTTTTTTTTTTGATCCTCATGCGTAAGAAAACAAAAGCGAACTCAGAGAATGTCATGACTTAACTGATCTGGCACTAGTCCCATGACTCTATTTTGTTCTGTCAAGTAAAACTTCGGAGAAAATCTGCTCCAAACCATAAGGAAGTAGCTTTTGTCTTCCAGGTGATCCCTCCTAGTTTACTTTTGAGCCCCATGGAATGACCTGCCTACTGCATAGTTAGGTGTATGGTGATTCTTGCAATGCCAAGAAAGTAGATTTGACCACCTAGGTTTTTATTGAAATGTTGGAAATTTCAAGCAAACAGACATGAAATAAAATGTGTGCTTTAGGGAGATCGCTTTTCTGTGAGTAAGAACAATATATTTGAATTGGCAGTAACTAGGTCCAGAGATGGGGGAAGCAGATTAGAGGAGGAGATGTAGGTTTTGTGTGTGTGTGTGTGTGTGTGTGTGTGTGTGTGTGTGTGTGTGTGTGTATTCTTCTTGTTTTTTTAATTTGGGAGATTAAGTTATGTTGAGTTGATGATTAGATACACCATGTGAGTAACAAAGGAGGATTGATCTCTATTTGGCTACTGCCTATCACACCATTGAAAAACTGTAGTATTTTCAAAGAGAGAAAAATTACAAGTAGCATTTTTAATACTTCTTTTTTTAAGTGTTATGAGACTCTGATTGGCTATAATTTTTTTTTTAATGAAACTTCAAATTTTACTATGTGAGAGCCACTATTAAGTACTATATGCAGGTGAAGGTGTTACTCCTGGAAGACATTTTATGTTGAGAAGATTTAGAATTATTAGACCTAGTCGTTGGTTGAAAATCAGGCTTGGGTGAGATTATCTATTCCTCTCAGCTCTCACTACAGCATGGGGATTTGTACGTTTTGGTTGTAAAACTGTATAACTTATTTGTATACTCTCCTACAAGTATTATACATTTTGATCACCAGGTTATCACTCACCCCGTTCAATTCCTAACCATCTAAGGACCCAGAGCATCGGCATAGTGCCTGCTCATCTGTGTGTTTAGGGAATGAACAAGTAAACTGTTGTGATTAAATAAAAGAAACATGTGGAGTGAAACATGGAAAACTCTAGAGAAGATGTGATTTAGGATTCTCATCCCTGGAGAGGACTCAAAAGACTGTGATGAGAACCAGAAGACAGTGGAGGGTAGTGATTAAGCCAAGGCAGGAGGAGACAGTTCAAATTGGATGTTGCTAACTCCAAGGGCTCAGTTAGCTCCCGAATCCAAATACAAGATTGTGTGAGAATGCACAGTAGAAGAAATTACTCCTTAACAAGATGTGCTCACAATGGGATGATGTGTATTTTTGGAACCAGACTTGACATGTGGAATTTCTTTATTTCAAGAATATCCACCATGCTTCTAAATGTTAACATGATTATTTTCTGTTCAGAAGAGTGACTAAAAAGGCACATCATGTTCTTGAATATATCAATTTATAAACGAAATGGTTTTAAAACAATGATTTCTAGTATTTTATTATATGGTGTAGCATATAAATTTTGCAGTATAGTGTAGTCTAAACATATAGTTATATAATTATTAGAAATTACCAAAAATTGCAGTTGTACATGAAGATTCATTTTTCTTATGGAATTCAGTGAGGTATACTTTAGCATGTTGATTATGGAGTGGGTTGCTTTCTTGGTGATGGAGATCAACAACTGAATAAAGGTAAATGAAATAATCACTACCATGTCTATTATAACCTAAAGAAAGATGTATATTTTAATGTAATAAGCTCAACGTTTTCCTATATGTTGTCCTGTTTCAGCCAATATCATAATTAATTTAACATTATGTCTTAGGTCAGTTCACATATATAAATACACACTCTCTCTCACACACACAGAGTGGTTACATTGTTTAGATAACAAAAATATTAAATAATTTAACTTTATCTGTTTTCCTCTTTTAACTATTCTAGCATGTGAATGCAGCATTTCTGGCCCTGAGCGAAACAGTCAATGCCATCACTATAGGAAACTATGCCTCAGGAAACCCTTCAAATTTCTGCTGCTTTCTAATGCTTTTTTTAATCCTATCATTAACATATTTTCTCCTGATTCACAAATAAGATTTTCTCATTCAAACATAATGTTTAAAAATTTTTAATTACATTTTAAGAACATTGAAACTTGATCTTTGTGTATCTAAGATACTAAAACAAGTATCCTTCTGATAATAGAATTTTCATAAGAAAGTGAAAATTAAAGAAAAGTTAGGTATCAACTCCCAAAAGAATACCACATAGTCTTGTTTTTGTATGACTTAAAACAACTAAGAATTGTTTCATTTTCCTAGGAAAGCACAAAATCCCATATGTCTACAATTGGTTCATCAAAAGCTAAGAATGTGTATTTCCTTGTACATTTTTGCTGTATAAAATTAAACTTTTTCTAAAGCAGTATTATAATATTGGATATATTTTGCTATATTTTAAATCAACTATCCTTTGACATTTATCGATACATTTACTGTATTGAGTTTGTAAATTATCAATAAGTTGTTTTGGTTTTGACCTTATTTGTTTCTTATATCAAAATAGCCCTGCATCCAAGCATCTGTTTTCTCTCTATGAAAGAAAAATCAAAATAACTGTGGACTTGTATGCTTGAGATAGGATTATCACTAAGTGAGAAAAACATTCTAAAATTTTTGATACTCTGTTTTGTAATTTAAACACATTGATTTAATAATTTTAAATAGCCTTCATTTGAGATAGTAAATAGATTAAAAGTGTGAAAGAATATTTACAGGTTAGGATCGTGTGAAGTCCACAACACATCATAGGTACCTTAGTTCATCTACAGTAAAGTGCCAGAGTTGAATCATTCGTATGTGGTCTCATTGCTGTTTTCTTTTCATGGAAAGAAAAGAAAAAAGATATTAGAATGAATTATCCTGCTATCTGTGTGGACATTTCAACAGAAGATAATATGATATGAACTTTCCTCAGTGTGTCCAGCAAACATGATTTCTTTTATGTAACATGAACCTTGTGTTTCAAATATATCAAATTCTATATCTAGAAAGTTAATGGATTCTTTTATAGTCTGTCATCCTTTGCTGTCTTGTTTATTTACTGGGTGGTTCCCAATAATCAAAATTTCCAGAGTATAAGATGATCTTCAGATTCATACTGAAATTAAGAAAGTTTTTCTAAAGATTTTATTAATAATTACTTAAAGTGGTAAAGTCAGCATGCCATTTAAGTTGCTTTCACAAGTTTACTGAAAGAGTTCATTGATCTTAGTTGTCTATAAAAGTTTAGCATACTTTTAAATCTAGTCAGCACCTAAGAAATATATATATGCCTGCCTGGTCTTCCTAAATGGCATATACTTTGCATTTCAACTTCATGTTTCTAAAGAATTAGAATCTAATCAAGGACATGACGAATCATTTCTACTAGGACAAGGCATGGGTGTCAGTAGACTAGTGTTCTTTCATTCAGTGCAATTTAATGAGAAGTTTTATATTCCTTTGGCAACTGTCTCAATTTTAAAAAGAGAAATTTATTATTGTTCTATGAGTTATTCCTATAGTGGAAAAATTACCCGGTAAATATAATACAACGCTGAAACAATGAATCAATTTTCTTCTCAAACAATAGTTTCTCTTTTGAGAAACCAAAATTGCCCCTTACAATACACATTTGGTTTCAACATAGTAGACTATCCAGATTTTTTTTAAAAAAATCTTGTCATTAATTCTGAAACATTATTTTTTAAAATATCTTAGTCCAGCTTTGACTAAGGAAACAGGATTCTACTTTCTGATGTTGAACTAAGTGGTTTACTTTGGCATAACATTGCTATCTCTGAATAACTGGTCCCTGCCCTTATCAGAATCATAATATCATTTAAAATGATTAAATGTTATTTTGATGAAGTCTTTTTACTAGTCCATACTCTGACATTCTTTTTTGCATGACATGCCCTGATACTCCCTGTAATATATTTACTCCTCTCTAGAATAAAAATTTTGGGATTCCTTGTAGATAACACATACATATCAAATTTCCTAGAGTTTTGCAGAGATCATCCAGCCTTGGAGTTCCTTGCCAGCTTTAAGATTTTCCTTGTTCTTAATTCTAATTTATATAACAGTATTTTGCATTCAAAGAATAATTTTTCAGGAAGATACTCATAATCAAAACCAGCACCTATAATAGATGCTTGTTGGTGGATTATCATTTTATTTGACTTGTGTATTTTATATAGTGTCATCAGTTAAGAGGGACAGTGATCTATTCTTTTTTCAGTCTGAACAATATATGACAGAAAACCTGTCTTAGTGTAGGGGTTCTAGGTGTTTATACCCATCTCCAGATTGTTTTTCTGTGCTTTTATGTAGCAAAGTCATTGCTTATTTGCAGAAGAAAATAGTCATATTCAATTGTTGGCACTGATTTTTATATGTAGTAATTGCTCAGCTGTAGAATTTAAAGACTTTTCCACTTGTCAAATTAAATAATCCTCAGAATTATATCTCAAAATATACTTATTGGTTAGAAACATTTTCAGCCTAGGAGCCAAAGAGATAGATCCCAATGCTACTTTTGCAAAATTGTATCTGTATCCTAATGACATTATAGGCTTTCAAATTGTAACCTTAATTTGAATTTATTACAAAATAGTAAATTTATTCTAAGATATAGAAAGTGGGTTTTTGAAATGATTTGAGAAGCCTGTAGTTAGTTTCCAAACAAATGTTGCTAATAATTTATTATATGAGATATAAAAAGCATTGGTGGAGATTTGAGGGGAATTCTAAATTTCTTCTATATTTTTTAATACAAAATGGACATGATCATGGAGAAGATTGGAGAACTTGAAATGCTTTCTCTTTGATGATATCTATTTTAAGAAACCCCATGTTCAATTCAGCTAAGAGTTTCAGCTTTCCATCATGGTGACCAACCCATATGGAATCCATTGTGTATTTTACTCCCCTCTGGTCCATTCATGTTTCCTACAAAACTTTAGTTTTTCAAAAAGTTAAAGATTGTAGAAATTTTTCTTATCAAGCTATACAGCTGAGGGCAAGAGGTTTTCAGTAGCTGGAAAAATAAACTGATCCTGTATCAAATGAGTGATGACATTAATTCTTCATGTGGAAAACATTTCAATTTCAAGCTTTCTTGGAGCTGAAAAGAAGATCCCATTTAACAAATGGCTAATATAGACATTTTCTTTTCTATATCTTTTTCAGCCATAATTTGGATTTTCTTTTTGTAACATAAGATCTATTAGACTGTATTACAGGTTTTATCATTGAAGTAAATATTCATGTTTCCGTGGGAGCAGTTGAACTACAGAGTAAAACAACACTTGCTGTTTTTTAAAAGTTGTGTTAGATTGTCATGGCAATACAAAGTTGCATCATGTTGTCATAGCAACCAGCATTATAAAATAAATTTATAGAGGAGGAAGTGATAACCTTTGAGGTTGTGTTTCCTTTAGCTTTAAAGATTTTGCTCCTCCTCTACTTCAATTTGTTCTATTTTATTGTGATAAAATTTTTGAGAAGCAATGCCAGAGGGAATGATGGGAACTCAGATTTCTACCCACTGAAGCGCACAGCTTAAAGGGTTAAGTCATCATGTTATCTTTGAGCCAGGTAGAATTCAGGGTATGAAGCAGAGAACCAGATCTGTTGTTGTCAAACCATCCCAACACCAATCAGGAAGAAGTTCTACTCCAAGAGTGTTGAAAAGGTATTTCTTCTTTCTTTATGATTATTCATGCCATTTCCTTTCAAGCAAATGCATCCCAATTTTCCTACCAAACAAAACCACTATTGAGCACCACTCCTCAAACTTCATCAGGCTCTGGGGAAGATGGCTTTTCTCTGTAATTAGAATGATTTAAGTCATTATCGTTGCTGAAGAGGTTAAACCTTGACCCTTGAGGTGAAACACTAATTTCAATGCTCGACCATTTCTATTATTCTGTAATGGCAGTGAAAATGCAGTTCAGGCACTTGAGACTTTTGTTACTGGAGTACATCCGATGACCTAGCAAGGACTGAACCAAAATCAATTTAACTTGAAGGTTTGCTAGCAATCCATTGTGTTTCCTGTGCCTCCTTGTGCTCTCACTCTTACAGCATGAGCAACTTGCTTTTGTTCTTTTCGTTGCTACATTTCTCCCCTGCTTTTTAACAAACCCTTTAAGAGCCTGGCAAGTTGGAGCAAGTTTCAGCGTTAATAGTGGGCAGGTAGTATAATACTATTTTTAATGAATGTCTGTTTTCTATTCTTTACTGTGCTTTCTTTGGAATGAGGCCCACGAAACAAAGTATTAAGAAAACACACTGCTGCCCTGGAATGTGTGTATTAGCTGCAGATTATTTCCTATTAGCAGATAAGCTGCAAGGCTATTGGCTCAGAAAGGTCTTTGAGAGTATTTTGTTTTGTAACTGATTCAAGCCATGGGAGAGAATTGCCACCATGATTGGAAAGAAGAATTAGCTACTGTTGCCATGGACACTGGAGTTCACAGTCCATTGTTAAATCTAGTGCTTCAGCTCAAGATGCCCCAGCGTGAGCTCAAGCTTTGTTAATGAAATGATCGAATATACTTTCTAAGAGCTCAAACAGAATCTTGTCAAAGATATGTGAAATATATTTTTGCTACAGATTTTTAAGATTTCCAGACAAATACAAAGATCTTCTCCCACAGCTTTTCATGAAAATGAATACAGATATCTATTTTAATGTTTAACTTTTAGCATATTCTTATTGCTTACTTTAAAATATTTTTGTTTAAATGAAGTCAGAATTTTAAATCATATTCTTTATAGAATCCATACCATAGTACTCTGCAACAGTATAAATTTATGATAGTATCCCATGTTTGATGTGCCATTCTGAAATTTAGAGATTTAATATAGATTAAATCAGGTGATACGTTTTAAGAGTAGACTGTACGTCATGTAACCTAAATAGACTGTGTCTTTAAAACTTGAAGAAATTTATAGCTGTTAAAGAACAGTGTGGTCACAAAAGGAAAAATGGGTGAAGATGAATCTTAAATTGACAATTTAAGTCACCAATGGACTACTACTCACTGTCCAATCTATAGACACATTAAACAGAGGCTAGAAACCAACAGCTATTTACTGTACTTCATTGAGAACTTCGAGTCTCAGCCAGGCATTTTTCCTCGGCACTTAATTTCCTAATCTTCGAAAACATTTTTTTTCTATTGTCCCATTGACAATGCTGTACTGTTTCTTTACTTTCAAGATAGACTTGAACCATATCATATTTGTGTCTCTAATTGATCATGTCACGTTGGGCCATTTATGGTTTATATATCTTATGTTAACCTCAGTTTTCTTATATGAAAAGATAATGACAAGAGTACTCAACTTGTGTAATGTCTTATGTGAAAATTGATTAAACAGTGAACAAATACCACACACACACACACACACACACACACACACACACACATACATTGACGGGGATACAAACACAGTAGTTGGCACACAATATTGTACTTATATAGATATTTTCAGTGACTTATAATAACCAATAAGATATTTAGATATTTTAACATGGCAAAACTTTCTGCCTCTCTATCTAGTTCATCTAGTTTTTGCTCTAGACAAATCACAAACCTATTTCTACAACATTTCATTTCTGTCATTTTGGCACTCAGAATGCTTTAAATATGCCCTCGCTTTTTTTTCTGCCTAAAAACATGTTATACAGGAACAGCACTCTAGAAAGGATTTTCTAAATAAGCAAACTGACTCACTAATAAGTTCCTTTTTTGACTCAGAATGGTTATAAACTATTTTGTATATAAATGCATATTTATTCAGTGACTGATGAGGTAGCACATTTGTAAAAGTGCCTGCTAATACAAGCATAAGGGGAAGGGGCGTAATCCAATCCCCAGAACCCACAGACAATGCCAGACATATACTGATAATCTCATCAGTCCCATCACTGGACCTTTGAGACAGACTGATCCCTGGAGCTTGCTCATCAGCCAACCCAGTGTAACCTGCAACTTATTCCAGAGAGAGACAGTCTCAATAATCAACTTGATGACAATTGAAAACTGACACTCAAGGTTGGCCTCTTGTTTACACACACACACACACACACACACACACACACACACACACACTCTCATGCATTCATGCATGTATAACCCTTGCACAAACACACAGCTATATACAAATATACAAAGGAAAAATTCAATATAAACTAGAAGTTAACTGTCATTTGGTATGATATTGAAAGATCTTGAACTTGCCATGATTGTCATGGTTTTCTGTGTATAATTCATTTATAAACAGTGTAAAATAATTATATCCCAAGTATATCTATCTTACCTAAATTTTATTTATACCTACTTAGTGTGACATGTACTTATAGATGCTAAACTTGAAATAAGTTAGGGTTAGGGTTAGGGTTAGGGTTAGGGTTAGGGTTAGGGTTAGGGTTAGGGTTAGGGATCATCTTCTTACCTTGATATTTACTACAATATAAATATTTCAGTGGCTCTGATGTGTTGGTTTCTCATACAGTGGGAAGGAAGAGCATGGGATCATGATATCTTGTGTTAGTATTATAAAGGAAGGTCTGTCATACTTTTACTGAGATGAAAGAATAGGCAAGGCAATTGTGCTTCAAGATGACACTGGTAATGATCTGTTGTGCTGATAGCTTGGACATACAGCAGCTCCTTTTGGAGTTTTTTGAGATTAGTTTCATTATTTTTCCTTTCCTTCTTCATCCTCCCAAACCCTTCCATGAACCTTGTCTTGTTATCTTTAAAATTCATGGCCTCTTTTCCTTTGTTATATAAATGCTTGAGTGTATGTGTATACACATGTTTTTGTACATGTGGGGGGCATGCATGCATGTGATCTTTTAAATAGAAAACTTTGTATTAATTGGACCTCTGTCTATTAATACGTGGGTCTGATGACATTCACTATCCTGCCCTCTCCAAATGTCACAGACACATTTTCTCCATCTTGTCTCAAGTCATTCTTTGCTTTGAAATGTAGATGTAATGTGTCCTCTGAGTATCATAATTCAACATCTTTTGGTACAAATAAATGGAAACAAAATGTACAGCCTTTAATTAATGTTTAAAACCTCAAGTGTTTATTAGTAAACCAAGAAATATGTGATTGCTAAACAGAATTCTGTCAGACAATTGGATGTTATAAAACGATTTAATTGGAAAGGACTGACTACTTTAGAAAGAATTATGTTCCTTTTCCATAAAACAGGGCTTAAAGGGGATAAAAAAAAAAAGACTTTTCTTGAAAGCTTGTTGCTTTTTAGTCTTCAATTTAAGCAGGCTTTTAGTTTTTGTTTTATATAATGTGTGTAATTGGGCAATGCAGCTACAGAAAAATTAAATAGGAAAATATGTTTCCACATGTGGTGATGAAGGATGCTAACATTTTCACAGTATCCTATTTATCACATCTGTTTCTAATTGAAAATGTATATAGCATTTAATTCACTTAAGACCAGGTGTGTGTCCAGACTTAGGAGCAGGCGTAGGGTTAGGGTGTGGAGTGTGGGAAGACCCCACTTAGTCATTAACATGCCTTTCAGGAGACAAAGCTTTGTTCCAGTAAGGTAGAAGTATGAACCCAATGGAACTACACTTCTAGAATAAAGAATTTTGTCACTAAAACTGCAGAAGTCTTTGTGACTTGCTATAAACAATAAGCACTATTTTATGAGAACACTTTAAAGCATTTATATATAGCATAACTATGTATATTACTCACGATTAAAATTAACCTCAGGTACTTAATTCTGAATTATCATCAGTGTGCTTTATTTATATGAGTCCATGTTTCTGCTTTTCAATATGAATTTCAACGTCATCCTGAGTGAGAAGGACAAACTAATTTGTCCCTCAAATGACTGGTTAACTCATTATTAACTGTGATTGTTTGATCAAATAAAATAACAGTATTAAATAGCAAAGCACAGAAAACTGTGCACCATGATGCTCTGTAAAATGACTCAGAATTAGCTTAGGCTTGGGCCTGGGCCTTGGTAGTAGAGTTGGAGATATTAACTGTAGACCAAGCATTAATGTTTAGTTATCACTGTATGGTCCCTACAGTGGATCTTCCCAATATTATGTAAATAGGGTTTTCTTAATTATATACATAACACCTCTTTTGTAAATGCAAAACCATGACACTTGCTATGACTTGTTAAAATAATAAAAATTTCTATCAGCTACTAGAATAGCTGTTATAGACTGCAATCTATGTTTCATTAATACTGGGATTGTAATAAGCTGTAGTTCAATGTCTCTTAATGTCTCTTTGTGAATAGTAAAGGTATGATAGAAACTGACATGGTAAAACAAGTCTTCATTAATGTTATACCCTATCATTGAATTTGAAGGGTTTTTTTATAAGTTGTTTATGGCAAAGCACTAAGGTGTTAGAATTGTATATGTGAATAATTTTAAAGAGGTATATGTGAGTCAGTCTTTGAAGTGAAAACCAGTTTTCTTCAGTTGGTATATAATTTGTTTTATGCAGATTATGTATTATCAAAAATTAACAAAAGTAGAAAAGAAAGTAGCCATAATGAATAAAGAAGAATTAGTAATAGCTAGGCCTGTGGTTGCCCCATGATTGCTGTGTGCAGTCCTCTAATCACCGTGCCTATAACCAGAAGGCCCATGAAGCAGGCACTATTCCTTACCATTGTGTATGAACATCTGTACATTACTCACGATGACCTTCCTACAGGCTGTTACTCTCTCTAATGCCTCTCTCTGTGTGAGCATGTTGTGTGTGCACATGTAAGTATTACTTAGTGCTAAGTGCCCTGGGATAAAGCTATTGTCCTCTGTTTTCCAGTTCCCTACTTTTTTGAGTGATATTTTCTTTTCATCAGTCTGTCTTAAACAAAACACTTACCATCCTTCTAAGTGCAGGATGTTGTGGATGTAGGTAGAAATATATACATGTATAGATATATTCTCCTTTTGCTCTTTAACACATTTCTCATGAATTACCTTTTTTGCATATTACTTCCAAAGTGCTACGTTATGGGAGAAACTGAGAAAAGTAAAATATATGTACAGATTTTTTTAAACTTAACATTAATTTTAAATTTGGTTTTTCCTTTTTTTCCTTATAAGGGTCTTTTCGATGGCATGTATTTTGTCCTGCACATCTCATGTCTGCTACTTGTGTTCCTTTAAGAACTGCTTAATACATACATGGTGTGCCAGAAAGTCTAGCTGCATGAATGGATTGCAAACACTTAACTTTTTCAAAATACAGAAATGAGCATATATGTTTGATAGAAACAAAAATAGTTTTATTTAACTTTCCTCAAATGTGTCATGCCTAAGTCTTTTTTCACAGTTTCTACTCTGCCAGTCTCTTGCTTTTTCTCCTTGTTTATTACTGCCTGTTCTCTTTTTTTCTATGTATCCAAAGCCTTGATAAGCTTGCCAGTGCAAACCATGTTATAACTCAAAGCATCTAATGATTCACTGTGCTTTCACTAATCTGTTTCCTATTTATACATCTGACATCATAGCTCCATCATAAAGCATAGTGAAATTTTGGCAAATTCTATTTCTGTTTCTCATGAGCAGGTGGTTATAATATATAAATATATATAGTGACTATATAGTAGCTTATACGAAACTTGAACAGATTAAGAACTGAAAATGCATGTTTTCTACTTCAGCATGAGAATCCACTGTAAATTTAGCTGCATAAAAATACTATACTATACAATACTACACTATACTATACATACATACATACTTACATACATATATATATATATATATTTCCTTGATCTTTGTCATTGAGGAGATAGGATAAAGTATGACTGGTATTGTTTTCAGTCTCTTCCTAACCTGAAACAGAAGTGTCATCCAGGGCTGTGGTTCTCATCTGAGGTCAGAGACCTTTTCCAGCCTTACCACTTGTTGGCAGCCTTTATTCTTTAGAGCTGGCAGATTAAAGTCCTGTTTCCTTTCCAGCTGGCATCTACTTGGACAGTTCTTCACCGCATGCTTCCAAAGATGCCATTTCTTCAAGATGAGATGTAGCATCCTGAAACTTCAGCACTCCTGTCTTTAGAACAAGCCGACTTTATAGTCTCCATTATTAAGCCACTTGAATTGGTCCCTAGTTTTATTGGCAGAATCTATCACATTAGTTGCTACATTAGTATTGTTGAGTAACTCAGGGGAAATGTACATGTTATAGATTCCTTAAAATTCAGAGTGTTATCTCAAATTAAGCCCATCATGACATTTTAAATGTATAAAAAGCAAAGCAAAAGGAAATCTGATATGTATGCCCTTGGTCACCTGATTATTCAGGATAGCAGGGGACTGCTGTTTACTTCCATTGAACTTGCATTTCCTCGAAGAGATTTGGAATGCATCATTTCTTTTTGGAGATATTTGTTATTATATCTACCCATGAGATAAAATTGGAAGATTAATTTAGCATTTTTCTTCAACCACCAAATTTTGAAGATCACATTGCAAGATCTCACATGAGTTAGTGTAAATTTCCAGGAAGAAGTCCCCATGAAGTGATATTAGTAAAGCTGAGCTTCTCTTAATCAGGGTCTGCTTAGAGGACAGTCCTGAGCAGATGACATCACAAAGAAACAAGGTTCTGAAGAACTGACAGGACACAGCACAATGCTCAGCTGCCTTTCTTTTGCCTCCTCTGGAGAAATTATTTAAGGATTGTTTAGCAGCCCAATTGTGTAGAGATTTTTGACATATTTTCTGTCATAGGAACATTGTATGTGACTTGTTCCCTCACGGATCTGTTTCATAACCTAAATATAGAAATCTGTGTAAAACTGACTAATCCTTCAAACGTCAAATATTAGATATTTAAAATAAACACATCCAATCCTATTATGATTATGCTTTTACCAGTTTTTTTCTCTGACAGTTTTAGCTTAGGCTTAATCTAATTAAGTAATTATCTCCATTTAAGGTGAGATTTGAGCTCAGAGAATAGAGATAACTTGACTAAAATCATGCAGGTTGTATATAGCAGTCAATGTTCAAGCTCTTGTCTGTTGTACTACAGTAGTATAGACACTCACTGAAGATACATAAGAGACAGCAATACTTAGACATTTTGTAAAACTGTAAGCAAGAGAGAAGTACAAATTCATACCATGTTATGAATTCTATCCATATAATATAGTAAAGAAATCGTACCACAAGCTGTTACCAATAGCTTCTAGATAGATATATGAATTTATGCAGGAAATAAAAATGATAAGAACTGAATTTTCACAATTTAGCAAATAACTCCTGAGGTAAATATACTTGTCTAGAAATTAAACCTCACCTTTAATGGCAAATATTTTTCTTTTTGTAGTGGGATACATAGTGTTAAATGAAAAAGTATGAGTGAAGTCCTAGATACTTTGTCCAGGGCATTCTAAGACCAGTAATAGTAGCTAGATTTTTACTGTCTCTTTTACTTAATCCACTCAGCAGCTACAGAGTTTATTCTGTACTAAGATCTGGGTCAGGCATTATGAATATAATGTTGAATAAAGCACAGAGTCCTCCTATTGAGGGCAAGACCTACTTATACAGAATACCAATGTGCATGAGTTTGCAGGGATACTCACATGCAGATGCAAATTGCTACTGCTTATTACAGAAGACAGTAGGTTATATAACCAGTTGTATTGATCACATGGTAATAATTACATTAATCTTTCTGGATTTTCTCATGGCTTTCTGTGCATTTTGGTTTCAGTTAAGGTGGAGTTCTTTGATCGGAAATGCCCACAGGATATGCTTTCTGGCTATTGAAGTTGTATTCTTGTTTCCTTTGCTGATGTAGCCATGTTGATGGTCAAGTGAAGCAATTTTCATATTCTCCCTAGATTTGATCTTTGATGAAAGGAACCAAAAGGAATTCAAAGGAGTTACCTTGCCTTAGGGACTTCCTTCTTCTATTAAATTGATGGATCCTGACTTTGTTGGGGTTTAAGAAACACTAAAAGGCCCATGTTGATTGAGTTTTGACTTGAAAGCAGAGGGGAGGGCCTGTACTCTCATAGTGTTGTGATATTTGTAAGAGTAGGTGGAGCCATTGCTAGGGATTTTAATGAAAGTATTTGAGCTCTTACAGATTTAATCTTTGTTGCAGCTGAAGCACGCGCGCACACACACACACACAAATCTTGTAAAGTGCAATGATTAAAATTAACACTCATATTTTTAGACATAAGCTTTTGCAAAATCAAAATTAATCTTGTATGTTTGATTATGATTTACTTTAATAACTTTGTAATTTATTTGTAATAACACCTTTGTAATCTTATTGTACTAAATTATTAAATTTTTTCATATGTATGTTTCTAAAATATGACAGGCTATGTCTTTAAGTACCTAAGCATCTTTCTCTCTCCATCTCACTATATTTATGTTCCTAGCCCCATGCTGCTGTATTGTTCCTTTATTTACCTCCTATTTGTCCTGAAATTTTCCAAAGACCACTATATTTCTCTGTATCAGTTATACTGCCTTATAAGTACCTTATTGGGTATAAGTCTTTCTAGAACTTTTAAATCAAAAAACCTTAGGACAGACATTGGCTATTTGACTATTTGAGCTATACTGAAATATTTCAGAAAAGTACAGTGGATAGATCACTTTATCAGCAGATACAGTTCCCTTGGATTTCACTGTGTTCCTGAAAGTATTTCTAAACTTAGTAGATCTCTGTTCCACAAATAGTTCTCTTTGTTATGATGAGCAGGCAGGAGCTTCTTCAAAGAGTGAAAAGATGTGCTCAGGTTTGGGAGTAAATAGGTTCTCCTGAAAGTTTTGATGCCCTAGTTTTTTGATGATCTGTTACAGCTAGATGAGGCTCTCTAGTGTTTGAATTATGAAACAGTATCATATCACTTCCAGCATATTCAAGCTTTAAAAAATTTTAAGGACCAGTCCTGAGACTGTTGCTGAAAAATAGTGAGATTGATGAAGATCAAAGAACTCCAGAGCATCAGAAGAGATTTGAGGCAAATTGAAGTTTAAATGCCATATGTTTGAGGCACAGCACTTGGCAAGGTTACACTTTGCTTCTCAAGTTCATTGATTCTTGATGGCAACCAGGCTTTTGAAGAGCTATTTATAAAGTTAATATTTCTGATCTAAAAGTGGGCAAGCAATTCAAATATATCCACATATATTATTTGCCAAGAAACTGCTTTTTCTAAATTTGTGTCATTTGATACTTGAAAAAGGTGTCAACTCATTCATAGGAAGGGCAAATCAAATCAGAAATACAAAGGAGAATTCCAATCTAATACTTTTTCTGCTTAATGACAAAAAGGTGAGAAGCATTTACTATTTTAGTATAAAATATATTTAAATGCTTACAGTACACTTTTCTCTGATGAATGTTAATAATTCTTGGATTATCTGTCTGACATGCACATAAAACCTAGTTCATTTTAAATCAATTTATTGGTATAAAATGTATGCAACAGCAAGTTCTGTTAACTACTATTCTTAATTGACAATTCAGAAGTTCATGGTGAGAAAGTATGATCACATATAGAAGTCTTCTAGTTTAAAACTTGATGAAGAATAGAATTTAAACTACAGGTATTCATTAATATAAAATATTCCTTAATGTTATGGGAGCATCTGGTTTAGCTTGCCTCTTCCATGGTGAAGTTTTATGAAATACATGACAATGCAGAATTTTTCAACTTGATGGAATCTTGCAGCTAGATTTGTAATCTATAACATTGAATAGATTGAGATAAATAGATAAACAAATAAAATGAGGAATATTAAACCAATGTCTTCCAGTTTAAAAAAAAATAGCATTTCTCCTGGAACCATCTGTTTTCCCAGTTTGTTAAGATTAATCTTTTTCTCTCTAGAATTTTATGTTATGTGTGTTTATCTGCATATATGTCTTTGTACCGTTTGCATGCTTGTTGCCTGTGAAGGGCAGAAGAGAGTATTCCATTCCTTAGATGTGGAGATATAAAAGATCATGCTCTAACATGTGGGTGTGTGAAATGAAACCCAGATGCTATGGCAGAACAGTTATGACTCTCTACTATTCCAGTCACCTCTCTGAGATCTTTGCTCTTTCTTAATGGCATGAGTCAGCTTCATGCCATTATATATAAATTAGCAGTGGTGGTATATACTTTCAGTCCTAGCACTGGGAAGGAGAGGCAGGCACTTGGAACTCACTGGCCAGCAAGCTTGGCTCCCCAGAAACACCATCACAAAGATAATTAGACTGGTATCTAATGAACTTCTAGGGGCAGTATTCTCTAGCCTCCAAACACACATGTTCATGTGCCCTTACACTTAAGGTTTAAAAATGCTATAGCTTGTTGTTAATGAAGATTAGTTGAATTCCAATCTCATTGCTGATTATAAACAATATAAATTTACGTAAAAGTGAAATTTTGTTTTTCTCATCATATGCAGGGAAAAATTAGCAGCTCACTATAAACTGATATCTTTTATATGTCTATTTATAATGTTCAGCATTTTATCTTGACATAGCTTTCTAGATATTTAAGATGTCAGTGTCCAGTAACTTGTTGAAGAGAAATATGAAACATGTAGATATTCATAATATATTTCTTATGTAAAGTCAGGGAGGAAGAGGAGAAGAAACAGAAACTTGATAGCAGAGTTTAACTAAATGTACAATTACACAGCGATTGAGAAACACTCTAGAAATTTGTCTTTAATGTCAGGAGATGATGTTGAAGAAAGAAGAGGAATATAGAGTAAGGATATACAGATGGGGGAAAAGCCACATTCATTTGATATTTACAGTTAGGTACCTAAGGGAGGCAACTGACAGCACTTATGTGAACTCAAAATACAGCTCTCATCCAGGATTGTACATTTACCAAAATAGTGAAGTGCCGAAATGTCTACCACAGTGAACTGTGCTGAAGAGATGAGAATCTCTATTTCAGTCTTCTGTCTGTCCTAAAGAAACAGACACATAAACTAGTTGAAGAGACTCCTTGAAAATCTCCTTTTTGAAGAAAAGGAATAGATAGATAAGCTTGAAACCATCTGTGAGGATGAAAGGGACTGCTCGCTCATTCCTTGTGCAGAGCTTTTGGTGCAGATACCACTTGCATATTCTAGGAAGATATTGTTAATCTCCCTAACACCTCTATTTTATGCTCAGAAATTACTGTTTTTCCTCCTCTTACACTTCGCTATGACCTGTTTAATACAGACACATTAGTCGAAGCTTCATCTCAGTTGCATTAAGAACTTAGTTTTGTTGTAATTTCAAAACTAGATGTGATAAAGGACATACCGTTTTTCAAAATCTTAGTTATTTCTTAATCCATTGAAGTGCTTTTTCAATCTTTTCTGGATACCAAGATAACAGTAACCATGTTTTGTCACTGTATTTCTGTAATGGAAACTGTAAATGTTAATACAGAATGCGATTATTTTCTGTGATGGCTCTCATTATGTTTTTGAGAAAATAACACATGAAATAATTATTATATATGCAGTATGTTTATTAATTAAGCAATATAAGCATACAAGTGTGTTGGTTATTTTTAAAACTTTATTCTAAGAGTATAGGTGGTATAGTTTAATCTTGTTAAGCCTTTAATGGAAGTCAAGAACATTATTATTATCAGCTATGGAGATGTGTATTCTTCATTGTATTAGTCCTTTAGAAACACACACATTTATAAAAATTGATAATTTTTGCAAATATTAGGATATAAATTTGCAAAATTGGAATAAACCAAGAACCCTAACCCTAACACTTCCTGGCTTGGCAGAAACTAAATTTTAGCCTGGTTCTTCCTTCCATTTTAAATTATAATTACTTCTTTGTAATAATGTGGGTTTTGTCAAAAATAGATGCTGTGGGGCAAAAGAGGAGCCACACACAGGCTATATGTTGAACAGGCTATATGTTGATTCCTTGGTCATTTCTCAAGGGTCAGCCTGTCATGTTTTCCTCTTGAAGCAGATTCTATCCTAATCTATTTGTGTGCTACTAAGTATTCCAAATTTGAGCTCAATATTGGCAACTATTTTTTCCAGTACCTTGTGATTCAAATTCAACACTGAACATGCTATTTCTTTGCCTTTAAATAATCAAAATGTATATTCTGAGCATCCCTTTGTGATTCACCTTGCTTTATATTTTCAAGTCTGTGACTTTGTTGTGCTATTTATTTTGCTCTTTGTTCAAGTTTATTTATGTAGATGATCTAGTTTCTAGCATGAAGGGGAATTGTGGGGGCAGGGAGGTAAAACATATAGAAACTCTTATATAGAATTGAAATACTGAATATTTCTGAATCAAAACTTCTAATATGAAGCATTATTTGAAACAGTGATGTGCTTTTATTACATTATTTACAGTATTACATTGTAACAGTTAAAACCCCAGTGCTAAAGTATGTGCACAATTCAACATAACTTTTACATCTGTTTAGTAATCTTCCTATATTATTAAGCTAGAAATAGGAAAATCTGGAATCCTGATTAAGAAAGTGGATATGCTATGTTCCATCTATCAAGATGCCTAAGCTGCATTCTCTATAGTCTGAATCAACCCTGACACACATCTGCTCTTTATACAGTTACAATATTTAACAAAAACTTTTTTAAAACTGGCACCAAGTAGCTATAAAAGCAAAGTAATGTGAGTTTCACATGGAGTTCTTCAGGAGTTTGTGTACAATTGATTCATTATAAGAAATTTACATAATATCATAATGCAAATGTTTTATCAAACATCTTCCATCTTCCTTAGATGCTATTCTTGCTGCTGCTAATTTCATAACCAGTGTATGACTCTGTTTGCTTTATGATAAAATTTTATAAAATAATGCCTTTTGTTATGACTACATTTGCATACCATTTATGCATTAATCTGAACCTGTGTTTTTGCCTAGTGTTCTGCTTATTCATGTAGAATTAAAGACATCTTTCTATATAAATTATCATGTTTTCCATTCTATATTTTATCTTAGGAAGAAAACAAAGTAATTCTGTACTTCAATTTCCTTATAAAAAGCCATTTAGAGTTGGCTTTACTGTTTTCTTAATGACTAGGGGAATTTGGGCCATCATGGTTTACTACTTTTTTAACAATAATAAAACAAGGTATTTATTGTTCTGGCTGAGGATATATATATGTAGTAGAGTGCTAACTAGCATGTGTACGGCCATGGGCTCAAACTCAAGCACTGTACTCAGAGACTACATTGTTTAAAATGCTCCCACATATTCTTTACAATCTATTTTTATTTTTTAAATTAATAAAAACTAAATATTTTCTTTTATTTGAAATTAAATTTTTTCTTGTGTTTTGTGTATCATTCCTAAGAAATTTTAGTACATCATAGCATTCAATTGATTCTCTTCCAGTTTTTTCTTTTCCTTATTTATTTATTTATTATTGGACAAGGAAAGAACAAGGTCACCTTTAATTATCTAAGACTACAAAAATTCATATAGATAGTTTAGAAAAAAATGTAATATTTAGTCCTTGGTGATCTCGAGCCCAAAATGGATAGGTATTACAGAAAATATTACTATTTACAGCAGTCTACGTGAATAACAAATAATTACAGTAATACAATATTGTTGATTTCAATGGAAAAAAAAAAACCTTGATTCTGTACATGCATAATGCACAAATGTCACAAAGGAAAATAATCCCTTCTTTTCTGTAGAATTTGATTTGTCTTATATATGTGGGGTTTTCACTCACACTATACATAATTTTGGGATTTCCATGGCAGAAAATCTTACTTCCATCTTTCTCTCAGGACTAAAGATTGCACTGCTGTCTGAGGCCACATAGTCAATGCACAATTTATGTGGAGACACATCCTAAGTATTAATGCAGTTTACATGAATCATGGGTAATGTATACTGCCTCTTTGTGCTGAAAATATCATGCTTTTTATGGTTTTTTGCTATGCAGCTAGGATAATAGGAATCAAGTCATAAAGTTGTAATTAACACCCTTTGGATATGATCTGTTTTATTGGCTACATGCTAATTAAGGATTATATATGTCAGTGATTGAAATAAGCATAGACCATTTGAGATGGTCAACATGAATAGAAGGTCAGCTACCATCAGAAATGCTTTAATTAAAGATGCCTTCTCCCCCTGCTTGCCTTTAATTACTGCTTTTGTCAGCATTTGTGGAAGCACACAAGAAAAGAATCTCCATAACTAGGTGAAACTGTCCCATCTGAAGGCAAGTTCGACACTAAAAAAGAATTGGCCTATCTCTTGATGAAGTTGCCTCATGTCCACATAAATGTCCTAGTACTTTGTGATTCTGTAGACAGTAGTTCAGATCAGCAGACTCTCTAGGTGACTGTATCATTGAGCACAGGACAGAGTCCTATGTCACTTGTTGCTTGCCATGATGTCAGTTCTAGAAATGCTTATTGCAGATACAGAGTAGGCTGAAAACTAACTTCATCTCAAAAGATGCTTAATATACAGAACTAGTATTCCAGAAAATGGGAAAGAAACTGCTACAGATTACAGTGTAATGAAATCTAACATGTTTCCCTGTCCTATAATGTAGCAACTGTGAGCTTGGGGTAAGTTAGTCATTGACATTATTTGGCAAGTACCTGCCAACTTTTGATTATGTTTTGCATTTTTTTCTTAAATAATAATGATCTTGTAATTAATAGAAAGCATCTCCTATTTTTAACAAACAGTGTTAACATACTGATTTTTAATTGGCTGGTTTTCATAAAAATATGTTAACTGAATGAAACAAAGTGACTTAGTCTCTCAAACCAAAATAAAATCTGATAATAATATACAAGTGCCTGTTGTTCTGTCTGTCTATATTCCATATGCAGCACTGATAAATAATATGACTGTAGTTTGGCAATATTTATTTGTTAAAGTTAATGCCAATCTATTAACTGTATTCTTAAAGTGAGGAAGCATGTATTAAAGTCTTTAAATGAATAGAACACAAGTTTAAGTATACAGAATTCTATTTTGTCAGTTTTTGTAGGGTATCCATTTTTCCATTGAGTCATTTAAGTTATATATTGGATATCTTATTTGCATATATTAGTCTAAGACTGGAAACAACATTGAGTTTAAAGTGAGTGTAAGTTAAGATGATACATAGAACATTCTATTCTAAGATCACAGATGATCTTTGATCATATTTAACCACATTGAAAACTAAATTCTCAGAGATTACCCCTCTCACCTCCTGTAATATCCTAACTTCCTGTTCTTTTGTTTTCCTGGGGCTTGGAGATTTTGTTTGTTTGTTTGTTTTTAATAATGAAGCAAGTTCCATTTGTACTGCCTATGTACACCTGGTATGAGTCCATCCTCCACTGGCCCATGATAGCCCTACCAGTTGGCAAACTCTTAAAGAAAACTGATTTTCCTTCCTCTAGGAATTTGTGAATACTCTTCCTTCCTGCTGGAATGCTGACTGGCTGGATCCTTTTGCAGGTCTTACACAGGGAACCACAGCTGCTGTGATCTCATGAGTACGTCAGCGTCCTCATATACAGATTAACTACTCTAAAAAGAAAAAGTAAAATAGTACATTTAAGGAAAAAAGAGTCAAGCTGCCAATTAATAGTACTAGAAAATTGAAAAGAAATGAAGTATGGATGCCAATAATAAGTATCTAATAAATTCTAGAAATGAATATATCTTGTTAAAAGTATTCTAGAGAGTCCAAGGCTTTCAAAAGAATTAAACTAGCATTCCATGTTTCAAGAGTTAGTTTAGGAAAAAAAATCAGTGTCAACCATTGATGACCTTTGCATAAGAAATGACAATATGATCATTGCTATAAACATTTAGAAAATATGGATAAAACCATAACTTGGAAAACATTTACTCTATTTAGACAACTTACTGTATCCACCACCAAATCCTACTTTATTCCAACAGCTGATGCAGGTCTAGTTAATGTTTGATTTTCCCCAAATCTGTTTGTGCTGTCACTATCAAGAATGATGCATAATCAAAAAGCCTCCTAACACACTTGTGGAGAACAATTTTGAACTGCATCACACTTTTTCATCTTGCAAATTGTGAGTTTTATTTGGTTCACTGTATGTATGTTTATGTGAACTGAAGTCTGATAACTTTTAAATAAGTCATAGATCATGTCTCTAATCATGAGCATTGTGGTTTCGAATGTCTCCCACATGCATACATACTTCTCTGGTAGGAAAAAAAAAAAAAACATCCATAGCAGTGTAAAATGTACTTTCCTTTGCTTCTAAATATGATGATCAGATAAGGTAAACTCCCCTCCCCTAATCTTCAGTTTTTATGTTATTGGGATTTCAGAACTTTTTCAAAGACCCTTGTTCTTTGCTTAGCTCAGGGTTTAATTGTCTATAAGAGACTGTGTCTAACTCAGACACAGTCACCACAACTTAACAAAGTATTCTCCAAGAGTTTGGAAACCACCCAGTTTTCCAGCAGCCCTTTGTTTATTTTCATCTTTCCTTTAATTATAGGAGTTATTGTTTTTTATGAATGTTCATGTGGGACCCCATTCATTTGTACATATATTCAAAGGGAATTGGTTTTATTCCCAAAGCATTTCTCTCTCATAAAATCCTGGATTAGATTAAGCAAATGCCCTATTTATATAAATAAACTTTTTTTTAATTAAGCAGAGTCGGTAACTATGTCAAAAACAATAAAACGGATGATTTGTCAGAAATAAACTGCAGGGCATCTGATCCTTTGAACATAATTGGAAGTTTAGTATTCAGAAACATGAATCAGAATACAGTGTGTCTGAACAAGGGTCTTGATGAATCACAGTTACAGTAATGACTGTAGTATTATTATTTTGGAAATTTAAACTCCACAACAAAAACTGTCCTCTCTCATGTGTCATCTTTGACCAGTGAATACTGGACAATGAAGAAGAGTACACTTCATTGATTGATAGTTTCGATAGGCTTAAAAGCTCCAGAGTACATCAACTATGGAGAATAGTATTGAATATGTCTTCCTGTTTCACCTGTTTCACTGTGGTACTCCAGGATAGACCCAAGGCTAAGAATAATCTTATGCTTGCAAAGGAAGAATCTTCACTATGGTCAGACTAGAGAAGAAATGATTACCAAAGTTCTGTACTTAGATAATAGGTAACTTTTAACATTGCTAGAAGTTGGGGGAGGGGCAAGGTCTTTACATGAGGTGAGAACAGTGAGAAATTTCATGTCTGAGATTAATTCCATATCCTTTTAACAGCTATTTATTATTATATAGAGGAACAATACATAGGCCATAGAGAAATAACTATAATATAAAGCATATGGAAATAGTATTAACAGATACTGTTTCTCTAAGAGACTTCATAGCTTCCCAACTACCATGCCCTGCATTATTCTATTTTTATCTGCTACCTTTATTTCCAGGACTGTGCTTCCTCTGCTCTCTTCTTTCAAGAGCTCTTCTTCTCTACTATGGTTCTCAGACACTCATGCACACAAGAGCTCGACAGGAAGAAAATAGTTCCATAGTATAGATCAGGATAATCTGATTGTAGTGGGGATGAAAGTCAAATTAGAGATACTGACATTTAAACAACAACAAATTTCCTGTTTTGAGGTGCTTTCTCCATGAACCAGTCTAAACCAGTTCAGGGCCTGGAACATACCTTGTCCAGGAGCAAGCCTTTTCTTGACTCCTGTCCTCCTAATTTTGCTTTTTGTGGGCCAGAGTTATTTTTCATTACAAAAACAAAAAAAGAGGACATTTCTTCTCTAGGGGTGGTAATCATGTGATTTTGCATTGCTATTATTATTTTTTATCTTTGTAACTACCCCAAATTTTAAGTCAATTAGTCCTGCATATTTCTCCAAAAGACTTTGGTTGAGAAATTCAAAACTATTATGGGAATACCTTTCAAAATTTCTTTGAAATATTTAAACCTGGCTTCCAATACAGGTCTATGTGAGATCTCACTAACCATTAGAGGATAAAATTACAATGAGTAAATGATTTTATTCAATTCTTCAGGGAGAGCTATTAAAATAGTGCATAATTTCAGAACAATTCTCTGGAGAAATATTTTATGGCAAAACCAAGCAATGTAACATAATGCTAATCACACTACCATTACAAAAGGAAATTAAAGTTGGAAGAATCTGTCAAAATATTATGAAAGTTGATGAATTCAAGTTTATTGCTTTATTTTTAGAATTTGCAAAGAAATGCCTCGGGGTATTTGTAAAATGGGAGTCAAATGAAAGAGCTGTAACTGCCAAATGCCTGTATAGGCATCAGCTCTCTGGCCCCTCTTCATTCATGAGGCTCCCTCCTTATGCTGCATGCTTTAGTAGGAGCTGCTCTAGGTCCAGAGACCTGGGTTTTGAGAATTTTGATGACTACAGATATGTTCTGAGGACAGAAGCACTTTTTATATTGAATTTTCTTTATGGTGATGCTCAATAGTATTTCATTTGAAGCCTTCCTTGACATAACTGAAGAATTTACTTGAGTCAAAATGATTTCAGGCTTCCTACATGTTTAGCGGAAAACAATGAGGCACTCACCTGTATTACATTTGTCTACAGTTTCTCTTTTAAATAGGCTTATAATATTGTGAAGTGATGATTTTTCCTTAACCAGCCTGTGGACATCACTTTTAAAATGTTTTAAAGCTGATGCTGTTAACCAATCAAGCTGAACCCTTTTCCTTGGCATTCTTGGTGTGGCATTTAGGCATCACACACATCCTTGGCAAACACTCTACCATTTGGGCTGTGTTATGATACCTTAAGTAGAAATTCTCTTAGAAACCCACTTTCTCCTGCCTCAGATTGACTACAGAAGGTATATTTTTATAATTTATTATAAGCTAGATATTGAGAAGATAATGTGTACTTTATGAGTTTTTTCAGGAGGTTATGAGTTCTGTATTGAATTTTACATGCATAATAGAAACTCTACTACTGTGGCAATAACTACCCATGTTTGTGTAGGAATCCAAGGTCACAAGCAATAAATCTTCACTCTTGAGTAAAATGTGCTTCTTCACTTTAATGGTTTTAAAATACTTACTTTAAGTTTTAAGGTTCACTATAGGGATTATGGTCCAATTAATTTACATATAAATTCCTGCTGTTTTATAATGAGAATATAGAAGATATGAAAATTTGTAATTTAAGATTAAATGGGTTCTCATCTTGAATAGATTTTTAATTATAGCCTAAAGCTTCTATGCCATATTTAGTTATTATGAGTGAAATAAAATATTATATCCTTGGACAAAAATTCAGTATATCCTAAAATGCAGCAAACCATTTCATTCTTAGGTAACCAGATCTGATAATGCCTAGGAATGTTAAAATGCCTCTTCTGATAGTATACTTAAGAGAACATTGGAGATTATATATAGGATGGAGTGGAGACATGGTTCACCCAGGAAAATAGTCAGACAAACATTAGGACCTATTTGATCACAAGTAAAACCAGCAGGCATGGTAGTTCTTTCTTGTAATCCAGTGCTGGGAAGGTAGCAATGGGAAGATCTGTGGCTCACTGGCTATCCTAATTGTTAACACTAAGACAGTGAGAAACACTCTCAAAAGATGAGGCAGATGTTGCTGAGGATAACTCCTGAAGATTTCCACTGCACTCCACAAGCCATGATACCCACATGCATGGGCACCCAAACACAAAGAAGCACTTGCAAGTCCACATACATATATAAACTAAAGAAGGATCAAAGATGTTCATATGGGAATGCAGAGATTTGTGAGATTTTTCAAATCTTTACAACCCAAAACCCTGTCTTCTTCCCAAGAGCTTAATGATTATTCTGTGCTAGCTAACATGTTGCTTTTAATGGCTTCTGTTGGCTAAGCCAGAGATTTCCAGATGTATTCTGAGCTTTATATTAAAAATGTTTTAATATTGTGCTTAAAGCACACGTTTTTAATTCTAGAACTATGCTGAATTGATTTTCAAAGGCATTTAGAATTTTTCTTTAAACCCTGGAAAAAATGCCTTTTGAAATCCTATACTGATTTACCAACAAAACATAGCAATTATAACATGATACAATGTAAAAATTTTTAAATTTCCATTTGTACTCCTATATTCTTTGGTGGTTAAGTATTTAAAATCACAACTCTAAAGTGAAATTGAAAAGTTATTATGAAAAGAATGTTGTTGTTACAAAGTCTAGGGTGGGAGAGAATAATTACACATAGCTTTTTGATAAACAGTCTAAATTGTGCTTCAAAGGACAGATGTGGCTTTAATAGTCTGAAACATTTGCATTTTCAGATTAAGCTTCACTTGATTGCATTGTACTTGATATGTATACTTAAATCTATATGTTAAATGTTATACTTTGATATAGCACATCTTGTTTGACTTTGTTCCTATGATCTGACAAGCTTCATTATATAATAAACTAGTTTAAATAAATCTTAAAGACATAAAAGTGTTCTTGACAGTAAGAAAAAAAAATTAAAGTACACCAATGATATATCGGTTAGATGTTCCAGAGAGAGTCAAAGATTTTTCATTCAAATCTTTGAACATGTGTTTTGAATAAAGCTGTAAGGCATTTTCCAGTAAGCAGTGTTGTATTACAGAAATGAGTGAAAGAAAACAAAAGAAAAACATGTTTCAACATTTTATTCACTATTGTCACATACTGTTGCACATTTCCTTCTGGAAGTGAATGTGACATTTGTGATATAAATTTTTCAAATTTAACCTATAACATTATGTAAAAATGCTTAAAATTCCAGGTTTATGTGAGATAAGCAGAGATCAAGAATCACTCAATCAAGTTTGAAACTGGTTTTCAAATGCTTGTGTGGTGTTATATTGTAAATGTGATATGAATCTATTATTGACACTTTCAGATTTTTCTAATGAATTCTACAAAGAAATAATCATTGATAATCTGGTTATAGAATAACCATATAGGACATAATATTTTGTAAAGTTATAGGTAATAAATAATACCATCATTAATTTTTAGAGTTAACAAAATTATTGATGTATCAAAAAGTAAGAAGTTCACCTATAAACAGGCAAGCTTGCAATCTACTACTAGATTTCATTGTTACTTCAGCAAGAAATTAATGCGTTTCCAAACTCAGAGGAACAGCAAAAAACATGTGTGTACATCAGGAGGCTATTTGGTTATTTTTCTTTTCACAATAAACAGTTGCTGGCAGTAACTTCACAGAGATACAGAAAAGCATTTAACATGTGCAAGTATTGCAAAAACTACAAGGAAAACAGAGAGATACTGAAAACTAATAAACTTGTAATTTTAGAAAGATAAGTATAGTTTATAGTTTATTTTCGTGTTATATTATTTCTATATTTCATAGAAATACTAGTTTTGGAATGAAAATGAAAACTTGAATTTTATAAGCAATTGTAAACACAGTATTTCTCCAAAGAGAAAATACTTTCATTTGATGATAATTCAAATTGAGTGTTCAGTCTGGGAACATTATCTTTTATAGAATTAATTTATTAAATGTTTTTGGAAAATTGAGACCCTGAAATCTGTGAAACACTTTAGCATTTGGTTCTTCTAAAGGGGTTTTCATGCTGATGTGCCGGAGATGGACACTTGATTTCATGCACCGAGTGTGGTCAGCAGCTGGCCACACTCCCTCACATCAGTCTATTAGTTCCCCAGATCTGACCTCTAAGGTTAGAAATATTTACGTGAGTTCTGTCATTGTTGTGTCTAGAAGTTAGCCAGAGAATTCATGACACTCTCTTTCACTCAGTGCTCCTCTAAAGGGGGTTAAAATCTTCTGAAAAGAAGGAACATTTCATGCTTTTATTTTAAAATTTATCATAAAAAATATAGAAGTCTGTGGTCAGTGCATGTGGGGGAAATAGTAGTTATTATATACTTATCTACCTGGTATTGGTGTTTTAAGTTTTCAATGATTCATCTCTTACCGTAATAGACCATGTCTGTGCACCCATTTGGAAGTGCTGGTATCTTAAACACATTTATATTAAGATGCTACTCCAGCTACCACAAAGTCTTGTCAAGGAAATAATTTTACCCCCTCCAACAACATGATAAGGAAAGGTAACTCACTTTATTAATTAGGTAATAAAGTTGAGTCTCAGAGTTGAGAAAAAATAGAAATTTAATGAAGGATTCCATGTTTGGTTAAATTTTTATTTACTTGTGATTCCAGTGTTGTGCAACCTTTGGCAATTCTTTTCCAGCTCTATCCCACTGTATTTCCAGTTTCTACAATGTCAACACAAAGTAATTAGATGCTCATGAAGGCATCAAATATATGAACAAAGTAGGAAAACCAGATGGCCTGAATTACTGATTTAGCACTTCAAGTAGCTGCTGGAAAACATACAGCCTTTGTAATCAGAAGTTGCAGCATTTGCTTCTTTCCTAGAAGTATGCATGTGGCTAAACAATTGGATGAACCCTACCTTTATAATATTTTATTTGTGAGCCTCATCATTCAGAACTATCTATGTGCAAGATACTCTTCCAGGTAACATCCAAAGAGGAATGCTCTGTAGCTGTACAAGTCTGAAATAGATATGATTGTTTTATCTTTTGTAGGCAAGAAGACTTGATTTATGGTGAATGTCAACTAACAATCTAATGTTCCAAAATACCGAGCCTCATTTATAAACTACTGTATTAGGCTGTCCATTTCTAGACTATAAATTCTTAGTCTATGGAAATAAAATCACTTCTTTAAATGAGTGATATCTGGTCCTAATGATTTGTCTCTTTCAGGAACCAGTAGATAGTCTGAAAAGATCTTTCCCTCCTCTCTTAGTACAAGAGCAGCTTGGGAAATGTCTTCTTCCATGGAAGTTAGTAGATATTACCATGACTTTGAGTGTGAGACTCTGAGTGTGAGATCATATTTCTTCAAATAACCTCATTATAAAATTCACTCATTTAAGACCAAAAAACTTGTTCTTTTGGTGAAGCAAGGACACATTTTTGGATAATAATTGTTTATTGGAAAAGAGGAAGGGAAAGATGTTAGAGATAAGTAAACAGGGAACATCTAGTTTAGTTACTAGGTATGGTTTGCTTATTTTTATTCACATTGTTTATCTTAGCTTATAATTATTTCTATTACTTTATGTTTAAAAAGAAGCTCCCAATTTGATTGATTAGGGGATATAACACACATCACAATCTATAGGTAAGAAGTAAGCATTTTGTGACCTTCAAAATCATGAGGGCAGGTGCTTTTAATTGTAATTGCAAGATTCACCCCTTCATGTGAAGTTTTGTGGAAGCCATGTACTTATTATAGTACTTAGAGGCAAGTTTCAGAGTGACTGGGGCCCATAGAGAATAGTTAGACTAAAATTGTCTAAAGCATACAAATATTAATTGAGGTGAATGATGCCATCAAAATAACAGTTGTTTCAGGTATTCATTGATTCCATAAAGGGATGCCTTCCATGGGAAAGAAAACTTGTTGCTGATGACACGTACATGAAAAACCCAGATCCATAAAGAAACCTAGTCTTTAGAGGAATGATATTATGGGAAACAAATACTTATAATATGGATGATTGATTGCCTAGAAGTATAACTAATGAGCTATCCTCTTTTCTATTTATCTATTATTTGTCTGTCATTCTGCATACTTAGTTATCTGTATGTCTGTGTTGTTTAACACCTCTGCATCTATATACTTACATATCTTCTATCTCTTATCTATCCTTTGTACAGATAAAGCATTTATATATGTATATAAAGCTCTGTTTTATAGAGTTTTCAACAAATGTTCCATTTAAGATGATATTTAAATCTGTAATTTCGGGCATCTGCTGCATTAAACAGAAAGGGAAAACTTTGCCTGGATCTCATTCTGATTCTCATCACTGCTTATCTTTCTGAGACTGTGAAATCTTTCTTAAAGCTCTTAGGCAAAATTATTGATTACTTTACTATTGTGGTGAAAGATAAGTTCTTGTAAATAGCTGCAACTTTTGACCACATTTCAATTCTATATTATATGTGGTAATATTGTACTTCAACTTTAGATGGACTCATTCATATCTCTTACTCCCATGTGAAAATACAAGTCTTAGAATATAGTAGAGGATGTAAAAGGAGGTAGTATGGTTTAAATTAGTGGATCTTAACAAAGATTGTTGTCAAGGAGAGGTTGAGTTTCCTCACTGCTTTCTTGATCTTCCTTTACATAAAACCAAGATGAGGAATTGACTACAAACAATAAGTATTATGGTATTGGTTAAATATTGATATGCTTGTACATCTGAACTTTTATAGGAAAAGAAAAAAAGTTATCCAAGTATGAGGGACTGATATAATGATGTTTATGCACAAATAATATTGCTATAATCTAGAAACAAAATTCTAAAACAATCATTTATATATAATAAATAAAATTAGTGGTATGTTCAATATGTGAAAATATAATTAAAACATTCATGTATTTTTCAGAGATATTTTAATTTTAAACTCAGTAGTTGTATATGAAACCTCTGTGTGTGTGTGTGTGTGTGTGTGTGTGTGTGTGTGTGTGTATTCCTGCCTAGCCTGGAGTTCTCTATGGACCATGCTAGCCTCAATCTTGCAGAAATTTTTCTCCCTCTGCCTCCTAAATGCTAGGCTTATAGGCATTTTCTACCACTTTTGTTTTAATTAGCAAGAAACTTTTAGTTTCCTGATAATAACTGTAACCTAAAATGTGGGCTTCTCACTGAAGTAAGTGTGTGTGTGTGTGTGTGTGTGTGCACATGTATAAATGACATTCATGTACTGAATAAACTCCAAATGAAAATTATATCTTACAGAAAAAATATTTTATCCTATCATAAATTTAACTGCATTTAACTGAATATCAACACTCTTACCTGGTAGGCATTTTATTCATTTACCAACTATTTATTGAATAGCAATATCTAGTCTGAGTATTCAAAATACTTGAGAAATATTAGCAAATAAGATCTTGAAGTCCTCCATTGTTCAGTAGCTTCCTGGTAATTTAATACCAAATAAATACCAGAAAATCCAATAATCACTGTGAAGCAAATGTTCTCTTGAACAAGAAATCACTGGTATTCATGAATTTCAGTTTTATATTCCAATTACATATATGATTTTATAGTACACATATCATATTAAAACATATCTATATGTGATGGTCACTCTTTTAGTAATTTTTCATTGAGTCTACTAGCCCACATGGACATGACTATATTAACTTATTAGACTGTGGTGAAGGCCCTAATCTTTGAGGCTTTTGGCTAGCTTTCATAGTCTGAATTTGATTATGTTTTACATATAAAATTAGTCAAGGTAACACATAGGATTCCATAACATAACTGCAGTAAAATTAGTAAGAATTCTACACAACTGAGTAAGGCAATAGAATCTCTACTTGAAACTCCCTAAGTTGATGCTTTGTGTTTAGGGACCAGAGTTTTATTACCTAACTACCTCTGTGATTCAATGACTCTGCATTTTGGTAGACATTTTCTCAACCTGCAATGGTCTTCCATTAGATTAGATTACCAAGGAGCATCTTCCAAACACAATGGATCAGATCTTTGGAAATCATTTAAAACTATTAGTGGTATAGAATACAGTTGTTTGCTGACATCAGTTATATAAAAAACAAGTCATGTGAAAAAAATCCGTTTTAAATCTGTGAATAGGTACTGATTTGGACAAAAAAATTTGTAACTATTTTTAAAATAATAGTATCAAGAAATTAATAGTATTTTTCTCAGAGCAATTGTTGTAAGACTCTTACTTTCTTTATTCTAATATTTGAGGCAAGAATATACAGAACTAAGAATTGGAGGCTAATTTGGAAGATATTGGGATTCCCTTTCCCCTTTCATCATAATGTTTAGAAAGAAGAACATACATAAGGGACAAATTCTACTCACAAAAGTTGATGTAAGTTTTGTTATGCAAACAAATCCTGATGTGATCAGTGAAAGTTGAATTTGATATGGACCTCTCTGAAACTGCAGTGTTTAGTTTTTGTTTCTTTTTTGTATAATCTGTAAAATAACATAATATCATAAAATACCTTTCCTAGGTAAACTTCTTGTGGTATACATACATATAGTCTTCATCCTGATATTTTAAATGCTTTGGGGTGAAATGTATAGGTCTGTGTATATTCAGGCTGTATTTTAACCATTAGCATTGGTTTTTTTTTAAATCCATTTGGATTTTATTTCTAAATGCAAACACTTTTATGTATACTTTTATATAGTCCTTAAAATTTGTCTTTGAACTCTTCATAATTTAGATATTCTGTTATAGTACACTAAAAATTTACATCTAGGATATATGAAGGACAGAGGCTATGGTAATAAGTCAAAAGATGTGTATTTAAGAATTTTGGGGGACATAACTTTATTAGTCATTTATTTACTATGATTAGAAGTTAGTCCAGTCCACTCATAGGAGACTAATTCTTTGGAGTGTAAGCTTGAATATATGTTTAAATGTAAAAAATATTGAAAGGCACATTTATAAATTATAAATTTACAAAAACTGGACATAATATTAAATATTTTTATTCATAGTAATGTATCATTTAAATATTTGAAAGTAATTTATTTATGTTGGAGAAAAGTTTTTAATCTTTTATAAATTATTTTAAATTATATACAAAGTGAGAAGTATCTGCCATTCTTCGTTCGATGTATATATTTCTCAATGTTGGTGCCTTATAATATGGGTGTCCATGGAGACCAGGACCTGGTATTGGATACCTTGGAGATATTTGTGCACAGCCCGACATAGATATTTGAACTAAACTTCTGCTCTCTGAAAGAATAGTAAGTGTTCTTCACTCCTGAGCCCTCTGTTCAGCCCAAGCTTCCTTTTTAATATAGAGTCTCTGTTTTACCCAAGCTGTCATTAGCTCATTTTCTGATTTTTGCATCTGGACTGATGAGATTAACAGCCATGTTTCACCATGTAAAGTTAATACATTCTTCTTCTAAAACAACTTTACTATAGTTACATTTTTGCTATACATTTTTAAAAAAAAATATTCAAAATTTAATGGTTGGGAGAATTTTTCATTCCCCTTCTATGTGCCAAGATAGATTCAGCCTCTCATTTCTTTTCTTTTTTTAAAAAAAAATTCTTCTCATGTATTACATCTCAAATTTTACCTCCCTTTACCTTTTTCCAATCCCCTCTACCATCTTTCCTCTCCTTCCAATTCACTCTTCCTCTGTATCCCTTTGTGTGTGGGGAGAGAGGGCAGAGCAGGATTCCCAAGGATGACAACCAGATATGGCATAAAAAGTTACAATAAGACTAAGCACAAACCCACATGTTAAGGTTGAATGAGGCATCAAGGTAGGAGGAAAGGGATCCCAAGTGCAGGCAACAGAGTCAAGGACACTCTCATGCCTGCTCTTCAGAGTCCCACAAGAGCACCAAGCTACACAATCATGAAGTATCTGTAGAGGAACTAGCTCAGACCCACACAGGCTTGCTTAGTTGATTCTGTGGGCCTTGTTCTCTATCTTGTGGTGTCCTTGACACCTCTGGTTTCTACAATCCTTCCTTTTCCCCTCTTCTATGGGGTTTCCCTAGCTCTGCCTAGTGTTTGTCAGCTTCTAATTGTTGTGTAATTCATCATTGAGAGTGTTGCAAGAAAGCCTTAGAGTCATCAATATTGTGGACTAATGCAAAAATTTTAGAGAAGACTTGTAACCAAAAAAAAAAATAAATAAATAAAAATTTAAAAGATACTTATTTTTGATAGTAAGGGTAGAAATTAAGAATAGATGTTGAGTTTTGCTTTATAAGATAGACAAAGTTTTTTGAGGGATTGGTGTCAAATGTTCCAAAGTGTTCCAGAGAGTATTCTCTGGATCCAAATAAGCAAAACTATCTATGACATGTATGCCCAGTTCTGTTTCTAATATAAACGAGACAGATAAGAACCTGCCGCTACAGCTGTCCACAAAGTGACCTGAGGCAAAAGTCCACAGCTTACAGAAGTCTTCAGTGCTGGATCTATGCTGGTTTTGAGTTTTCTCTTGTGGATTAGTTTGTGGTGGATGCCTTACTAGATGTGTGATGTGATCTGAAAATAAACCATTACTCTTCTTCTTTGCCACCTCTGATTTTCTTTAATAATGCTAATAATGGTGTTGTACTTCAATTCAAGACTACTTATTGGAATCATAGCTGTTGACAGAGAAGGGATCAGCAGCAGAAGTATGCACCACCACAGTGGCACACTGATGGACCACACCAACTCTCCTCTGGGCTCAGTTACCTATTAATTGATTTCATCACTTCAGATTATTGGTACATAGATTTTTGTTAGTGAAGAACATTACACTGATGGTACATCCTTCATGTTAGATCTCCTGAAAGAGAGATCTAACTCTAAGTACGCCGTAAGACCATTTAGAAAGCAGTTTCTCTGAGCAAACCAACAGAGCGTCTATTTCAGGCACATTCTAAACAATCCGAGAACTCAGCCTCCTGTGAGTCATTCTTTTATCTACCAGATATCTATATCCCGAGGGAATCTCAGCTTTGACTAGCTCTTCAGTTTCCTCCCAGGCATTCACTGAAAATCAGGGTTGAAGAGGAACTTCAGAGTCATAAGAATGAATATCCTGCCAAATTCCCCTTCCGTCTAGCCCCTCCTATCAGCCATCCCATGGCTTCTGCCTAGTCATCGGCCAGGACTTTCCTAGGAGACCATGATGTTTTACTTCTGCAATTCATAGTCCACACGTAACCACTGATTCACAGGTCCAACACACAAGCAAAATATCTAGCTCAAGCTGTGTTTGTCTGCTTTGTTTTAAGAATACCAAGGCAGGAAAAGTAACTCAGCCACAAACGTGCTTACTGCCAAGTAGGACCACTTGAGTTTGACCTTTGGGATCCATTGTGATGTAAAGATTCAACACACAAAATAAATAAATAAAATGTAATAAATTGTTTTAAAATCAAAAGCAGCTCTCCTCTCGGACTTGCTTGATCTTGTTAAAATGAGACCCTTGTTCATGATTAAATTAAAAAGTCCAACCTCTTGTCCTTGATACCAGTGTCCATCTGTTTATACCTACTACTTCATAGAGGTTTAAAAGGAATCTTCCTGGATATGGGTTCAAATGGGAGCTGAGCAGCAGGAGCCACTATAGTCAGAATAGAGTGTATAGAAATCCATTTTCCCTAAAGGAAAAAATAAGAATTCTTTAAAGGCATCTTTCTTTTCATTAATAACTTAGATCATTTATTATCACTGTATCCAGGTTTCCCCATGTTGTAGCCTGAATTTGAATTCCCTTCCCCTTTAAAAATGAATAATAATCCATGATGTGCATATAATAATTTGCTCTTCTACCTAACTGTGGATAGACAAACATGAGCATCATTTGCCTAGTAAGCCTCTTCTAAAAATCTATCCTCCTTCTGTCATATATTTTTCTTACTTGTATAAGCCTCAGGACAGAAGTTTGTGTTCTCTGCACCCTTTCAATTATTGATTTTCTTTTTAAAATTAGAACTGAAGGTATTTTGACCATTTTGTTGTTTTTTTAGTTTCTAACACATCTGGACATTAATGGACTCTTGACGAAGTCACAGTTTTTCTGTATCCAGAAATATCTAAACAATCAAGAAATAAATAGGCTAAAATTCTAAATTTTGATGGTGTAGAGAGCTAGAAAATTGTTCAAAATCATCAAGATCAATAATGTGCTTACCAAGGTTCTTTATAGGGTGCCAGACTCTTAACCTTGAAAAGTTCTAATTAGTCATAAAAATATCTTTGTCATATATTACAATCTATATAAGAAAATAATTTCAGGCTTCAGAGAAAACAGAAAGATTCAGGTTTAAAGACAGCACCCTTTTTGCTAAATAAACTTTTGTGATACTCAGCGCAAAAATAAATAAATAAATAAATAAATAAATAAATAAATAAATAAATAAATAAAAATAAAAAAAATAAAGACAGCATGGTCTCTTATTAGGTGTATTACCTAGTATTTCAGTTTTATATCAAAATCTGGGAAGTCAGTTCATTTCTCCTGGTTTGCAAACAAGTCATTGATGTTGCTCAGTAAGTCTTCTAGACTATTTGCATGAGTCCAGTGGAGCACTGAGATATCTCCCATCAGACCACAACAGCAGTTTTATTTACATTCAGTTGTAAGCCTCAGAGAGTCATTTGATGTTTTAACAAATAGTTTTGGTGGTATTGATAATTTGGAATATGTAGGAATGAAACAAATAGAATAAGAATTGGCCTGTAGTACAAATCTAATAATTTGTAGATTCCATTATTAAAATACATGCTAAGCTCAGCCATCAAAAATATGAATAACCTCTTGCTCCTAAATGGCAACTTCCTAGACAATCTGGATAAAAGACTTTGCAGAGGTAACATCAGACACTCTGTATGGAATTAAAGCTCAGTATAGACAGTGCTGTTCCCTGAAAACTCAC
>PVIH01000565.1:51839-156839 GCA_004025045.1 Sigmodon hispidus | reverse complement strand
TTTGTTTTTATTGAAGGGACTGCAAGAATGGGGCACATGTGTGCACCGCACTCCTCATTGCTCTGCTTCGTCATGTGTGTGTGGTGTTCAGAGATGCATGGGTGCCACGTAAGTTACTGTTCACTGTTTGTAAGTCTGGAGACAAGAGAGGCTCTCGCCACAGCCCTTCCCAGGTCACCAGACTCTGGAGTTCTAAAATGACAGAAAAGCACATGTTCCTGCTACTTTCAGTTCTCAGTATTAAATGTTTAAAAAAAAAAAAGCAAAAAGAGGTAGAGCATTCCCAACTTTTGTTTAAGTTCTCCTCACAAAGCCATTGGCACTTAATTGTATTATCTAGTTTTGGGAAATGGAATGTGAGGCATCTGAGCGTTAAATACCGTAAAGAATGAAAAGCATGTTCAAAGCATTCACAGAAGACAGTTAGGAAAGGTCTGTGCCATTCTGAGCAGCTCTGTTGGATATAGAGGATTCTGAACACTGAGCATCTAATATTTTCCAGCTTGGGATTCATTTTCTAGGTCCATATCACCAATAGAACAGATGTTTCCGAGGCGCCATAGGTGGGAGTGGAAATAGATTTCCAAATTAACTCACTGCATTTCCAGTTAGACCTTTGTGAGACATTTTGTCTTCATAGTTTTCAGAAGTTGCCATCACATTGAGCTAGTCTCAGGCCAGGGTATGTCTAAGGATGTCATATTGCTTCTCTCTAATACACTTGTTTACTTTTTCTTAAGATAATCTAATGTCCGTGACTTCCCCTCCTAGTATGTATCTATATGTGTGTGTGTGTGTGTGTGTGTGTGTGTGTGTGTGTGTGTGTGTGTGTGTTTTCTTGTTCTCTTCAAGCTATTTATTATTTTGACATCTCAGAGGAAAGACAGTATGGATTTTACAGAGTTACATGTGAGACCCACAGTATTTCCTGTTATTTAGAAATGCCACTGGTCACTACACACCTCCTCCCCCACCCACCCCATACCATCGCCAAAGGGGGAAAAAGTCTGATAGGAATTCATGCCTTTATTGGACTGTTGAAGTTATCCAGTGAGCTGGTGCGCTTAAACAGGTAAACAGCAACAACCAAACACCTCACCTTAATTTCCAAACATCCAGTGGAGGGTTTCAAGAAGAAAATGTAACAAAAGATACAGGAAAGAAATCAGGAAACCCTGGTGTGGAGCCAGCAGACCTCTAGCAAGTCAGTGGATTTAGAAGAAAGCAGCGTGCTGCTGTCTGAGTCCACATGACTCAGACACTTGCAGAAGAAGCAAGCCTCTGGATTTGTTTGCAATGAGAGATTTGTTGTGGATTTTTAACAAGGCTCCTGTGTGTGTGCCGTGCTTAGTAAATATTGGCCTTCAGGGTATTTTTCAGTCACGCTGAATGGACCGTTAGTTTTCCCAAACTACAAAGTACAGAAAATCCATTTCCCTGATTCTGTGGCCACTGGGATTGCATCATAGGCTCCTTCTGCTAGAAACAAAAATAAAATCTGGCCAGAACTTCCTTACAGAACTGGAAAAATGATCAGAAGACATAATGATATAAATATCTGTTATGATATGAACAAGAGGCTCGAAAACTGTGTCCATAGGTTAGCTAATCAATTGAATTATTAGACTAAACTAAAACTTTCAATTTCTATAAAAATTCAATAAAATAATCCTGTAATAATCATGACTTGAGTAATTAAGTAACTGTACTTTCTAATATAATAAATTCAGTGCATTTTTAAAATTTGTCAAACTTATCATTATGAAATTATTAGGAAAGTAGATTATTTATGGATGACCTTTCTGATATATGAATATGAATTTTGTCCCCAGATATGTATGTCTTTTGCTTTGATAGTACACAGTGCTTTTCCTGTAGCAAATGTCTAGGCAGTGTTTGTTGTTTCTAGCTACTGATAACTTGAAAACAGTTGGGTATTTTTTTAATTAGTATGTAAAACTTTCTTTCAGAGGGTGGTAAATGATGCCCTTATATTTGGCCTAAGAAATGAACTTTAGGCACACTTGATAACTATTTTTGAGGACAAATTAATTGCAGAGCCCCAGGTGTTAAAAGTTTTGTTATCACTGCTGCATGGTAAAGCCACCCACAAAAATAACACTTACAAGCATCACTTGAAATGCATGACATAAACCCCAAAGCTGTGGTAAGGTGGCATTTCAATGGCGTCTGATTTAAAGACACCTGCCTGCACACTGATAACTCACTGTGGCCTACACAATCTAGCAAAAGCTTAGAAAACGCAGAAAAGCGGAAAGAGAGAACTTTTCCATATGTTGTCCATTTGGCTGTCAGCACTTATTGTGACAGAAAAGAAAAGGAGTCTTGAGTGACTGCTAGTCTGTCTTAAAGTATGGTAATGGGGATAATTAGGAGAGACTGAGAGGCGAACTGCTTTGGTGAGGGCAATTATCCCTATGGCTTTTGTGCCACGTTGTATCTTTCTAGGATTCCTCCTCTCTAATTTTGTCATTTCTCAAGCACCACAAGAAAAATGAGACCTTCTAACATAACATGATCATGACATGATCGGTAGTAAACACCAGAGGACACTAATGAAGTTGTCTTTACCTGCCTTCTCTTTGGAATCCCCCTAAACCAAGATCTGGCATATGGCTGAGGGAGTGTTTAGCGGTATTGTTCAGCCTACATGAATGAAAATTAATTGTGCTTTATTATGATGAGCCCATATATCTTCTTTGGTAAATGAGCAGCATTTTTGCGTGGGTCTTTCATGTTGGGCATCATGGCAAGGCAGTAATTTAGCATACTTGAAAGGAAAAAACATCAGAGGCCTGCAAGGCAAGCATAAAATGTATTCTCTTTTATGTGATTTGGAAAGTTGAGACATTTTAGTTTCTGTTTTCAAAAGTTTAGTACATTTTTAACTTTGACAACAATTATGAAACTAAACAGTGGGGACTCAGATCTCTGTACATTGATTTCATAGTAGGCAACACTGAAGATGAATTTCTTTTGGGGGAGGTTATTTAATCAGAAAAGTTAACAGGAAAATAACATATATTTGTTTTAAAATCTGAATTATTTTTGAATAGCGCTGACATTTCTTCTGATATATATATAGAGAGAATGATGTATAAAAACATCAAACTTTAGAAAGTATTTTAATTTTTCCCCTAAAAATACAGAAATGTTTAATAGTAAAATAGAAGTTAAACTAAACTAATTTATGTCAGTAAGGACCTCCATGTGGCTCTAATTAGCAAATGTTTATTCTCACATTTATACCTGGGCATAAAGTTTTATTGCTTCTTGCATATTTTATTATAATTTTAATTTCATCAGTCTTATACTCAGGAGTTTATTATGTTGCTAGGTTTTTAAAAAGGTATAAATGAGATTAATGCAAAACTCAAGTAAGCCAATAATATGGTAAGGCAGAAAATCTGAGTTGCAAACCACTGTTTCTACATACAGAGTCTGTACCTTCAACTATATCTAGTAGCTAACTAGAGAAGCTTTGTTGGTTTATATTTCGATGGCAGCACTAAGATTCCTAGAAATAAATATCAGCAAAGATGCTGTTTGTTTGTTTGATAAAGAAGTAGCAGCCGAACCTAGAAAGTCAGAGTTGAGCTGAAACTAAGTGGTTCGAAGTGGTTTTTAGACCTCACCTGTCTGAGAATCTCTTGATAAAAATGAAGCGACTTGTATCTCAAAACCAGTGACTCAGATTTGGCTTTTGATGAGATGAGATAAAGAACACATTTGAAAAAAAAATTCCTGATGTTTCTAATGAGGGTAGCATATGAATCACTTGTTGAGAAACACTATTGTGGATCAGGAAAGATGCCAAGCTAAGTGGCAGATCAGAGCACTGCTAGGTATTGAAGTCATGTGAGAAAACTAAACTTCAGGCTTTAAAAGAAGACTAAGTGAAGAGGAAAAGTAACTATGAAACTTGCCTCTAACAGAAGGCCAAGAAGAACAAGATAGTTTGAATTGTGAGCTTTAGAAACTAGATACAAATAAATAAATAAATAAATAAATAAATAAATAAATAAATAAATAAATAAATAAAATAAAAGAAAGAAAGAAACTAGATACAGCTAGACTGAACTGTATAAAATTAAACTACCTTTAACAGCCAGATAGCTTCTAATCTATAATTCTTTGCTGCAATATTTTAAATGTGTTATTAATGGTACAATATGCCTTCAATAAGCACTTTGGTCAAGCATTTCAGGATTCCAAAACAGCCATGCCTAGATCAGATAGAGCTCAAATGAGAATAATACCAATGTCAAGAACAGGAAATGACAAGTGAACAGAAAGGACATCAAGAACAAAAAATCCAGTATTTTTCACAGGAGGAAAATAAACAGATTTTTTTTTTTAATATTTCCCATTGAAGCAGCCTCTGCCTCAGGCCCAGGAATCTCTCCTGTTTGTTTTGAAACAAGAACTAGTCTTGTTACAACTGGACGAGGTTCTGCAGGTGGAAACAGGTGGTTGGAAACAGCTGCTATAGGTAGAGGTTCCAGCATTTTGTTATTCTCTTTTTAGCCTAATAGAAAACTTCCCTGTGGCAGAAACAGAATAATAAATATACAGGGGTAACTTGTACACAGCACATTCCTTTTAAGTTGAATGACGATTCTGAAATGTCTTGAAAACAATTATTGAAGCATTTTAAACATTCCTAGGAAATATAACCTTGTCTTCTTAATGACTCAGATAAAGAGACGCTCTTCAAGTCAAAACAAACTATAGATACTATAGCATCTGTCTCGCAAGCCAGAAAGGTGTGCTTCACTGTAGTTTTATCCACATTCAGAATTTAAAAGTTTTCAGATGTGCTGAGAAAAAGAAAATATTTTTTGTGGGAATAATTATATATTCTTTAGGAATATACCTACCTATGAAATTGTGGCTAATAGAATTTTATTTTGTGTTATATCCCTATAACTGAGAGTTATAAATGTTACTCTATTTATTCGAGATATTAAGGCAACAGATACTTTTCAGCATTTTCTTTTAGTTATTTAATATTTCTTTAGACTCTTCCCTCTACTTTTTCATTAAACAATGTTTGGAAGAAAATTACCTTTAGGTTTAGTGGATGTGTTTTTTCTTAAGTTTATAATTGATCCAAAACCAATATTTTGCTGAGCAATTTAATGTCCTGGTTTTCTGTTTGTCGGAGTTTGAAATCTCATGTAACACATGCGTAGTTTTTCTTCTCATTGCTTTTGCTTATCTCCTTAATTTTTTTAGACGAATAAAGTCAGTGTCATTTAGTTTCAACATCTCTGGACCACTATAAAGAGGTCTAGGCACAAAGGGAACTGATGACACTAAGGAAAAATCAACCTGACTTACAGCAGAGTATTTTCTTGGGCCTTGGGGAAAAGCAGAAGCAGGAGAACAATGTGGGTATGAATTGTGTGGTAGAAATAAGATAACTTACACGCAGGGCAGGCTGTGAAACAGTCCTGCCTGGAAACAAAATGTTACTGTGTAGAGAGCTTCACAGAGTCTTTAGTCCAGACCTGGGCTCCAGTACTTGTACTGTGCCCTGAAGATTCCAAGGGTGTACAATCATGAAGAAAGAAAGAACAACGTGTAAGGGGTATGTGCTGGGGTTTTTACAGACACTGCCTGCCAGAGAAACTAGTATTCAATCTGGTGTGAAATTAAGGGAATGGTGACCGGTACTGCCAGAGGACTCTAGATTGGAAGAACGTTCTGGATCTCAAAAGATGTTTGGCTTTGTCCAATGAGATGTAAAAAGATAAAAGCTATAGACAAGGAGATGGTGTAGGATTGTCTGCATACATTCTAGCTAGAAATGGCTCAGGTGAATAGACTGCAAAGACCCAAGTCCCGAAGGCAATCCTAAGGAAATAAACACTTTGATCCTAAGAAGAGTGCGGGTCCAAGGGACTGATGGGATGTGGTAGGGAAGTCCTTTCAGTCGGTGCCAGTCTTGGAGCACTGAGGCCACAATGAATGAGGAAAAAAACCAGTGTGGAGAAAAGATGATTTTCTTTAGCCAGTGGTTTTCTTTTGAGGTGATGAAGCATCTGCCAATTGACTACCTTAGTGCTTCTACTTGAAGGCATTTTAGAAAATGAAAGAAAAAATGTTAAATATGTTTACTGTTTTTTGTAAAGCCATATAAAGTTTGGCTGAAGATAGAGCTGGGATCACAAACACTGTTGAAAGGGATAAACTGTGAAAAGGGTAAAATCCACCACCAACAAATACACAGTGGAATAAAGCTATACAGAAGGAACAGAAATACCCTCAAGCATGAAACAGAAATAATTTAAACAGTTAAAGCTGGCCCTAAGTAAAGGGTGGGGAGAGCTTCAGTCATCTGTGTATCTGCATCTACTCTGTGTTCAGCAAATTTACTCAGCACATGCACTAAATGCTACACTGGGATGTGTATTAGGCATTATGATAAGAATCACCTTTGTCATCAAAAGGTACTTTTAAAAAGTGACCCCTTTTGTGAATTTAGTGAGTGACCCCATGTGAATTCATCCATGGAGAATGGAAAAACTCGTTAGAAAATATAATCATCAAAATAAACTAAACACAAATGAAAAGAAATGAGAACATTTTGCTGTTTCCTGAATAAAGGGAGCTTTAAGCAGCTGAAGGAAAGAGAGAGCAATATGGAAGACATTGTGAATTTGTATTAGAAAAATAAAAAAAAACTGGGAAGTATGTTTGGGTATAGGAATTCCTCAAGATTGTCGTCTACATGCTGGTAACAGGTTTAAGGTTGCTGAGTTTCAGCCTGAGGTCTGAAATAGGAATTCTAATCATCTATTGACTGTTTAGCATGATCCAAACACGACATTACTTCCTGTGCTACTTACACTAACCTAAAGGTAACAACCTTTACCTGTGTTTTCAGATGAAACATTTGGATGGGGAAAAGCTGATGATACAAGTTTGGTTTCACAGTGAATTAGCTTCAGTAGCAGGATTTACCCTAGGATAAGGACAGTGGGGTCCAGTAGCTCCAGTCTGCCACAGCTGTGCAGACAGAAAAGACCTGAGGTAATTAGTATCAAAGGACCTGAAGGGCTTGGTGGAACAATTACGTGCTCCTAGGAGCCAAGCAGGTTGTGTAAATGTCAAGGTTAAGATGTTTGTGATATGGCAAATAAATCTCCTGAAAAGGACAACCAATCTCCTTATCTAAGTCTCACTTAGAAAAGGAACCTGAAAATACTGTGTGTGTGTGTGTGTGTGTGTGTGTGTGTGTGTGTGTGTGTGTGTGTGTGTATGGTATATAGCTAACACCAGAAAAAAGCTTGGGTTATTATGTGGAATCTCCCCATTTTTTAATGTTGACAAGTAGCTTTTTATTTTTTATTTTTTGCTGCATTATATAGCCTATCTACCACACACATGCACACACACACACACACACACACAACATGCCCACATGTACATACTAAACCTGTACGTTTTGCCTTATGTTCACCAGTAGAAAAATATAATTTACAATGAACAGAACATTATCTCTTTATATATTTTGAAGCTATAAGAGTAGCTTCTATATGTTTTTCTACCATGAACAAAATTAGGTGATTTTCAAATGTAATATAAATTGCTATATAGTTTCAGATTTTCTGTCAAGTGTAAAATTTGCCCTAACTTTCTCCTAAACTTTTAAACTCAAAAAATAAAGTTATATGTGGGTTTTTCCCCTTTGTAAATCAATAGGGAAAATCCTTGTTTCTGCCTACAGTGTGTCATCAAGTCAGAAGAGCTGGCTGTTTATATAATACCAATGAGGCTAAATGTGCCATTTGACGTCAGCTTCCATGGGCGTCCAAACAGCACATGCCCCACATCATGCAGACTAAATAAGAAGCTTCATTGCTGTCATTTCTACACAGAAAAGTTAAAATATTAGTGAAGCTGTGGATCCTTTCATTGGCTTGGTGAACTGCAGTATTTATGAAGAAGTTTTATGATAATAAAAAGCTATAGTCAGCCTAGTGATCAAATTAAAAATATAACGTCAGAAACTGGTGGATAAAAGCAATGAGATACCATTCACCTTGCAAACATAGGTATATATACACACACACACAAAGGGTTAGAAGTAAATGTGTTTGGGAGGCCTATCTTGGTAGAATAAAGCCAGCCTCACAAAAAAAGGGGGGGGGTGGATAATAAGGCCATTTTTCATTATTTTCTCAGGGGATTTTAAAAATAGTTACCTCATAAAATAAAGTTTAAATTTCCACATTACTTTTTGCCTTTAATCTGTACCTCTGTTGCACATAAATGCATGGAGACTTTTGAGCTCCCAATGCTAAGACAGCATCTTATTCAATCCTGGGGTTGATGAGGGAAAAGCCAAGTATAAAGAGGAGACTATGGGACCAGTTATTTTCGTGTTCTTAGAAGCTGCTCTGTACATTCGTGTCTTCCCAGGCATTGGTTTTTCAAGCATGGATGTAGTTTAAACAAGAGCCTTTCAAAACTGCACAGGTGCTGATCAAGTCTAGGAATACATGTTTTGTGCTTGAGACGCCCCAGCAAAGGTTGAACCTAAAATGCTTTTGAGTTGTGCATGAATAAGAAAAGTTAAGGTGTTAAGGAATAATGATAAGCTTTTATAAAACTAAAAACTCATGTGCTAACGTAAGAGATCATTTACTATCCTCATTTAAGATCCAAGTGAATTAAGTCAGTTCTCTGGCTATAAACAGAAAGAGTCCACCTTGCTCAAGGTCTAATTACAGCTCTGAGTGTGCAGTGCATTTACAGCCTAAAACATCTGAGTGAGTGTGCCCCTTGAAAGCCATGTGAAGTTAGAGGGCCAGCCTAATTAAAACAAATCTTGGATAAACCACTTCACGGAGATAGATGTTTGATGACTCGCTGTATCAAAAATTGTTAGCAGATGGCTGTTCAGGGGCCGTAATAGTTCAAAGATCAGGAGGGTTTTCTTTTTTCTTTTCTTTTTTAACAAAGCAAAAATATTCTAATTGGAGTTGTCAGCAGGAGTGAGAGTAATATGCCTGTATTTGATTAAATAATAGTTTATTTAACATTCAGTGTGAAGCAAAATTGGCCAAGAGAAGTCAGAAAACATTTTAACCAGAAGACTGGAAAAGAAAAACACAGCAGACTGACAGTGTTATCTCACTGTGTCTAGGCACTTTAGCTTGATAAAGTCAGTTTTTATATCACGGTCCATTCTTTCATTTATCTTATTGTATAGACAAGAAAGACTTAGAGCTTTTCTTCTTTAATTTATATTATATTTACCTAAAAAGGAAGGGGAGAGACACAAACACAGTGGAAGACATATCGCTGGAACCTTGGAGAGGAAAGCCTGTGTCTTTTTCCATTATAAAAATGTAAACATCTATATTTTTAGGAGCTGTGTGTTTTATGCAGGCTGCCGTTGCGGCTCTCATTGGGATGTGAAGGTTTAGCTGTATAAAACGGAAGAATGTAACACTAGCATGGCCCTGTTACAGCTTACAGGCACCTTTTCCTGATTACACGATAGCAGCACGTAACTACTTCCTTCCCTTTGCTGCACAGCTGTGCGCTGCTCGCAGACAAAATGCAGTCATTCCTTTTGAAGAACAAGGACACTGCCTTGGTCCATGCAGCCTTCCTATTGACCACAGCCCTTCTGCCCTTGCAGCTTCAACACACCCTTGGCACACAACTAACCCTGAACCAGTGGGATGGCTCTACCCTGATTGTTCCAGACTCTTATCAGACTTATTAGACGTAAAAGTTTTACACAATTGCCTAATTAGAATTTAAAAATCATCAACAACAATGTTTAAACATTAAAAAGAAATGATAGTGGCCGGTGCTTGAGCTATCATTTGCTCTTCATAAGTATACAGAGGGCTGTATTTTTAAACTAAATGGCTTCTTGCCCTATGACAATTTTGCAAGGACATCTATACTAGAGAGTCATTCATCATTTACACATTCAAATAAAACTAAATGTTTCTTTTTAGATCTAAAGTGCAGCCCATAACACAAATGAAATAACATTAATAGGAGCAGGCAATGAAAAGACAGAAAGCAGCTGTTGCTTGCTGCCAGCGTTCCATGGGACTCTCTCTAATCAGAGTGGGATACTGTATACAGTGAGGGAAAGGATCCCTTTTGATTCAATCTGTTTCTGCGATGCTGAGCTTTCTCAGTTTCAAGGGAGTTGGGGTGATGTTCTCACATGTCATAACACCGCATTTCTGGACATTCAACAGAGGAGAAAAATGACTAGAGTGTTTAGTTTTACAGCTGTTGCCGAACAGTGTTTCAACGGTCCTTGTTATCTGCAAAGTGGTGATGATATAGCAGGTTACCATTGTCCCTCATGTCTAACAAAGGGCAAGGAGTGTTCATAAGTATGATATTTGGCTATATAAATAACTTTCAGTTTTACCTAACAAACTTTGTATAAAGCTTTAAGAAGCCTTCCTGCATAGGTCTCCTAATTTGTCCTTGAGAATGGTAGAGAAAATAGCTCAAAGGCCCACAGAAAAACCAGTTACTAAAAATATGTTCCGTTCTCTTTGCCTTTTCAACTAGTTCAGTTTCTGTCCTTTTAAGCCTCTTTGAAATGCCTGAACATTGTGTTTCTTTACCTTCATGTGCCATTCACATGTTCATCATTTTAGTATCACTATAAATGGGACTACTCAGATCGTACCTCTCCATCAGAAGAATAAACTATCTTGTTCTAGAAAAAATAGTTCATGATATATCTCTGTTAGAGTATGTAACTCCAAACTCTTGGGCCCTATACCACACGACTGAGTCACTCCAGACAATGAAAAAAAAAAAAACAAACCACAGCATTGTCTCAAAGGCACCATGACCTCTCTTGTACATGCTAGGAATAAGATAAGTAAGCAAATATGTTGCTAGTTTATAGAAAAAGGTGTGCTTAGTAATATTAAGTGCTTAACCTTTTTTTTGGGGGGGGAAGGGGGCTTCTGTGTCTGTCAAAGTTCAGCCAAACAAATTAAAGCCAATAAATCCATGTATTTGAAGCTGACTCCCAAAAGCAACAAAGGTCAAACTTATACAGTTGCACATTTTATTCCATGTGTCACACCTATGGGTTAAAAGATTAGAATTCGCATCACTTCACTGCATCCCTTCAGCTACTAACTTTCAGGTGGACCAGTCACTGGTCCTTGTTCATTTTCATCCCGTTTCTACAAGAGTAAAAAGAGGATCTTAGAGTAACTGCATTACTATGCTATATGCATACTGTTTCCTTAAATTTCCAGTCTACAAAGACTATCACTTGGATAGCTTATAAGTGATAGGTGAAAAAAAAATAATAAAAAGGAGGGAAATAAGGGATGGATAAAGTAATGAAGTACATGAGAGCTTGATGTTTCAAAGCAAGTAAGAGAGAATCCTACAAGCGGAAGAAACACTGGAGGTAATTTTTTTTTTTCCTTCCTACTCCTCTGTAACATACACACACACACACACACACACACACAGGTGAGAGAAAGAAGGTAAGCTTTTAAACTCTTCCTATGAAACTATTGAAGTAATGGATTCTTGTGCATCATAGCTCTGAAGGTTGCTCTTCACCATTTTTTAGAACCCAGAGCACTTATGAGCTAATGAAGTCTGTATTTATGTGGATGCTCTGGAGATTTGAACCTTACATTAAATATTTATATTCAACTGTATGTTAAAACTGTACAGGTAAAACCTCCAGCATGGTGCTGGATATGCCAGATACTCAAGTGTATTAGAAATGAATGACTGAATTGATGAATTATAGATACCTGTCATCTTTCAGTTGACTTCCATGTGCCATTGCTCTGCAATTTTATAATCCTGTATACAGGACTATGTATTCTACCAGATTCATATTTCTTTGGGTTGTAAGTGAATTTTTTACTGTTTCCTGACCATTTATTTAATTCCTGCATATCTTTTGGCTTATGATATTAGCTAGCATTTGTTTGAATTTAGAAAAATATACTACATTTGGTATCTTAATCTTAATATGTTCAAAATTTTACTTAAAATTTGTATAGTAAACTATAGAATGCTTGTAACCCCTAGAAGAAAGTGGAACTCAAACAATATTTTTTTTGTTGTAGAAGCAACAGAGAAAGAACTCTTGTATTTTCTTTGACTATGATCTATAACCAAACAAAGTAGACACATTGAATTCTGCAGTGCAGAATTCAAACAAAAGAGTGTACTGGCTTCTGTAGGATGTGAAGAGAGCCATAGTTGAAACTGATAGTTGTTAATCTAATATTTACTGTGTAAATATGATCTAGGATCTGACACAGGCCTAGAAAGGCTACTTACATTTCCTCTATCCTGTTTAGGTTTCTCATATGAAAGAAGGTCACCATCCTTTTGTTCATTTAGATATTCAGACTTTCTAGAAAATAAGGATAGTACTTTTGTTGAATTCTTGGTATCCTAGCTTATATGCTAGTAGAGACAATTATTGGCCCGTTAAATACTTTTGATGTTTAACAAAAGACAGTAAACGCATGCATTCAGATAACAAATCGGATGTTAGCATTGTGTCAAATGAAAAGCTCCCTTGACTTTTGAGTCTAGATAAACCTTCAAGAGAGATCTTCTGTTTGCTGGCCACAGGGCTTTATTGTGAACCTTCCAAATATCTCCTGTGTGTTCATTGAAAACTGAGGAAATGTCAGTGATTGAATGTCAAAGAGTCCATCATGGCACCTGTCTTGGGGGCAGCTCTCTGCTCATTGTGCCAGGGCCTTTTGCACAAGTTCTTCCAATACAGATTTGTCAGCAGAATGGTGCAATTATACTATACCCTCTTCATACAGCTTTGTAGGAAGGAGAAAATGGTGTGGATCAATGTTGTCTAAACAGTTACTTGAGAAGTGTAGATAATGATGAACTCTTTTAAGGATTATTCTAACTAAAGAGAATACCAGCTGGCTTGGATGGAGTGCTATCAGATGCTTTACTTAGTGAGAAGCTCTTATTTTAAGAAAGATATTGTGTAAAAAAATTACATACACACATAATCATATAAATACATGCATATGTAGACATATAGTATATAAAATTCAAATTAGACACATTGAAAACATTAACATCATTTTATTTTTAATGTTTAACTTCTGGTAATAGTTTTTAATTTACTCTTGACAATTCATGTATTTCACATTCTTGTTTAGCATGGTTTAAATGAAACTGATTTTTATGCCATATGTTCAGGGTTAAAATATGTGCCTTATAGTTTATTTTATTCAAAATAGAACCTATTAGAAGTGGTATTCCATCCCAGACCTACTAAATAAAAATGATTATTCTAAGAAGATCATCAGGTAATTTGTTCTGTATATTAAAGTCTGAACAATGAATGTATACATTATATCTGCATGGCCATAGGGAGACATGGTTTAAGTTTGGCTAACAAGGCCTTATTTGAGGATATTGACTTGGGCCATTGGAGATTGGACTTAGCAGTTCCCCAGAGATTTTTACAATAAGTAGTGCATACATCATAAAAGGCACTAGAGGTTCAGCTCCCACCTTGTCTGTGTACAGGAAGCATATTCCAGAGGGATGGAAACTGATCTTAAGATACCACTGGAATCCTGGTTACACTATGCTTGCTTCCAGTCAGTTATTCCCAGATGTTCAGTTGTGTGAGTCAAAGGATTTCCTTCATGTGAATCCAGTTTGTGTTCTATTTTTGCCATAAGTGACTAAAAGAAAGTAAAGTATATAAAGGTGATTAATGATTAATTGCTTATCCACCTACGACCATGGTCTTCTTGGCAAAAGGTATGCAAGTGTACTTCCATTTCTCATTAATTATAGCATTTAGAAACTTAAGAATCACTTAAAAAAAAAAAACTAAGATTGAGACATGTCTGCTTTCTCGCCATTGCTTTGGATTGCTTCGTGTGTATTTACCTTACCTCCCCTCAAAATTATAAACACTTCAAAAGTACTGGACTTTTCGTACATGAGGCGATAATTTAAAGTAATAAGACGTTTATAAATAAACACAGCCGAACTTACAGAAAGAGTGTAGACTTTCAAAACCACCACCTGATGAAGCTGCCAATTTATTCAGGATTTGCTGACTTTGGAGAGAACACTGTTGTAAGTCTTTAGAATAAGGATCAGCATTAGTAACCAAGCCCTAAGAGTGAGTCTATTCGTGTTTTCTTTGTCCCATCTGATTTTTACTGAAAGTGATGTTGACACTTTTGGGCATAATATGCTGCTCAGGAGGAAGAGTTCCTAGTATCATCGCCCACCTGGGTATCCTAAAAATCATAGATATCCCCCATATCCAAGCTTCCTCCTGAGAAAACCCTGGAAGATAACTACATCCAGAGAAGAAAGGCCTTACTCATGTATCAATAATGTTGTTCGTTTTCTGCAGCCAGCATCAGTAAGCTTCTTTGCCCTACTAGTGGCTTATATTTTAATACTATCCTTGGGTGCCACTGCCAAGATAATTGTTTTTCTTAGTTTTTGTTTATATCATATATATTTAAAAAATCATATTCTTTCTCCTCCCACATTCTTCCTACCCCACTTCAAGTTTTCTCTCTAAAAACAAACAATAAATAGCAAAGATTAAAAACAAAACCAAGACAAAAAGAAAAGGATATAAAAGAACATGGAGTCTGTGTTGTATTCGCCATCTACTCTTGGACACAGGCCCCACACTGGCATGATTTATATACTCAGTGACACTCCATTGAAGAAAACAGATTTTATTTCCCATTAGGTGCCAATTCAAATACGTTTTTTTGTAAGGTGTGAGATTTTGTGTCCTTTCCTTTCTCGTGCTGAGATTTTGCCTGGTTTAACCCTATGAAGGTTTTGTACATACTGTCACATCTCTCTGAGTTCATATGTGTATCAGCCCTGTTGTGTCTGTAAGATGCTGTTTCCTTGGCATCATTCCCCATCTCTGACTCCTAATATTTCTTCCCACCTCCTCTTCTCTATAGATCCCTGAGACTTCAGGAAGGGGTTTGATGAAGACAGTCCATTTAGGAATGAGTGTTCTAATGTCTCTCACCCTGTACAATGTCCAGTTTGGGGTCTTTGGGTTAATCACCATCTATTGCAAAACCTCTTCTCTAAAACTGATCTGAGTCCTCATCTAATGTGGTGGCTTTGGGTACTGAGTCGAGAGCACCCTTGCAGCTCCTTCCTTACAATCTCAAAGGAAAGCAAGGTCGGTCTTCTTAATCAATAGTTTTACACTGAGTACTTCATCGCACAAATTATATTCATTCCTCAAGAGAATGATGTCTATCACAGGTAGAATCAATTTAGTACCTATTCTTAACTATTTAACATGGAAAAACTCTATAAGTAAAAATAGGAGTTTAAAAGGAGAAGCCTTGAGATCTTACAGCTCTCAATATTTTATAACTGTTTGTTTGTCTTACAGTACTGGTATTGACCCTGGACTTCCCACTTGTTACCTCTGAACCACTAAGTGAAATCCCACCTGATACTGTTTGTTTGCTTTTAGTTGCAGACAAGAGCTTTCTAGGTTGTTCAGGCGGGTATTGAAAGTACATACACTCCTTCCGGTTTGGCAGCTTGAGTAGCTGGCATTACGGGGCTGTACCACAGGGTCCAGACTTTGTGATATTGAGTAGCATACCTTAATTAGTAATTGTGTTCAAAGATAACTATGTGAGTAATTTATAATAAACTAAACAACTAGTAAAGATCATGTGTCTTTTCTGTGTGTTGTAATAACTCAAGGATTTTTGATTTGGTGGGAAGCTACGTCTTTTCATTACTGTTTATAAAAGCAAGCAAATCCTGTTTACTGATTAAATAAGTTGCATTTAAGTTGTAAATTTATAACTTTCCTGGCTGCTACTTTTGCAAGCCAAGAAGATTTCAACAGGTAATAAACATTCAAAGAAATAAAGGGCTCTGCATTGGTTGCTAAGGAAAATCTAAACCACCTGAGAAGACAGGTAAAGGAAACCAGTATTTATGATGAGGACTGAAATGCATTTTAATTGTAGTTCTACTGCAAAATTGCACCAATATTATCATATTAAAAATTACTCTTTAGGAAAGCAAGCATATCTAGAACTTGAAACTTCAAACTCAAAGATGTGTTTTCCAAATATTGATTTTAGTTCATTTTATATTTTATATTCAATGGGGGAAAGTAATTTTCAACAAAATATTACAAACATTTATGATATTTTTATTGTGCAATTACTTTTTAGATGATAAGCACAAAGTCTCTCTGCAAATAGTTAGAGATTGTACTACCATAGTAGATTGCATTAAAAATTAAGTAAGGGATGGATTTGTCTCCAGAAATCTATTTTAAGTAAAAATTGCTTTCAGAATTTGTTTTGAGTATTAATTTCAAATCTATATTTCTATCTTTTAAAAGAATTATTATAGCTCAGACTACAGATTCTACATTCTCTATAAAAATTTCCCTAGTGATTTTAGTCTAAATAAGCTAGAAGACAGACACATGAAGATGAGCCTGAATTAATTCAAGTCCTCTATTAACTGTCTTCCTGTGTACGGACATTTGGACACTGGCAACCAAGGCAGTCTTAGTGGCGTGCAATAATTGTTTTTAAATAACCCTAGACCTACTCAGGTTGAAAGGATTCTGGGAGCATGGGCTTGAAACAAACAGCTGCCCTGTGCAAAACAGACACTGCTTGCTTTTAAGATTGAAGAGGAAAAAAGGTAACAATTATTCTCAAGACTCTAGAAATAGGGTTGTCTGACTTTTTTCCCCTTCAAATATTTCCAACTCCTGTGAAAAGTACAGGAAACATGAGGTGTTAGATGGTGGTGGACCGCTCGCCATCACCAGATAAGATAATTAATTCATTAAAACTATAATAGAAATAAATAACTTTCATATGCACTTTTCATTATCTGCTACAATTTATTGCTTGACTGAATGCTATTTTGAATTATAGGCCAATTGCTATGTATAACCAAAGTATAAAATAATACTTAACTATAACCATCACTACAAGATTTAACTTGGATACTGAATTAAGTAGAAATAGAAGTCAGAACTATCCAAACTTATTTTCCTTCTTGATAATACATCTCTGAATCATCTGTCAGTGCTTACCATTAAGAGAATTCTGAGTAAAACCAGAACTCAGATGAAACTGAATCCCTTATTTAAATGGTACATTAAATATTATTTTCATTAGTAATTTTTATGATAAATAAAACTCATCCCAGCTTCCAATATTGTCCTACATAAACCAAGAGCATTACTCTAAAATTGTCTACCTTATTCCTAGTTTATATTCGGTTCCAGACATATCATCCTGGACTTAGGTGGCTGAACATAACACATTGAATGGTGGGCACATGATGATATACAGTCATGTTGGGAGCTTTGAAGATTAGAACATTCCAGATATGATTTTTCCATTTCAACAATCAAACCTCTTTATATTAATAGACACAACTTGTGGAGATAATTTCAAATCCATTCTACATCATTTTTTTAACTAGTCAGAATGTTCATAATTGCATGAGTGTCTTCCTTGTATTTTAAAATGACACGTTCAGATAGGAACTCACATTATTTTTCCATATGTGATCCCTCCCTGTCCTCACTCACTCTTACCAAAGAGTACACATGCTTTAGTAAATCCTGACTGTGTTCATTCTGTTAAAAAAAGAAGAAGAAGTCAAGTTCAAGGAAGACCAACACAGCTGCTCCCAATGCCATACCTTATAAAACAAATCTATTAAGGAGGTCAAACCCTAGAAGGGGTCAAGTTAATGATATAAGTGGAATAATTTGGTCATTTTCTGAAATTTGTAGAAATAGGCACATAAAAGCCCTTTGTTAGATTGACTAACTAGCCAAACTTCTGATAATTATTTTTCTTTTTAAAGTTTTGATTTTTTTTCTTTAAGAAATACCTCACTCATTTTTTGAAAAAAAAAATGTGAATTACATCAGATTTTAACCTATAAACAATTAGTTTGTGCTGATTTTTACTTCCTCCTTTGAAGTGTATTTAAATGGAAATAGTCATTTCTTCTCTTATTTTGTTTATATATATATATATGAGCACACTAAATTTAGCTGTATATTAATCTTAATAAGTAAATTTTTCATTCTGAGCTCACATACATATTCATATGTTTTCAAATTGCAAAAAAAATAACATTCTTAGCTGTAAGGGAGAATAAAAGAATGGCTTAAGTCATAATCAGCAAGTATACAACTCTTTGAAACAGAATATCTACAAATACTGTTGATGATATAGAAATAAACTGCTCATGAAATGTCTGCTGGTATAATGTGAATTACTTAGTCTCACATTCTACCCTTATTTTCTTTCATATTCACTCTTTCATCAAAGAGGTATTTTATCTTCCAGGTCAGAAATAATCTTCTAAATTTGGAAACAGAATTTAATTTTTAATCTATACTTTTTAAAATAGGTTTTCAAGTCACATTTTAAAACTATATGGTATATGTATATGAACTTAACGGTATGTTTGCATGTATATATGTGTATTTAACTGAATATTGGTTAGATCACAAAACAATATAAATTTGTACCTATCAGCTAAAATTAATTATATTACAAGTTTTCTGGTTATAAATCTACACCAAGGTAAGCTTATCAGCTTTATGTTTCTCATGAGTTAATCATTCAGTGTTATGCTACCTGTGTATAATCTCTGTAGTTTCATTGTATGAAGGAAACTTTCTATAACTGCATATGATTAACATAGTAGGCATAAAATGATCTGATCCATAGAGCATTTCTTTATATTATACAAAATTCCAAAAGGCATTGATTCTTTCCAATAATTTTTAAAATTATTTTTCCACTTTTTTAAAAATGAGAAATGTATATCATTGTGGGCTTAGTGGAACACACCTTTAATCCCAGCCTTTGAGAAGCAAAGGGAGGCAGACCTCAGTAAAATTGAGACTAGCCTTCTTGGTCTACACACTGAGTTCTAGCACAGTAAGAAGACTCTGAAAACAAACAGACAAACAAAAATGTAATATGTATCTTGATAAGCTCATGGATCTCATCAAAGTGAATGTAATTACCAAAGTGGATTTATGCATTTAAATCCTTAAGATCCTTTCAAAAACAGAGGGGGAAAAATCAGGAATGGGAAAAAGAGACACTGTAGGAGAAAATAAAGTCAAAACAGAAAAGGGTATTCATATTTTAAAGTGTATAATTAGTGATGATGAACATTTTAAAATAGTAACTTCTATGAAGTTCACTGTCCATACAAATTTTCTTATTGTAAAAACAAATATGAATGAATTTGTTTCCTTGTATCAGTCAGCATATGTAAATGAACAAGTTGCACATAGTTATTGAGCTGTATCATATTGACAAAAGCTATGTGGCTAAGCAAATATGATCTAAAATCCATTTCTTAAAATATTTATTATCTTCTGATGTGAAAAAAGAAATAAAAGGCAACACCAAGCACAGTAATCATGAATTAATCTCCCTATATGATTAAATTTAATTTCTTTGGTTATGCATGACAGTAGAGAGTACTCTGTAACCTAGAAATAAAATAAATTGGTGATAAAATGAGTCATGATAGAGTTGGATGCTTTACTTTCCACTGACTAAATTAAATCATCCTTTTTCTAGAATAAAGTATACATTCTTGAGTTCTCTATCATGGTCTTTTATATTTTTATGTACACATTTAAGTTGCATCATTAATTAGTGAATATTCTTGGGTGGTTATACTTATTTTTAGTTCTTTAATAAGTCAATAAAACCTCTTAAGACAACCTTAATGTGTGAGTCTCACTTATGAAATATGATATTGTTTAATGAAAATAAAATCAAGCAATGTCATTTCACTCCAGGTTAGTGCTGAAAGTGTTTCCATAGAAGACTTTGTTTATGGCAGTGTATGCACATATATGTTTGCCATATGCAAATATATTCAAATGCATATGTCAACATGTGCAGTTTTCATATGTGTTGTAAATTGTTCAGAAATTTGAGCCAACAAGACCACTTTATGATGGTAGAGAATATGTATTGTCAGTAAGGTGCAGAATTTTCGTTTTGAATTTCAGCAGATTGAAACTTTTTGTAAATCTAACTTTGGCCTTCTACCTAAATGAAGCAATTTGTGTTTTATGAAAAAGCTACACATAGAATATCATTCTTTCACTCACATCATTTGTCCATAGGCACGCACATGTTAAGGAGGAGAAATAACTGAAAATCGGCAATGTCTCTTCTGCTAGAGTTCTCTTCAACTAATTCATCAGTAATTAAATGTTTCTATTGTATGCAATTCTACAGTATGAATGTAGAAATAGATCCATTCTTCAGACTCCCCCAGGTCCCTGAGTTTAAATTTCAGATACAAATTAAGTCCCTATACTTTTGTCTCTTGCCCAGAATGTAAAACCTTTTTGTTGATTTAAAACAATGTAATATAAAAAGCTAGGTTGGGGAGATGGCTCAGAGGTTAAGGGCACTGACTATTCTTGCAGAGGACCTGAGTTCAACTCCCAGCAACCACATGGTGGCTCAAAACCATCTATGATGACATCTGGTTCCCTCTTCTGTATACTATATATATAATAAATAAATAAATCTTTAAAAAATAAAAATAAAATAAAAAGCTAGGTAAAGTCAGTTTTCTGGCCTTTAAACATGCCCTAACCAAAGAAAGAATCTCATATGATGAATAGTTTTGATTTATGTGTAGTAAATATTTTAAATATAGTATATCCTAGATAGATCATGGGTAAGCTATTATTTGTTCTTTTAATTGTTATTTGTCTATTGGGCTTTGCATTTTGCATTTCAGCTTCTCTGTGGATCTTTTTTTTTTTTCCAGATTTTGTTTTTTTAGAACATGATGATTTTTTATTTATTTTAAAGTTCATTTTCCTTCATAATAGGAAAGCATGTTTTTCTGGAGAGATTACTTGGAGAAATTGTTAGTGATTCCTAGCTTTGACTTATGTTTACATATTATGTGCCCCTACACATACCATGGGCAGTTTAATAATGTCTATGCATGGGAAGACCGATCCTTACAGAAAATAAATATAAGCATGAGGGTAGGAAATAGTGTTCCAAAAGTTACTCTATTCTATTTTGAGAGCCCATCTTATGACATAAACCTTACTTGGCTGGAATTTTTGTGTCTGCATTTGCACAGCCAGGTCTTGTGCTCGATGTAGAAAATGTGCAAGTTGGAGAACATTTTAACTCTTCTTTCTGGTACTGAAGACTGAGTGGACATCTTGGGAGTCCTTGGTGCAATGGGGTGGTTTTGCTGTGGTATGTGATACTGTGTGATTAACAAAGTTGAGATCATGAAGAGGGCCAGATACAAGTGAGGCTTTCAGTAAAACATAAATATTTGTGTGTGGTGTGCACGCGCGTACACACACGCACACACACACCACATGCATCAAAGCAAAGACAATGACTGCTTTTTTCTTGAGCAGCTGCAGCCAGCCGCACTAATGCATGTCCAAAAGCAGAGAGAGAGAGCAGAAGGTATGTGTTCGTTTTTACAGATGGTACAGCAGACAAGTTGGTAATTGAAAAAGGAAATAGTGTACGTGAGGTATTTGATGGGGGTGGGTAGTCCATTATAGAACTTTTGTGTGCAATTTACTGGTACAGTTATTGAAGAAGCAGTTTTCTCATGAAAAATTTCAGTTATTACAAAATACATCATTATTGTTAAGGAAATTCCAACTAGTCTTTTTTTTTTTTTTTAAATTGTGCTATTCAACCTTTACAAATCAGCTTCAAATTCCCTGTCTGCACAGGGCTTTGATAATGAATTTCTGCTAGTGTTCTGTTTACCTGTAGTAGTCAAAGAGTTCTCAGTAAAGGGCTTCAGTTTGAATAATGACATCATAAACCCGGGGCTCATTTCAGCCATTGGCATCATCTCTTCAAATAACTACCATTCCATGTGTCCTTAAGAAATACAAGGCTGCATAAAAATGTGATTATTTAAAATAGCTTCAAGATTCAAACTCTGAGTGAACTTAAACATCATTTTCCTAAGTGTAGATAACACACATATGTACACCTACATACTTAACACCCCTAGTGTTTTTAGAGCTCACATTCTGGACTACATATCTGAGAAGCTATAATGTGTGTTTGATACCAGCATTTCATCAGGACATAAATATAGTTTATAAATGTCACTGTGAATTTTCTGGACTCCTATATACTTAAAATGCTTATATTCCCTCAGGTAGAATTGTGTGTGTATGTGTATAGTGTTTGTAAGTGGATATATGTGTATGTTTGTGAGTATATGTGCATATATGTGTATGTTTGTGAGTGTGTGTGTGTTGGAGATGTGTTGGTGTTTTTAGTGGATAAAAACAATAGTTACCGGGGCTGGAAAGATGGCTCAGTGGTTAAGAGCACTGTCTGCTCTTCCAGAGGACCCGGGTTCGATTCCCAGCACCCACATGGCAGCTAACAACTGTCTGTAGTTCCAGTTCCAGGCAAACACCAAGGCAAATAAATAAATAAAGTAAAAAAACAAAAAACAAGAAACAAAAAAACAATAGTTACCATCTTTAGGATAAGAAGAATAGTGCTATTTTCAACGTTTTATTTGTATCATATCATCTAGACTGGAGAAACTGCAAAATATTTAGAGAATATTGTCACTTTGATTATATTGAACATATGTGACTTAAAATCTATATAAAGTATGCTTCATCAATATGCAAAAGTACAAGCATGTATATACTAATGAGATAAGCGTAATGAAATTAATATTTAAATTATCTGTATCTGGAGAAATTTGGTAAAAAAATAACTTCCGAATTGGGGCAGTAGTTGATCATTTATACTAATTTCATCTAATATTATAAAAAGTTTATGACTAGAAACATACATATGTGTAAAGTTAAGGTAATAAATTGGTACCTGACACATTTGTTTACACAACATGTCAAAAGACCAGGATCACTTTTTCTCACTCATCTCTATCTAACCAAGTCATGTACAACAGCAGAGATCCTAGTTTACAGTGATTTTTACATGCAGTAGGAATTATTAGGGCCTGCCATCTATGTCACCAACTTTACTTGTAAACAGAAGCTCAATTCAGATGATTGGTGGGGACACATCAAGATCATAAACATGTGCTACCTCCACTCTAGGTCCCTATCCCTGTCCCACATACAGTCACATGCTCTGTTCCTCTTTCTGTCAACTTCAGAGCATCTTATTGCAATATCTGATCAAGAATGAATTATTTCTGTTACCCCAAACTTATATAATTTCAATCAGCAGCAATAGGAAGAAGTTCAGAGTTCTTCAACACTATGCTATGGTGAAATGCTTTTGATACGATTTTCTCAAGTCTCTTTCATAGTATTAAAACCAAAAGCTCAGTTAGGAACTATAGTTATGAAATGAGGCAGTCCCTCTTTTATCCTGTGCATATTTATTGATACTTGTATGGCTAAGCCTCAGCTTTCCCATCCTTAAGGTAGATGGAAGACTAAACACATGTACCTCTTAAGATCACTTTGAAGTTGTCAGGTGACATGAAACCCATAGTATATTATCTTACACATTAGGTGCACAATGGTGAATATTAAGGAAGAGATTAAAAGTAGTCAAAGAAGCCTCTGTCAGACAATTATTCAAAAATGCTCTGTGGAAACTGTGTTCATTTTCTACCTACACTTTAAGACCAGGATGATTTGTTGCTGTGTGTGTGTCTGTCTGTCTGTCTTTGTCTTTGTCTATGTGTTGTGTGTGTGTGTGGTGTGTCTATCATTATGTGGGTGTATACATGCACATGTTGAAGCCAATAGTCAACAGTGGCTCTTAGTGGCTCTCCAACTTAGCTTTTGAGACAGATTCTTCCACTGAATCTGGAACTTAATCAATTCCTCTAAGCTGACCAGCCAGGAAACTCCATGGGTCCAACTGTGTGTAGTTTCACAGTGTTGGGGCTCTGGATGTACACTACTACATCTGTTTTTTTAAGAGGGTGATGAGGATCCGAACTCCGATTTTCACATCTTTATGGCAAGCACTTATGCATGATGCCATCCCACCTCCTCTGAAATCAGTATTATTTTTGAAGGTCTGTAAGATGAAGAACTGTAGTAAGTCTCTTAATTTAAAAAGTGACGAATAACACCTAATTATTTACATCATACTTAAACTGGAATAACATGTATGATAAATGCTGGATCCAGGATACTTTGAAGCCCGTATACTCGAGGGATGCTTCTTGGAAAGGGTAGGACTTTGAACATCCTGAAGTTATTTGTAAAGTGTTTTGTGTGCTTTATTACTTCCTGTGAAAAATGTGTTAAATTTTTTAAATACAATAATGTTAGACGTTATTTAAGTAGAGTTTAGACATAAAACAGTCTTGAGGACAGTAGCTCTTCATGGGCTAGTTATTGTCATCATTTGGGTAACAAATGTATTAAATGTATTAAAATTACTTCTGTTTTTGCTTCATTCAAAATCATAACCATCAGTCTACAGGCAGATCTACAGCTCAGGCTGTGGTTTGTTTCTCCATATAAATGCTGAAATGATGAAAACTTTGTTTTATACACTTACTCTATAGTCGGGCTCTGTCACTGAGATTTTATATTGGGAATCATCCTCATGATTAATGTGCTTATAATCTACATTGAATAAATAAAATAATACTTTAAGAAAATCAATTCATATATTCTTAGGCAGCCATTTTATTAGAAGTTGCTTAATTGTTTAACAGTCTCTCCCCAAAGTCTTTTATTTTATATATTTTTCCTCCAGTGTCAGATTTTGTCACTGACATTGAAGAAAAGGTCTCTGTAAAACAACTGTCCAGTGATTGTTGCTGAAAGATAGGTAAACACAGTTTTGTGGTGGCAGAAATGTCAGCCTAGAAAAACTTCAGCAGATTTTTTTGACAATAATGACTTTCACGTGGAGTGAAAGTCAGCGGTGCAGACATAAATTTTCAGCCATATTTTTAGCTGTCCAAATGCATACTTGCTGTGACAGCAGAGTGTTATTACAGAAACGGCATGGGCCACAAAGATCTGGCCTTTCCAGCTCTGATTCTGTGGCATAATTTGTATGTATTGTGGATAGCTGGTTAGTTCATTTGTCAAATGTAGGGTATGGCAAAGAAGGTGATGTCACCTTCAGATCTGTGAAAGGGGTTTTCTATTTATGCAATAAACTTTAAAAATATTCAAGTTTGAAGTGTGTCTGGGTAGTCTGTGGGAGGCATGCGTGGGAAAATCTTGATTTTTTTCTCTGTTCCTGCCAGAGTCACCTATTGCATATTAGAACTAATATTTTAGTGCTCTCACAATGGCTGCTGTACTATAATTGGCATCATGGAAAAGCATCTTATATACAATGTAATCTTATATACATGTGAATTGCCTCTGGTTCTAGAGCAGGAGTTGTGCTCCTGGGATATCTGTTGACTTATCTCCTCATGTCGGCTATCATCACTGATATGCTGAGTCCGTGGATTGAATTAGCAGGGTAAATGGGTTTTCTTCCAAGTTCTGGAACAGGTGATTGTAGAATGGGTGCTTGGCTGAACCTTATAGAATCCGTTTGTTTTCTGGTAAGAATTCTGAGGATAGCAAAGGCTGTTTTAAAACAGGCGTAGTCAAGTTGTACAGCCCATTTCAATTGATTCTTCATAATTTTATTTGGAACAAAAGTCAGCCAGAATATCAGAGACTGTTGCTTTCTCTTGGCAGAGTTTTTGCCCTATTCTCATTAAATTATTGGCCAGCCTGTCCTTCTGGAACAATTCTGCCTGTTACTCTAAAGCTGATCACTGCAAGACATCCACTTCTTAAGTTCTCTTCTACCTGCATCACTTCGTATCCTGTATGTTTTGTATAGTCATGGACCGTATAACACTTCCATTTCTAGTGTCTTGCTGTGGTAAGTGAAAGTAATCAGGCTTAAAAATAATAGTATTTGTCCAACAATTGTTATAATATAGATCTGATTGTTGTACATTAACTTGTTGATAATCCATTTCATTAAGAGTTAAGGATAGAATATTCTTACTAATGGTAAGTTTTTTTTTAAGTGATTTGTTTCAGAAATCTAGACTATCATATAATTTTACAAAGGCAAACCAACAGATAATCTTCTAATCAAAAAAAGTTTATCCCCTAAAATAGTGTGTTTATGAGAAATGTTTTGAGAACTTTTCCAGCTAAATTTGCTCTCAGTACTCATGAATGGTCTCAGCACATGAGCGGTGTGTGCCCACTGGAAAATCTGCAAGATTCCAGGCCATGGGAAACAGTATATTGCTTAGACCCCAGCTTGTAGCACAATGCCAGGCACAAGCTGGACACTCAGTAATTATTCCCAGAACTGAATTGAATTAAACTTACCACTGAAATTTTATTACTGCAAAATTGAACCAGAAGGTTCTATCGTAGCCATCTGTGTATTTCCCTAAAATGAAATTTGCAAAGAATTCTTGATATAATCAAATAAACACAGAAAATATTTAAAGAGTTAAAAAATATTTGAGGCACATCTAGGCTCACAGCATGTATATCAAATTTCAGATTGATTCGATTTAAAATGGCTAAGATATAAAACCATAAAAAATGTGAGTAAATACTCCTCCTATCAAGGCTTGTTATATAATTACATGGTCCCAGAATGGTTCTTATTCATAGAAAACTATTATAAAAGATCATTTTGCAGAAATGTCTTTGCCAATGGAGACTCTTAATATTTTAGAAATGAATAGTCATGTCCCTGAATGCTAAGCCACTTGAATAAATAATTCAATCAAATTTTCTTTTTATTAATCAGGTAAATTCAGTTCTTCTTAATAATGAAACATGAAAACCTTAAAATTTTTGTTACTGAATGATTCTCAAGTCATAAAATAAAATAAGCAATAAAAGCAGCTGAAACAATTTGGGTTATTTTTTTTTCCCCTTGTGTTGTGTCTCGATTAACCAACACTAGGTCCCTAATCTCAGCACAGAAAGATCCATAGCGTATTGAGGAAGCAAGTCCCTGTATAAGCAAAGCTTGATTGCATCTTTTAGGAAACACATAACTGTAATGACACTTCTACAGTGGTTTGGTATGAACTTGAAGTGTAAAGATGCTTTCCTTCTTTGAATTGTTGACTATGTATGTTAGGTTGTTTCTTGTGTAAAACTGATAGCTGAGTTGACTTTATGTAGGCTTGTGGTTGAATGACAATCTCCCATCATTGTAACATCCAGTGAACCTTGTAGAGATAGAAGATGCACTTGGCCTGAGACTGCATCTCCTATGTATGTCCTTAAGTAGTTAGCTTTCTTCATCTGGAGAGAAAAGATTAGTACTAAGTACATTCCTCCCGAATGGCAGGTGGTGTAATCCACCAGTTACTATGCCTATCATTTCCTCCCAAGCACTACCCTTATTCCAGACCTGTTATTCTCCATCTCTAGCACAGGGTCAAAGCAGTACATGTTATTACTATCTCTTAAGAACAGCTTGTAGGAAATGGTGAAGCTTGTGATTTAAACCACATATGGACATGCAGTACCATCAATAATATGTGGCTATGTATAATAATGGAGACTTTAGGTTATGGCCTTGCCTGACCAAGTAACTCCAGCATGTACCATAAATTGACATCAGTACTTCCCAAAGATAAGTGTGGAAAACAGGACTAGATAGAATGTTATGGTTTTGGTTGTATTTCTTAATAGCATAATCAATTCTTTCTTTCTAACTCAGATAAATTCTGAAGGAAAGATGCATGTTTTTTTTTAAAAAAAAAAAAATAAATGTGAATATTAATGGTGAAAACAAAAATAGGCAATGATATTTTCAGTACTATCCTTCATATCTACTATTTAAAATATCCAATGACTGATGGAAAACAGTTTCTGTCCTTAAGAATTACACTATGAAAGAGAAAATCTATACTCTAGGTATATGGGGTATATGGGGTAGACTCTGCATGAACTCATAGAGATTTTCTTTAAGTTATGGCAAAGATTATTTTCAAAGCAAGACAGGGAGACTTTGTCTATTCTCCTTTGGTAGCAGGCTGTTATTCTTCAGAATAAAAGCAGGGGCTGCATATCTCAAGAAAATACCTTCCTGGGGCCGCTCATGGTTTTCATCTGTGCTGTGCTTTTCAGAAATGAAGTTCTGTGGTTACTAAACTTTCAAGCCTATCCAACTGTTCTGCCTTCTCTGCCTCTTTAAGAAGTTTCAGTGTCTCCAAGATGGGGTTCTGCATGTCGTTCTTAAGTGCAAAGTTTGTTGAGATGAGAGTTAACATTTTATGTGTGAAATATTTCTCACCTCCCTCCTACTCTCTTCCTCAACACAAGCAAGCTCCTATTGAATTGGAGGTGTGAACACCTAGATATTCCACTCTGACTCAGCTTTCCATTCTCACAATTGATTAGATATGTACAAGTGATGTGAAGTAAAATTGATGATACATAACTGGATAAGTGGAGCCTGTATTAAATGCTCAATAATGACATTTAAGGTAATGAAAACAAAACTAAATTTTTTTTCTCATAAAAATGTAGCTACAATCAAATTTCTTTGACCAATGGCTAGCCTCATTGAGCATTTACTAGCCATGTTATTTCACCATTGCCATGTTTAATAGCATCTACTATATACTTAAATACACTAAGGCAAGGGGAAGTGTCAGTACTGAGGGGCCATGTAGCATTTCCCAGAGTGGCTCCAAGTAAATGACAAAAACAGGTTTTAAATACTGTGGCCTCACTCTGACTTGTGACCTCCACAGCATCTTGATTTTGAATTTGAGAATTTAAAAGTAGACCTGATATAGTTAAAATGAGAGATGATTTATCCTAAAACACAATGACGCTTATTGAACTACATGGTAATGGCTAAGTGCAAGGCCCTAGTATGGAAACCAGTGCTGTAATTTTAGGATTCCCCCTTGCGAATCAAGGGCAAGAGAATTAGGCATCAAATTGTGCAAGGATTGAAATGCTCACTGAAATCAGTATTACACCCACTTTGGCATGCTGTGTCAGGCACCCAGGACATAAGAAAAGAAAAGCAAGCTGGAGTGAATCATTTCACATTCAAAACTGAGCAGCCTGTCATACATGTGGGTTGGTTTCCATACAGACATTGACACAGATGCGGTGGCTCATCTTGGGGTTCATTTACCCCATTGAGTTATTGCTATCAGGAGAAATGACAGTATGACGTGATGAAGCAGAGATGTTAAGGGTTTATATCTGACCAGCCTCCATAGCTCTCTATGGATAAATGGTGTTGGAATTGTTTGACAAGTGTAAGTTAGAATTGCTTGTTAGTTTCTGGGAGGCAGCAGGTTCTCTACTTATCAACAAATGCCAGTAGAGACCTTCTGACTCCCATGTTTGATGTTGTTGTGGTGATCTGGAAACTCACATTGCATTCCTGGGTCTGAGTGGGGTTTGGGGAAGGCAGGAGAGGGGAGCTGGAGATTATCTTTGAGAAAAATCTAGCTTTTATTACATCACCTAAAGTGGCACAAACTGCTACACTAATGAAATCGTGTTCTTGGTTTAAAAGGGCAATTGTTAGCCTGACTTTTGTGCTCACTAAAAACATTCCCCCAATCTTGTTAAGTTATTGCTCTCATTTCGGATTTTTATGGCTGTGCAGCTTAGCAGTCCTCATTTCTTTCCATTTCATTCATTTTCCTTGTATTGATGATTAATGGAGGATGTCGAATGTTAGAGTGAGCAGGCATCAGCAATTGCAAGATCATAATTAGTTTAGCTGACGAGGGCCTCTGATAGCACTTGCATCTGGATGGAAAAATTACCCTATAGGGAGCTGGCTGCTCACCAGGTCTTTTTAGTGATAGATTGTGAAACACCCGATGAATCAAATGCCCTTTCAATGCCAAGAAAGTGTTCCAGTCTCGAAGCCAAAATTATGTCTGCAGAAAGCTTTCCATTTGAAATGTATCAGAGTACAATTATAACCATTGTATTATTTTGGCAGGCATACCACTCCTCTACAGTATAGACTCTAGTTAAATAAATTGCCTAAATTTTATGAATCCCTGAAATTTTGACTTATGGTGTTTGTAATATTTAATTTATAATAAAATTAGGTTACAGCAAGACTTTTTCCACTCCTTATCTCACATGCCTATTTTATCATTAAAGGCTTTGCTTCCTAGCAAAAAGGAGAGCTGAGCCACAATCTGAGCTCTTTTTCTTTTTTTTTTTTTTTTGCAAGAGTATTCCATTTCCTGCCTGTTCCTATTTGTGCCTACACACACACACACACACACACACACACACACACACAGCCTGACTTTTGTTTAAATAAGAAATTTAGCAGAATCACTACTTGGTTGCATTTTTGCAACTTTTAGCAACTTTTAAATATTCTTTGCTAATCTTTGAATTTGGTGATTGCACAATTCAGACCTCTAAAATCAACATTGTATTTTAAAAACCCACTGGATTTCCAACTTTAAGGTCAACTTAAATATCAAGAACCAGTGAAGGGACTGTGTTGTCTAACTTCAGCAGACACCTCCCAAGGGTTTGCATTAGCAATACTGTACTTCTAGGCAGCAGTGTCTAAAGGTCCTCTTGGCTTTGGAGAATAGAAGATTTTTTTTCTTTTCTGATTTCATAACCGCAAGGAAAACATCAGCATGGGCTGTCTTACATTCTCTTAGCACTTTTGTTGCCTGAATGACATACAAAAGGCACCAATCTGGCTTAATGTTCAATGGTTTCCATGTTGAGTTGTTTTAACCTATATTTGAAAGCTCAGGTAGCATATTCCAAATGACTTTAAGCATATTGCCATGTGCTGTCTTTTTTACTTTTGTTTTGACACTTTTAAAAGGTATGCTTTAGGGTTGAGCATTTAGGAGCCGTCATTAAAGCCATGCAACCCAAAGTTCAAAAAGTTAAAGCTGTTTCTCAGAAAAGCCTTTGGTGTTCTGCACACCTCATCCATCACTGTAGGGCTAATTATAATGAAAATCAGGGGTGCCTATTAAACACAATTGAACCTGACCTCATTATGGGCAGTGTGGTTTTATACTGTCATTGTTGTGAGTCTAAAGACAAAACTCCTGGGTTGATTTGGTCTAACTCCCTGGATCATGTGACTCACCTCTGACCTTGGATTTCTTTTTTTTTCCTCCTGTTTCAGAGGCGAAGAGGCTCTGGTGTTTTTTGTGCCAATTGCCTGACCACAAAGACCTCTCTCTGGCGGAAGAATGCAAATGGCGGATACGTATGCAATGCATGTGGTCTCTACCAGAAACTTCACTCGGTAAGAACACACCCTAGCAATTCAAGAGATGCTTGCACAAATGAGCTGGCCTTGCTCATGGTTGATATGTGCTCTTTCATGGTTTGTGCTGTCTGTCTTTGCAGGGTTGTTTAACACAGTCATTTGGAATATACATTCAATTTATTATAAAAGGGGCTTAGATGTTAGAGGGAGAAGCATTTGAAATGATGAATAAGGTTTACTCTTCTTTGATTTAGAAAAGGAAAATGATTGCTCTGGGAACATCCCATCACAGATAGTTGAACTAATAGTTAACCAAATTGGCTGGGATTAATTTAGGTAGAAAGAGCCATTTTGGCTGTGGGAGAGAACTGGGCATAGGACAATGCCACATGAATCTGGGGAGTCCTGGGCTGATGTGTAAGGTCCACAGTGACCAGCATAGCAGCATGATGGAAGTGACATAGGTACCATGTGTCTTTGATCCTCACTTGACTTCAACTCATGGAGTTATTTAAATTAACCTTATACAAATTTTTACTTTCAACTCTGTAATGGAAGGTAAACTGACAGAACCCTGCATCTAGGCAGGAGATCTTGAGTTCCTGAAGAGCTTTGCCATAGTTTAGACAATACATTTGTTCACAAGCACTGATGCTAAAACAGCAAGGGCCCACTTAGTAACTAGAAAGACTTTTCTCTGTTCCTGTTTTCATTTTATTTGCCAATATACTACCGCTTTTAGCACAGGCTGGTGAAAAGATTAGAACTTCAGGGAATACAATTTGAGACAAAACATCTTCCTAAGTGGACACCAAAAACACTTTTTAAAAACATGTCCACTGCCAGCAGTGGTGCTAATTGAGAATACTGTAAGGCCCTGAGTTGTTAGCATGGGGCTGGTATAAAGACCCTTCCTACCTCTTTTCATAGTTTTTTTTAAACCCTCACCATTTAAGTCCAGCAATAGGCTTCTGTGCAATGAGCACTGACATTAATGGTTTTAATTGAACTTTGGCCAATCAACAGGCCAAGAATTAATTAAATTGCTGCTCAGCCAAATTATGATAATTTAACCACTGTGAAATAAACCAAACTTTTCTAAAATTATTTTAATCTTCATCTCTCCAGAGAAAATATGGTCTTAGCTTTGAGGGATTTTTTTTTTTGGAGGGGATTGTTTTGTTATTTATTTTTTGTCAGTTTACACAAATGACAATACATGAAAATTATATGAACACAAAAATTTAGAGAACAATTATAAAGTTTTAAGAATTAATTCCATTCTTAGCTTCTTTGTAGTGTATAGATTAAATACTATGTATTTTTATTATACAATATGGTGTTTACAAACTTGAACTTTCTGTACAGTATGTTTATAGCATATCCAGCCCAAATATGGCTCTCATTCTGAAATAATTGAATCATCAGTAACAAGTGTGTTATTTCTTTTTCCTTCAGTCTAATTAGTGACAACATAAATATTCTCCCAATGTTTCTTATTTATATTGTTTGAATATCTAAAAAATTCCCTTTTGTATTGAAGTTTAATATTTCATAGATGATTTACAAATTATGTATTTACATATGCAGAAATGATCTTTTGGAAAAATTAGAGCATTTGAACATTTTCCTAATATTTAGTCTATAAAAGTAAATTGATTTACTATACTTTCTCATCTTATTTTAAAATCAAAATTAGGCTCCTTTAATTTTTATTATAATCTTACCAGCAAATTTTAGTCATATAATATAAACACCTATTGAACATGTACATAAGCACCAATTGTATAATTGCTAAGCTGAATAAAATACTTAAGCTGAATGCAAATCAACATTTATTTTAACTAGAATAAAATGACAGATCAGATATTTGAATCTAAGCTACAAAGGAATTTAGATTTTCAATTCACAGCTAATGCTTTGTCTTTGAACAAGTAATAAATATTTAGAGATCATTCAAACAGAAAAGCTAAACTGAGGCTAGAAATTCCACGTGGTGATTACCTGAATTTTTTTTTATAGTTTTGAAACAGTTTGTATTTGAATATGTATGCTCTGTTATGAATATCTGTTATGTGAATATCATAAATCTACTGTTGCAGTTCTTTAGAAAGATGTATGTATTACTCAGCTTAACATACCATGATAAACTGCTGAGAGCCAAAGGCAGACCCTGATTTTCTCACAGGTGTGGAGGCTTGAAGCAGCAACTTTCATTAGTGTCTGAGGGCTCTTCTCTACTTGGTCATCTTCTTTGCTCAGTTTCCATGTTCTGAAGAAAGCTTACGTTTTATCCCTCTTCTTACATCTTGGAGCCTTATCATATTAAGTCTATTGCATGTTGGCCTTAGTAAGGCTTAAGAGACAGTTGTCAACATGACCATGTTAGATCTTGGATATAAGTACCAAACCAGGGAAGAAACATTTTAGTATCTAGTGTATAGTAATTTGTATTTTGTTGGTTTTCATTACTGCTACTATTACCTCCACAATTACTTTTTTGACATACCTGTATATAACTCGAGCTGATTATCTTTTTAAAAAAAAATTCTTCAAGTGATTTTTTTTCCTCAAAACTTTTTCATCAGTGGTAAAAGTCTCAAATCTGAGTATAAAAAGCTCAAGGAAATTTAAGTTTTCTGTCTCATCTTCTACACCGTCAAAGATGGACATTATTTACTGAGGTTAAAACACTACACTGTTTATTTCCTCTAACCCTTTTTAGGGCAGAAAGATGAGAATTAGTAAGTCTATAGCACCAAAGCTTTGAACTTATGTGGTATATAGTTGTGAGTAATTTTTAATGCATTAAATGTATTTTTAATGTTTCTCTTTTATGTATTTTGTGTGTACTCCAAACAGACTCCCAGGCCTCTAAACATCATTAAGCAAAACAACGGTGAGCAGATTATTAGGAGACGAACGAGAAAGCGTCTTAACCCAGAGGCTCTTCAGGCTGAACAGCTCAGCAAACAGCAGAGGGGAAGTAGTGAGGAGCAGGTCAATGGGAGCCCCTTAGAGAGGAGGTCCGAAGATCATTTAAATGAAAGTCACCAGAGAGAAATTCCACTTCCAAGCCTAAGTAAATACGAAGCCCAGGGTTCATTGACTAAAAGCCATCCTGCTCAGCAGCCAGTTCTGGTCAGCCAAACCCTGGATATCCACAAAAGGATGCAGCCTTTGCACATTCAGATAAAAAGTCCTCAGGAAAGTACTGGAGATCCAGGAAATAGTTCATCTGTATCTGAAGGGAAAGGAAGTTCTGAGAGAGGCAGTCCCATAGAAAAATACATGAGACCTGCAAAACACCCCAACTATTCTCCGCCAGGCAGCCCTATTGAAAAGTACCAGTACCCACTTTTTGGACTTCCTTTTGTACATAATGACTTCCAGAGTGAAGCTGATTGGCTGCGGTTCTGGAGTAAATATAAGCTCTCCGTTCCTGGGAATCCACACTACTTGAGTCACGTGCCTGGCTTACCAAATCCTTGCCAAAACTATGTGCCTTATCCCACCTTCAATCTGCCTCCTCATTTTTCAGCTGTTGGATCAGACAATGACATTCCTCTAGATTTGGCGATCAAGCATTCCAGACCTGGGCCAACTGCAAATGGTGCCTCCAAGGAGAAAACGAAGGCACCACCAAATGTAAAAAATGAAGGTCCCTTGAATGTAGTTAAAACGGAGAAAGTTGACAGAAGCACTCAAGATGAACTTTCAACAAAATGTGTGCACTGTGGCATTGTCTTTCTGGATGAAGTGATGTATGCTTTGCATATGAGTTGCCATGGTGACAGTGGACCTTTCCAGTGCAGCATATGCCAGCATCTTTGCACGGACAAATATGACTTCACAACACATATCCAGAGGGGCCTGCATAGGAACAATGCACAAGCAGAAAAAAATGGAAAACCTAAAGAGTAAAACCTTAGCACTTAGCACAATTAAATAGAAATAGGTTTTCTTGATGGGAATTCAATAGCTTGTAATGTCTTATGAAGACCTATTAAAAATACTTCATAGAGCCTGCCTTATCCAACATGAAATTCCCTCTTTTTTTTTTTATTTCTTTCTTTTGTTGAGTAGGTTACCAAGATTTTAAAATGAAACATATGGTCACTGAGAAAGAAGGGAAATTGATAAACATAAATTAAAAAAAATCATTAGTGAGTCAAAAATATCTAATGTATACAGGGGAATCTCCTTACAAAAGCCCACCAGATTATAGCTATTTTGTTGCTCAAGAAACAAACACTGTCTAGAATTTGAGTTTACATGCTATCCGTATGAAAACAGTATTAGGCTGGCTATTGGCCCATTCATTCAGAAACCTGTAAAAAGTTTCCTAAACTTTAAAACATGAAATCCCAGCCAGATGCAGAGAAAATGAATCTCCAGGGCAATGAAAGGAAAATAGCCTCTTTCAAATTAATGTCCTCTCATTGACCATGTTTCAGACTTAGACCTTGAAATGTGAACTGTGGTTAGGCTTGTTGAGAAAGCAGTAAGAATCCTGACAGCTGGTGGCACAATGATTTTTGGCCAGCCCTGCCTGTACATACACATACACACCCTCTTTGATATTTTTTGTCCTTTAGATGGTCGTTTTGTTTGCAGTTTAGACTCATTTTTGTCCAAATATATCCATTTTAAAAAACCAATGTCCTCAATGCTTATGTAGTAATTTTATTTTAGCTGAATACTTCTTTCTTGTTTATGATAAACTGGTTTGGAATTTTTTAAGCTTCCTATTGGTCACTAATCTCATATGGCACATTATAACTACAGGAATCCCCCTCAATTTATAAGACTACATGAATATAAATGTCAGGCCATGGGTTTAATTTGTTCTGAACACATGGTATTTCTTCACAAGGTAACCTCCTGTATTTATTTATTTTCTTTTGGTTAAATATAATTTCTAAACTTTGTGGTCAGGCAGCATGCAAGGTTACGTTACCACAGACTGACAGTTGGTGTACCAATCCATCCCTTCATTAGATTTATACAGGTTTAGTTAAGTAGCATTAAATAGGATTCTTAGAAGTATGTCTTCATAGTACTTTTAATACTTCTTAAGTCTTTGTTTAAAAAAACAAAAAAAAAAAACAAAAAAGCAAAAAAAATAAATAAATAAACAAAGAGAAAACAAACTATCCATGAAGGGAGAGCTCCTCAGCATAACTGCTCAGGGAAATAGGGCTAAATAATTGAACATTAAATAATTGGTATAAGGTGCTGTTAGTCGAGCCTCAATGCTTGCTACAAGGATGTATGTACAAGGACTGACTTTAATAATTTGCATTATATTGTCCCAACCAGTAGTTATTTTTTGCCACGGAGATGTAGAAGATATTACAAGCTACTGGATGCACTGTCAGATTAACTTATTTCATTAAAGAAGTTGGGAGAACAAATAGGGAAAAAAAACTTATTTTTCTAGTAAATATTAATGTATTACATTTCAAATAATGGTGCCTGACATATTGAATAATTATTTTCTACAGTGTACGTATGCAACAAAGATATTCCATCATGCATTAGAGTCAGTTCTGGCTCTGCCTAGCTGTTTACATTTGCAAATGTAGCAAACAAGGTAATGAAGCAACTATTTCTATTGCAGTAGGTATCTTTAGTGTGTATGTGTGTGTGCGTGTATGTGTGTGTGTATTCAAGTTGTAAACGGTAACATGAAACAAAGGAAGTTCTCAATGTAATGGTGTGGAAAATAAGAAGGAAATGAAAATATTTTTATGCCTACGTAGGAAACAAGGGTAGCACTATTCATTCCAAGTACTTTTTTTTTTTAATTTTAAGCTCTTAACGCCCATTGTTATGCTTAAGATGATAAACATATATCCTCTTTTTTATTGTTTTGTCTATGTTTCAGATGAAACATTTCAGAAATTATTTTGATAAGTGCTGCTGAAATTTGCAGCACTGATGTTTTATTGCATTCTGTAGACGCATTTGCACTCCATTTTTACATTAATTCGCAGTTGCTTTGTATTGTTTTGTTTTGTTGGGTTTTGCTTCTTTCTCACAAGACAGGAGTCTCATTTTTAGAGTTGGATGGCAGGTAGAGTTAACTAGTCTGTGACTGTTGTAGTGAATGAAGTGAAAAAATACCTTTCTGATGTTGTGTCCTCATCTTCATCCTTGCATTTTTGTTTGTTTTCATGTTTAAAAAAAAAAGAAAAAAAAAAGGAAAAAAAGGAGAGGGAGAGAAAGAAAATCAGGACTAAGTCCTCTGCTCTGGTTTCATTGTTAAAGGACCCCATTCGGATCTCACCTGTCTGTGGCATAGCTCTATTATTCACAAGAACTGAAATAAAGAGGTGGAATGAGGAGCTTTGACATTCAAATGACTTGACATAATTTATCTTTCTTAGGAATTTTGTGGAATGCATCTCAGAATATGGTGGCATATCTGAGAGGTAACAAAGATCTAAAAAGGAGCTTTCCCAAACAACAATATTTAATTTCCTTAGTAAAAGAATATTAAAATGCACTGTACCAATCCTCAAGGCTCATTATGTGTGGACTGCCCAAATCATCAGCAACATACCAGAAATTTGGTCAACTTGGGCAACATTGCACGTTACATCTTTGATATCCTTATGCAATTTCTTCAATGTGTTAGACATGAGTAGATTTTTCATTGTTGGCATGTATGCCTTTTGTTTTCCATTCCATTTTTTTTTCTCATTCAGACATAGTAGCAATGACTAGCATTGGAAGATACATATCACTGTGCTTGGAATATTTATGGTCAGTCTACTTTCAGTAGAATGTTTTTGGATAGCATCGGTATGTTAGATCTTATTCCATATTCTTTTATTATTAATTATTTTATTTTTATGTTTGTTTGTGTTATGAATATTTTGGTAGAGAAAAGTTGGGGCTTAAAGAGGATGGAAATTTATAGTAACACTAAAATACTTCTTATTTTTTGATTACCTAAAATTTTGATTCCATGTTCCTAAATGTGTTAGAAGACAAATGACTTTTTTTTTTTTAAGGCATTTGAATTGTTTTATCTTAAATTGTGAAGGATTTTAAAGTGAGCTATTTTTTGAAGGACTTTCAAGATGATTTTGGAACTTTTCTCTCTTAGAGAAGTCCTCATTGGTATACCATTGAAAGCATTTCAAACCTGCAGTTCTTTCCAAATTATTTGTCAATTCTGAATTAGCTTTGGCTCCAACATTGGGCCAGAACCAGTTCATGCACACTTTTCTTTTTCTTATTCTTCTCTCATCTTCGCTCACCCCATGAAAGTACTGTTGTTTGGGATATGAAACCATCAAGAGCCAGCCCACCTTGGAAGATTGTGGATTGACAGAGACACTACATGCCTCTAAATACATGGGAAAGGGATGGAGCTCACAGAGTTAACACACTCTCTTTGTTCAAATAGCAATGAGTTGCCCAGTTCTCTCTACATGTCATATTGAGATTTTTGTTGTTGTTGTTTTGTTTTGTTAAATCCACTTTTAAGATAGTGATGTTCTGTTCTAAATGATTCTCTTTTAGTTAGGTAGATTGTAGGTAACAAGCATGGGGATTCTTTCCTAAGGTAATAGTGAGAAGACGGAAACAGTGATTATCTTCAAGAGCTTTTTGTGGAAGCCTGTGGTAGCATATCCTGTTTATGATTGCAAATGTGCACATAATCTATTATGATTTAATGCAAATACAGCTCCAAAAACATTAAAATGTACATATATATATTTTTTAATGCCTGGGGAAATGTTTTTCTTAATAAATTGAAGATGATCCATATTGCTATCAAAATAATTATTACCCTCTTGCCATGTGGCTGCAAACATTACGAAGTGACCTGTCATGAGAGTCATGTGCTGCCTGCCCTATTTAGTTAACAAATATTAACACCTTTCTAGAAAGTGGGGACATCTGCCATCTGGAGATGAAATCATGGAGTAAATATGCTGGTACTCTGGTGTCCATGCTGCATGCTGCCTCTGGCCCATGTGCCAGCCTCTTGCCCATAGTTGAGATGGATTATATTGCCTGCTTTTGGGATGAGGAACACGGCAAAAAATAAAATAAACAAAATAAAATAAAACACATGACATCTCTGGTAAGCTGGGCTGGTAAGTGAAGGCTTGCTGACATTGCCAGACAAAGGAAGCTGAGGAACTGTGTACCCTAAAATGAGACTAAATGTACTAACTAAAAGTAGGTACTGTCAGGTGGGCCAGGCCACTGAGTATTAACTAACAGTGGTTAGAAATAGATCCATGGAGAGCAGCATTCTCATAGATTTGGCCAAAGGGCAAGAGACTCTCTCTAGAATGCTTACTTTTGGTTGTAGTTCCTGGTTCATAGTGTTCTTGTGTGTTTCTGATCACAGTGCAGCCGTTTCCAAAGCATCTCTACTTACCCAGAGATGGTGGAGAGTCTGGAGGATGGTAGCGCATAAATGTGCCAAGGCAGGGATGAAGAAAATGTGAAAATCAACAGTAATTCACATAGAGAAATAGATACAGTATCCTCACACGTTCTCTGGAAAAGCATGTTTCTTTAGGGGAAGAAAAAAAAAAAGTTAGTGTGGCAAGCTTATCCTGTCCTCACCAGAGCAAACCAAGAGTAACTACCATAAAAAGAATGGTTAGTATTCCTCAGAACCACAAGTCCCAAAACTGAATCCTAGGTTTAGCCCATAATTTCTTCAATACAATGTTCAAGATATCACTCTTTCTTTCTGTGCCTCAGGTTCCTCAGCTGTAAAACAAAAAAATATATTAATAATAATATTAATATTAAAAATAATAAAGGTAATGTAGTAATTGTTTGTAACGCACTTTGAGATCCTTGGTTGGAGGACACCATAGGTGTGTCAAGTATTATTATGTGGCCAAGGGGGTTATTTAAAACTCTGGTTCCCAAGGGCCAAGAAAGTTTGGCATCATTTTTATTAAAGATGAGCTGTAAATATCTTAACTAAACAGCCTATAGTGTTGGCTATGAAGAGGCAAGACTATAACAAGGCTGATAAGACCATAGTTTCTTAATGGCTACCAATAAGGCACGTGTCACAATAACAAATGCTGAATTCTTTAGGGTGTAATATTTGACAACATGATTGATCTGGGGGGGTGGGTGGGGACAGAAAACATCTCAAAATGCCAATGTAAAACTAATAGCAATATTCACCAGCAGAAAATGTCTTTCATGTGGAATGATTTCATGTTGATAAGAAAAAGCATTCAATTTGTAGTCCTGATTTGAACATCAGACTGTGGGGTATAATAGTTCTGTTCTTACAACACATGGAATTTTTTTCATTTTATTTTATTTTGTTTTCATAGTGCATGTTCATTTCTACTCACAACATGTTCTTGGTGTATTTCTTATGCAAACAATCTTCAGGCAGCAAAGATGTCTGTTACATCTAAACTTGAATAATAAAGTTTTACCACCAGTTATTCATGATGGCTTTGGTATGGTTTATATGGATTTACTTTCATCCATGAAGCAACAGGAGCTACAGACTGTTATAACATATAGATGGGCTCTGAACTTAAATAATGAAACTGAAACAGATCGCCATTTTAAAAAATATTACTAAGATTTATTAAATTGGATTCTCTCTACTTGTTTCCTTCCTATAACCAATCTGTTATAGGTAAATAAAAAATAGGCTAAAGTTTTAGCAACATTAGTGATAGTTTATTTCAAAGACTTGAGTATCAGACATTGAGTGTTGAGTATTAATCTGCTAATAATTATCTTTCAGCATGTAAATACTCCTTTATCTGAAAATGTCCTGCCTCCATTGGTAGCCTTTTGTCCTATTAAGGAATTACATGATCCTCAGTGAGGTTCTTGAGCACTTTGTGTCTGTTCCTACATACACAGAATGAGAATGACAAGAGCATATGCTATGTGAGGTTCCTGTGAGGATTAAATATAATAATTTATCTAAACCCTCCTCAGTACCTGACTTACAATAAAGACCTTATCCCACTCTTGCAGTGTGTGCCTCAGGAAGTGGAGCAGAGTCTACAGGCAGCTTCAAACCCATTTTACCCTTTTCCATGCTGTTTGATTTTCAGTTCAAGCACTTTATTACTACTTCAATAAAAAAAATTCTCAGTTTAAACTTTAAAAAAAATATAACTTTGATTCTCTTCAGTATATTCATATACATGTGATGTGAAGATCCTGATAAATATCTCAAAATTAAATTAATATTTTAAAAACATTGCTTGCTTATAGTAGCATTAATCAGAGTAGATTCCCCGAAGGACAATTTTGAAAGAGAACAGAGAGGCAGGTGAAATCCAGATAAGGCCAGGATGTGGGAAGACTCACCTACATTTTTAACCAGAAAGAAAATCGCTGCAAAGCAGGTCATAAAATAAATAACTGACTGCTTCAGGAGATGTATTTCAAAAGTTTCAAAATAATTAGTATCTGCTTTGCTTGTGCAACCTTCATTGCTCATTTTAGTGGACTCAAATTAATGAACAAATCTTTCATTTATCTTTTTTTTTTCTCCCTCATTCTTTCCCCGTCTTTTGTTTTGGAAACAACAGTAGAGTCTCTTTGAGGGGCTTTCCTAAGGGTAACCGTTTGGTTCACAGCTGTAGGCAGTGTTCTCTAGTGAAGAAGCAGGAACGGCACTTAATACAATTTCTTCTCCTTATATGGAGCTTCATCCTTCCATTAGGGAGCACTTTTCAGATAAAGTTGAAAAATAGCACTTGGTTCTCACCAAGACACTCAGAATCCCACTGAAGAGAAATATGCAATCATGGGCCCTTCACCACTGTTTGAATATAGAGAAGTAGGGGAATCAATACTGTCTCCTCTCTGTCACAGTTTCTCTCCAGCCATTGTGGGGGTGCGGTAGGGTCAGGAGCAGCAATGAAAGAAGCAGGTGGACTCTGAATGGTAGAGGAACTCTTTTTTTTTTTTTTTTTTCTGGCTTTAATATTGCTAAGGGAAAGAACTAAATTGAGCTCCCAAATCTTCAGTATTTAAAAAAAAAAGAAAAATTGGACAAAGAAGTTTTATATGAAACCTCCTAATTTGTTTAAATGTCAGTAGCAGATTTTTTTTTTCCCTTTATACTTGAAGCCAAACAAAACATTTGCTCTGAATACATTCTACCCCTAGGTTGCCAGAGAGGGATTTCTGGAACCTGGCCCAAGTGAATGCTGATAACCAACAGGACTGAAGCTAGACAAAAAAAGAGGCTAGCTGTGAATCTCCTGCTAGGTTGACTCCCAGGTACCAGTGAATCAGAAGCTCCTTCAGGCTCCAAAAGACCTGTGGCTGCAAGCATCTGCCTGATCTCTCCCCTAGACTGGCTGATGCGGGAAAATGCACAGAAGATTAATAAATCCTGGTTTTGAAAACATACTTCAGATCACTTTGTACTTTTGCTCTGTCTTTTCATCACCTTCTGTGTTTAACATGCTAGTATGAACACATCTCCATTTTCATTTATAAAAGTGTCAAAAATAGATTTAAAAAAAAAGTCATGCCTAGTGATGGCTAAGATGCCCTTGTACTCTTTCTCAATGTCACATCTTAGAATGAAGGTCACAACAGTGGGAAAACAAAGCCTAACAACAAAACAGATATTTTATGTTACAGTTTACCACATAAGTAATTAAAAGTGTTTTTATTTCTAAGCAAAAGTAATGAAACGAGATTTACAGTTGTGCTACGGTGTTTGACTGGGATATCTGGCCTCAAAGATCATCATCACTAAATGTAAATTGTTTCAGTAGGATATATTGCACGAAGCAACAAGTAATTCTCCTGACATCCTGTTCTTCAGATGAGTAACAAAGCACAGGCTAGTGTATGCTATAAAAAAGAAAACATATTAGAAGCTCCTAAAATTATTTTCATGTTGAGCAGGAGTAGTATATGCCTTCAACCCCAGCATTTCTTAGGCAGAGGCAGGCAGGTCTCCAAGTCTGAGGTCCGCATTGTCTACAGGGCAAGTTCCAGGACAATCAGCTACACAAAGAAACCCTGTTCAAAAAAAAAAAAAAAACCAACTAAACAAACAAACCAAAATATAAAACCAGCCCCCAAATACTTATTTTGATGAATTAGATGTAAATATAATTTTTAATTCTCTCAATCATATTTTTAATTAGTATTTACTTTTGTTATACTAGTAAAAATCACAGGTAGTATAGCAGGTTTATTCTGTGTTAATATATCTTAACAGAAAATGTACCACTCAAATCCAAGTTTCTATTGTTTTTCTTACAGTTATGGGTGAAGGATCTTTGGATTTGGGGTTTTGATGGTTTTTGTTTGATGAGTCCGGAATATTAACTCGGAATGAAAAAAGGGCAGTAGAACACACATACACACAATGTTAAGGTATAGTGTATCTTTCATACTTTCATAGGTATAAATATAAAATTTCTGCATTAGAAGTCTTCATTTATATGTCCTGAAGCTTTATCTTTTTTTACCTTTTAATACTCCTGAGCAACAAAATATAATCATTTTTATTCTTATAATAATGTCATTGAAAATTTTGGAATTATATAACTATAAGGCCTTCTTAAATGAAAAGAGTTATATTAAATAAAAAGGTTTTGTTGTTGTTTAACAGTAATCACGAAGGATCAATGAAACACAATGCCTTACCTCCCATAGTTAATAAAATACAGACAAAACTTGAAATAGTAAAAGAATTTCACAAAACTCACACTAGTTTGAGAATAAAATTGCTTAGATTTCCATGTTATGCTTCTTAAAATTGTACTTTCAGTGTGAATGCAAACTTTAAATTATGGAAAGTCTCTAAAGTCAGTGACACATGTTTTACATAATTGTAAAACACATTTACAGTGGGTATTGTTACCCCAACATCCAGTGGTAGCAATGGAATTTGGTGTTCTCAAATATAGTGGAATTTTTTTCTTTTATGAATTGGTGCCAGCTGGTCTTGACTTACATAACAGTATTATATTTTAAAAATTGCATGTAAGCTTTACCTTCAATTATTGTTGCCCACAAGAAAAATATAAGAATCACATGTCAAGTGATGTCTTTGAGCCCTAGGTCAGTTCATTCCCTTTTAAACACCTGACTAACATTTTATGGTTCAAAAAGAAATAGGTTGTCATTTGGTTTTGAAGACATTTGATTCTTCTTAATGAAGTATTTCAGAAAGGGTATTTTAAATATTGTTTTATTAAAATGTGTCATAGGCATAACTACCAATAGCTCACCATCTACTACAAATTTGTGTCCTGAGAACACTCATCAACTGTCAACTAAGTCAAAAACAGACCATTTTGTTCTAATCAAGACAAATGTCCACCTCTCTCTATAAATCACTTAAGAAAAAAGGAAAGCCATGATCTTAAAAGTTTTTTTAATATATTGATTTTTAATTTGAAGAAAAGCCTTGTTTCATATATATATATATCACAACGCATACTTCTGAGCACTACTAACAAATGCTTAAAATCCAACTGGCCACTAGAGAGGTTGTTCATTTTTCTGTTTTTTGATTTGATTTGGTTTGGATTGTTCAGACAGGGTTTCTCTGTGTAACAGGTACAGCTATCCTGGGACTTGTATTTTAGACCAGGCTGGCCTTGAGCTCACAGAGATCTTCCTGCCTCTGCTTCCTGAGTTCTGGGATTAAATGCAGGACCCACCACTGACAGGCCTCATTTTCCTGTTTTAATCTTATTTTTCCCCTTTCAAAGTCCTTAGTTTATAAAATACTACTAGAAATTAATACATGATATTTTTCATTTTACCTTATATATATTTATCCCTGTAAAATTTACTAAATATGCAGATTTAATAGTAAATGATACTATCTACATTGTCATACCATTAAGATAAATATCTAAGTTTGAAACACTATACCCACATTCAGACTTGAGTTTTGGGCCTTCCACTGTTTTCCAGGGTGGCTAAATGAATTGACCTGAACTATAAACATTTCTACAGATTGTAGGGACTATACATAATTTATTCAGCTATGAATTCATTATGCATGATGCACTATAATAAAGGTCTTGGTATAAGGAATTTAGTAGATTCGATCTTCTACTCCACCAAAAAACAAACCAAAAAACCCCTGAAGCCTGAAGTTAGATTGTTGAATTAGATACAATATACTTCCTAACTTACTAAGCAATAATGAACATGCTATTTTAGTTATTATCGATATATATATTTGCAAGGTATATGATTGCAGTTCTTTTAGGCAAACCACATTTTGTAACATTTCAGTTCCCTATGGGTAACTTCTTAAATATATAAGGTGATCATTATATTCTCTGGGCATATAGGATGATCCTGAAAACAAATAAATCTTAGATCATGCTTAGCAGGACACTGAAAGCCAAACAATCATCATTTTTTTATGTTTTATATTTGCTAATCACTTCTTAAAATGTAGAACTGTAAATGAATCTGAAAGAAATATGCTTTTTCTTTCCACAGTATATACATTCTGAGAAATGAAAGTTACTTCTCTCTGTCCTGTTATGACTTGTCATTATATAAAACCGTACCAATGTACTTTTTATGGAACACAGTGATTTTGGTTTTTCAGACTTAAAATTGAAATCAAATCCACCACAATATAAATATCAGATAACTCAAGGAAGAAACCTACTTCCAGTTTGTACTGAGTAAGATGTGCCACAATAGGGAAAACACAAAGATTAAAAACTGGAGTTCACAAACTACATTTCCAAGAAAACATAAACATATCATTTTTACATTTCCAAATGAGTGATGTCTCCTGAAAGTCTCTAAAGCCCAACAAAATCCTTTTCACTTTCACTCAAGACTTTAATCTCTCTAGCTTCGTTTTTTCCCAGAGCAAGGAAAGCAGATCAAAATGTTCAAGCAGGTAGAAGACCTTCACAAGACTCTTGTTTAGGGAAGCATAATAAAATAATGTACCTATGGATCAGTATTTATTTCTATCTTTACAAGTCTACTCATTGGATTTTAAGCTGCAGGCAGAAGATACAGATGCTAATTGCAGATACATTTATTCCCATGCTATTTGTGTCTAATACAAAGATTATTTATTTAACTATAAAAAAGGAAGGGAAGAGAATGTAAAACCTATATTGATACAAATGCGTGATATTATATCAGGAAAGACAGATCTTTCTTTTCTGGTTTAAATTTCTAACCCCATGTCCAATTGTAATAGAAATTCCATAACTCCTTTTTTGAGTAAAAAAATTATTTGTTAGCAGCTTTCCCCCAAAAATTATGGGAACAACATTTGAGAATTATCTTAAGATATAGTTCTCTCAAATTTTAGTTTTAACATTTAGTACACATTTAAACCATTTTAGGGCCACCAAATATTTATTGATTAGATCATGAAGTCCCAGTGGACAACATCTGATACTAAAATGGCCAAAGAAAAGAGTACCTATCCCAAGTATGCTGTTTGTCACTTTTATGACCTTCAAAATCCCCTCCAAAATATTTGTTGAAATCTTAGTGGGCAAGTTGGAAGTATTAGAAGGATGGATGCTTAGGACATGATAGGGTCACCAGAGTTGAACCTGCAAATGGTATCAGTTAATTTATTAAAAAGTCCTGAGATACTACTCTGTGTGCTTTGTTCAGTGTGATAAATATAGAAAACATATGTATGAGCCATGGAGTGGGTTCTGAATTTGTCATTGTCTTGGTATTTAGCATCCTGTTCTCTAGAGCAATGAGCAATAACTTATTGTTGTTTATATGCTAGTCTGTAGTATATTCTTATAGAAACACAAGGACATGAGCCTAAAGCTTGCTTTACATTCAACAAATGTCCAGCAACAGGAGTGCATTTTTTAAAAAAGGCTTCTGTGATATGTCCCCGTGGTTTGAATGTGGACAGTAACAAAATCTCTGAGCAAATTTCCACCTTTATTAATGGGTGAATATTTTCTATTTGTCATCTTTTTTTGTTTTTGGCATCTAAAATTTATTGGTCATTTATGCTATGAGAACTGTCTACTTTCATTTGCAATATGCATGCCCATAGCTGACAGCCTCATGATCAAACTATGAGGCACTAAGGTACTGTTGTTAGTCTTTCTACCAAAAACAAAACAAAACAAAAAGGCCACTCATGACCAGTCTTTGTACAAGCCCTACTCATTTTACCCCATGTAAACTATGTAATCTGCAACCTACTATTATCCTTCCCAGGATGCCTGCCCTACTTGTGGTATCATTCCTCAGGAACAAGCCCATAACCTACAAATATGGCTTCCTACTACTATATCATTGCCACACAATTGCTAACATGCAAATACAAGCTCATTGTTGCCTTACATTAAGACTTAGTGATTCCTGATCCATTTCTAGACTACAGTGGAAGCAGTTTGCATTCTAAAGCTTCCGATGACCCTCCCCATAAATCCTCATGGCTGCTTCTTCTCCTCCCTTCCTCCATCTTCTTTGTTTTTATAATTTGTCTTACGTTTGGATTTTAGAGGCAAGGCTTTTCTCTGTGCCTATGGATATCCTAGAACTCCCTCTGTTACCAGGCTGGCCTTGAATTCAGAGATATTCCTGCACCTGCCTCCTGAGTGCTGGGATTAGAGATGAACACTACCACCACTTTGCTCCCTGATAGCTTTTTTAATTCCTTGGTTAAAAACAAAACTGTTTCTATTATCCCAAGAATCTCTCCTCTCTCATTAGTCTAGCATTTCCCTTACTTTTGAATATTTGTTCTTCCTACATTTATTTGCCTATCTTTCTAATCACTGAACCATCAAGATTTATATCTGAAATTATTTTCTTGAAGGACTTCTCTGGATAGAGACCTAAAATTCCTCTTCTGTGGCCTTTCTGGAACATAGTTGTCTTGGTCACATCATTTTTGAAATAGCCTGACTCCCTACATGAAGTGCATGTGAAATGGTAGTAGGACTAACTTCCATTCCTTTCCGTGTTCCTTCCCTTCTTCTGTTCTTTCTTCCCCCTTTCCTTCCCTCTTCCTCTCCTCTCCCCTGCTCTTCCTTCCCTTCTTCTCCTCTTCTTGACTCTCAACACATCCCTTTCCCCTCTTCTTCACTTTCCTTTACTTCTTTGTCTATTATTTAAACGAAGTAAACACATGCATCTAATTGCCAGTATATAGACAACAAAGGCCTAGGCTCGTTCTTAAAGAGCTGACCTATCCACAAAGCTCTGCCTCCATCATAAGTACATCCAACAACATCTTACATCCCTTTTTTGTCCTTTGATTCTTTAGTTGAGAGCTCAGCATTTTAATCATAAACACATATATTCATGTAAATTAATGCTGTGAGCATTAAAACAGTCATTGAAAAAATATATTAGTTTTTGTAATTTCTTAAATAATTTACTTTGGCAAACATACTAAAGTCACTTTAAATTACAATAAGAAGTCCCGGGCTCTGAATCCAGCTGAAACATGCTTCTCTCTATGGACCTTTTAAACCACTGTGAAAATTTGATTACACTTTATTTGATCTTAGGTTTATAGTATCAGAGTATTCGTGTACTTCTGGACCTCATTGGTTTTATGAAAGAAGAAGAAAGAAAAGGCTGTGCATAATTTTTAAATTTCAATCTTGATTTCAGTATTTTTAAATTTATCTGACAGGGTAATTATCCCAGAAATTGTCTTAACTAAATGATTTGTGAAACTGTGATTGTCCCATTAAAATGACAGAGTACTCAATCAGGGGAGAAAAATGGTTCTTTGAGGTTTGGCCCTATTAAACAGGTTCTTTATATTATTACCCAGTTCACATTTTGAATGTACACAGCTGTGTGTTTCTGTGTGTGGGCAAATGTGTCCCAGGCTGGAGATGGTGACCACCAGTACAGAGCAATGCTGGGACTCCAGATTCTGCAGCAGACTGATTGTTGCTTACTGGTGGGCGAAGATGGGTTCAGTTGCCCACATTCTATTTCAATTTTCTTATATCTAAATGAGGAGTATAATTTGATCCAATCTGTAGATTTTCAATAAGGCACAGTAAATATCTCCCCATCCTAATTGTATGAAACAATGGAGAATTTTTCTTGGAGAAACTGCATGCTCATTTACAGTAGCCAGAGTCTCAGGTCTACACTCTTAAGCACTGTGGTTACTACCCTGAATATTGCCAGTCACCAATCTTTGTGGTTGAAATGGGAAATGATGATAAAAACTCCCATGTTGAAATTTTGGTCTAATATCTTTACACTACTGAGTAGTGACTTAAAAATGAGGGTGTAACTTTATCAATGGATAATTCATTCATAAATTTATGGTGAATGAGATATAAGGAGGTAAAGCCTATGTGGAAGAAGTGGGTTACTTAAGATACAACTTTAAAGGCAGTCTTTCTCCTCTCTCTCTCTCTCTCTCTCTCTCTCTCTCTCTCTCTCTCTCTCTCTCTCTCTCTCTCCTCCCCTGTATATGTGCGTCTATCTGTCTGTCTCTGTTCTCTTGTAACATATATTTTCCATTACCACAGGATGAGAAAGCACAGAGCACAGAGTCCATGAGTGAAACATCTGAAACGATGAGCCTGTGAAACTTCCCCATCCCTTATTTTTGTTCTGTTTCTCATACATTTTGCACCTGTGATCAATACACCACTTCAGAGGAAAAAGCACAGTATACCATTTCTTCTCAGCACAAGTACTTACTTAATAAAAATGAACCATATCACTAACACTCACCAACCACTGTTAAGATGATGGTCCACGGTCAGAAAGCATAGTCCTAGATAGTACACAATCAGAAACATTAAATTTCAAATCTGGAGTGGATGCTATATTAATTATGAGAGCTCAACCTTTATCTTAGGCTTGTTCCTAACTAGCTCTTATAACTTAAATGAACTCCTTTATGTTAAGCTATGTGCTATCATGTGGTGATACCTCTCTTTCATCTTGTACCTCCTATTTCCTTTCTGGTGTCTCCTATGTTCCTAGATTCCTCCTCCTTTTTCTTTCTAGTCTAGGAAATTCTGCCTATACCTCCTGCCTTGCCATTGGCCATTCAGCTTTTTATTACAACAATAACAGTAATACATATTTACACAGTGTATAAATATCCCTTAACAAAGCAGGGTAGAAACCTAGAGGCAAGAACTGATGCAGAAAACATGGAAGGATCCTGCTTACTGAGTTTATCAGCCTGCCCACCTTCAGAGCTGAGGACAACCACATCAGGGATGACACCAGGCATGCATGCATAATTGATTGGGTCCTCACCCATCAATCACCAATCAAAAGAAGTGCTCCATAGCCTTACCCACAGCTTATGAAAGCACCTTTTAAATTGAGGTTTCCTCTTCTCAGACAACTTTAGTTTTATGTCGAGTTGATATAATATCCAGTACAATGGTAAGCGTCCCCTTCATTGGCTTTCAGCATTCTAGAAAAGCTGGGATTCTGGTAGGTGCTTAATCCATGAGACTGGAGGCCTCAAAAGTACAAATTTCTACTATACACCTGGAGGACTCCTAGGGAGATATGGCTTTTAGTCAATGTTGGAAGGCTAAGAAGATTTGGCTGTATTTCAGCAAAGGATGGTGACAGCCGCAATGATGGAAACAATGGAGTAGAAGCACTCACTGACAAGGGTGGTTACACAAAGCAACACTGTTCTCCCTCTGACCTCTCACTTATGTCAACAGATAGATCCTATTGGAAATGTCCTCCTTAACATGCCCTGAACTATGTCTTGTTTGGTTTCAGATGCAATCAAGATTATCTATCACATGAGCTTAATATTTCCTTCAGAGAGCTCAGAGTCTCCAATTTTTTAGGAATAAGAATCATGTTATTAATTTACAAACAATGCAAATGCTGTGATTCATACAAATGGAGGACCCGCATGAAGTGCCTATTTTATATTGGGGAAGTTAAATGTTTTGCTGAAAGAATATCAAATCAGGTTGGACAAATCTGAAGGTATTGACTAGACAAGACAGTAAAACAACAATTAAAAAAATAAAAATATGGAAAAGGCATAGAGTTATGAATCTAAGTTACTATTTCATATATGTAGACTTATAAGAGTTCAGTGATTAAGAAGTTTAGTGATCCTGGTAGGTGAGGTCATGAAATATCCAAAGTTAAATACAATTAAGTGACATTGACAAAATCCTTAAGCAAAAGCTTTGACTAATTCACATTTATCTTTTATAAAAATGAGTAGGACTTGAGAGATGGAGGAATCCAGTTAAAGATATATTGTAATAAAAATCATGTGAGGTATATTTCAGAAATGCAAGGGTTAATCTCAATACAAAAACAAGCCTATGTAATTGTACTAGGGCAACAGAATATAGGGCAAGAGCTATATAATTAATAGATAGCAAAAATAGCATTTGACAAGATATTTGCATTTCTTAAGAATAAAAACCCTCAGCAAAATGGGAAAAATAACTAGCAACCCCATGATGGATATCTATGAAAAACACCACAGATACTATTGTACCTATGATTTTGAATTATATTTATTCTTGCCTTTCTCTTTCCATCTCTCCATCTTCCCTCTTTGACATATCTTTATTATGTAGCCAAGACTAGTTGGAACTTGACTCTCACCTATTGCAAATGTGAGACTGAGTGGATTCCTTCTCATATTAAAAACAAGTTAATGATATCCACTCAGCATTCTCTAATTCATCTGTGTGCTTAAGTTTAAGCAAGGTCATTGACAAGTGAAGCAAAGCATTCTGACTGAAATGAGTATACTACTTTGTACATATAAAATCGTATAGAATACTGAAATTATTATAATGAATACATATTGTAAAAAGAGTAAAACTATAAAATGTAAGATAAATTGCCTTCCAACCTTACTGATAATATATTTAAAACTATTTCATTTAATAGTACATCAGATGAAACATCCACACATAAAATTAATAATAAAAGCATAATTTTTTCTTTGAAGCTAAAATTTATTGTCAACGAAAATAAAGACCTAAATAAATTGAGGAAAAAAAAAGACAGTTTATGTTGTTTATTTGAAAGACTTAATACTGTGATGATGACAATATTTCCATTCCTAGCAAAATGGAAGCTGAAATTTTTTAAAATAATCATAAACTGATTCTAAAATTGATATGACAGTGTATAATAAAAACAATCACTATAAAGAATACTATAAAGAATAAGTATTGAAGAACCACATGTTTCTAATTTCAAAACTTACAGCAAATACGGAGAACCAAGAAAGTAGCATGCTGCCACGAGGATAACTATTGGTAGGCATGGGTTGGCAAGGCAATCAAGAGTATAGATGAATCATATCATAGAATCTCTGACACTAATGATCAACTGATATTGAAATAGAGCCCCAACAACTGGTATTCTTTGCATCAAATAATGCTGGGAAAAGTGGACATTTTTATGCAAATCAACAAAATTGGTTGTTACCTCACAAAATAATTTTAAAAAGTAACTGGCCAGGCATAATTGTGATCATTACATTGGGCAGGGCAAAAAGGAGTGAGCACAAGTCACAGCTACAAAACGAAGATCTGCTTTTAAAATTAAAAATGAGAAATGGGACGAGAGAGTAAAGCAAGAAGGGAAGGCATGAATGAAGGAAGAGATGGAGGGAGAGAAAAAGTAGTATTGTGGGGAGTGTCCAAGTCATTCTACAGTACTGAAGAAAATATTTGTGATCATAATCTTATATTTTTTGCACTAGAACTAAACCTCTTCAGGATATTTATGACAAAGCCATATTAACCATCATCTTACATAATTGCTAGTTTTCCCCCAGTCTCAGAAACTCCCAACCTAATATTAACCATAATTTGTTTTATCCACAACAGCCATTCACCATGTTCTGGGCATTCGCCAAGTGATGAATATTATGGTGAAGATGACAGACACAGTACCAGATCTTAAGGAGTTTCTATTATAGTGGACAAGTTAGAATAAAATGTGTACCAGCTAAGTAATGCGCAGACGGATACGCAGCAGAGTAGAGGAGGAAAGGGAATTATGGGAAAGTAAAGCTGTTTGTAGATGGGGTTATCTATATCCCACTGAAAGAACCTAAGAGAACAAAATAAATGAATATAACTAAATGTTTACACATAGTTTCCAACTTGCAAGATAGGGCACTGCTTCATTGGTAGGGCCAAGAAGCAGCGCCTTATCTTCAGTATAAAAATAGAGTGACCCTCTTTGTAGCTGGCCAGTCAGTCAAGCTTCTAAGCCCGGAAAACTAGCACAACTCATGCACCCTAACACCATTGCCGCCCCAGTTTCAGGCCAGTAAGCAGGACCTCTGTGAGCAAGCCTACCCACCATCACCCCTCAAGAATGGTTCAATATACACAAATGTGTCAACATCATCCACCATATAAATGACTGAAAAGAAAAAAAAAAAAAACTCATGATCATCTCATTAGATACTGAAAAAGCTTTTCCAAAATTCAACATCCTTCATGATAAAGGTCTTGGAGAGATCAGGGATAAAAGGAACATACATTAACATAATAAAAGCAATATACAGCAAACTGATGGACAACACCAAACTAAATAGAAACTCAAAGACCAACAAGACAAGGCTCTCCTCTCTCCCCATATCTATTCAATATAGTTCTCAAAGTTTTAGCTAGAGTGATATGAGAACAAAAGAGGATCAAGGGAATACAATTGGAAAGGAAGAGGTCAAACTTTCACTATTTGCAAATAATATGATGGTATCCATAAGTGACCCCCAAAATTCTACCAGGAAACTTCTATAGCTGACGAAAACCTTCAGCAATGTTTTCAAAATACATAATTGACAAAAAAAATTTAATAGCCTTCCTATACACAAATAATAAAAGGGCTGTAAAAGACATCAGGAGAATATTAGCCTTTAAATTAGCTTCAAATAACATCAAATATCTTGGGGTAACTCTAACCGAAGAAGTGAAAAACTTATATGAGAAGAACTTTAAGTCACTGAAGAAAGAAATTGAGGAAGTTATCAAAAATGGAAAGATCTCTCATGCTCTTGTTTAGTTAGGACCAACATAGTAAAAATGGCAATTGTACCAAAAGCAATCTACAGATTCACTGCAATCCCAATCGAAATCTGAACAAAATCCTTCACAGACCTGGGAAAAGCAACACCTAACTTTATATGGAAAAACAAGCAAGCAAACAAAAACAAAGGAATTGCCAAAACAATCCTGTTCAATAAAAGAACTTAAGGAGGCACCACCACCTCTGATTTTAAGCTCTATTATAGAGCTATACTAATAAAGACAGCTTGGTATCAGCATAAAAACGAACACATAGATCAATGGAATCAAATTAAGGATGCTGACAGTAATTCACACATCTACAAACACCTGTTTTTTTTTTTTTTTTTTCAAAGAAGATAAAAATATACAATGGGAAAAAGAAAATATCTTGAACAAATTTTACTGTCATAACTGAATGGTGTTAAGTAGAAGAATGCAAGTAGATCCTTATCTATCTTACTGCACAAAACTCAAGTCCAAGGGGATCAAAGACCTCAACTTAAAACTGGTTACATTCAATCTGATAGAAAAAAAAGTCAGAAATAACCTTGAAGCCATTGGCACAAGAGACCACTTTCAAATATAACACCTAGAGCAACATTTAATAAATGGTACCTCCTAAAACTGAGAAGCTTCTGTAAGGCAACGGAAAAGGTCAATAAGACAAAACAGAAGCCTACAGAATGAAAAAAGATCTTCACCAATCCTACATCTAACAGAGGGCAGATCTCTAAAATATATAAAGAACTAAAACAGTAGACATCAAAATTCCAAATAATCCAAATTAGAAAATTGAGTACAGCTTTAAACAAAGAACTCAATGTGGGGCCCAGAGCAGCTTGACCACACAACTGTCATGACAGGCTTAATGGAGGCCAGACAGACAGCAGGCTCTTGTAGACAGCACTTTGAAGTAACAGGAAGGGCCCAAAAGCAGATTCCATCCAGGGAGGAACCAGCACCTGAGGGGAAATACCTAACATTCCAAACATTTCTTCCTGAGAAAGGGATAAATAGTTTCTCTGGTCTTACCTGAGGATCTGCTATTATAGGTAAACCTTAACAATCACTACTGAATGTTGAAATATCCCTAGAATTCAAAGCAACTAATGAATTCATAATAGGTACCCCAGTCCTAGCTTGGACTAATCCCAGGACTGTAATCTGAAGCTCTGAAGCCACTGGAGTCCTCCCCTCAATAAAAACCCTTGCCTGGTGCTGCTCAGGGTCACTACAACTCCAGACACATGAAGTGATTTAAGCTAGCTTGTCAATAAAGAGACTCTTTGCTATTTCATTAGATTGGTCTCTTGGTGGTCTTTGGGGAGAGGATTTTGGACTCTGGGCACAACATTGTCTCCATATTCTAGTAATTTTTTGATTGACAACTGTTACTTGGACCATCTTAGGACTTTTGCATGATTTACAATAACCTCAAACCCTTTGTTATTTCATCTACGCAATATCAGTTTTTGTTCACCTTCCTTAATTTTCTTTTTTTTTTTTTGTAATTGCACCATATTCTAAATATTTTTACTTTTTTTTTTTTTTTTTGACAAGCTAGCTTGAGTCACTCTCTTAGTGAGACAGGTCTGTTTAACAGCAAAGAATCTCATTATTGACAAGCTATCTTGGCCTCAAGACCTGTGGCAGAATAGTCATTGTAAACTGTCTAGAAGACCAGGTGTGTACTAAGAAGATTTCGGTCTGGCTTACATTTTTAGTGCAGATAAATCTCTCTTGCCCAAAGCCTGTGCTAGCCCAAGCTTCAGCCCTGAAGCCCTGCTTGGTACCAAATAATCACACAAAGACTTGTATTAAAATATAAACTATATGACCTATGTATGGTTCAGGTTTATTGCTAGCTAGTGCCTGAATCTTAACCCGTTTCTATTCATCTGTCTCACTACATGATCTTTGGCTTACCAGTTTCTTTTTGGGTGGCTCAATCACATCTCTCCTGATCTCTTCCCTTTTTCCACTTTATGCTCAGATTTCCCAACTGCTTCTGTGATGCTTTGCCATAGGCCAAAACAATTCCTTTATTATCCAGCAATAAATCACAGCATACAGAAAGACATCTCACACCACAGGTGTCAGGGTCATCCCAAGTAAAGGCAAAAAAGGAAGTATGAGTCAGGGTATAGAAGGGACAGTAAACAAGGCATCTTTCAGCTCTAGAATAGTAAAGTGGGTGGTTCTATGGGTTGGTAAGTACTATTAGAATAACTGCCTCATTAATGCGGCAAAGTTGGAGGTTTTGAACTAAATGGTAAGCCCCTCGGAGTACTTACACACAGGAAGAATGGAGGAGTCAATAGGAATTAAAAGTCCCTGAGATAAAAGGCAGGTAATAATAGGTTCAAGGCTTTGGTGATGTGTTTCAGAAATAGAAAACTGTGGTCTAGAAGAGAAGGAAAAAGGTCCTTAAGATGAATTAGAGTGTGCAGTGGTGAATAGTCACCATTGGAGTGGAGGTTTCCCATATATGGGATTCACTAGATAAGGATGTGTAGGGATAGGAAAGTTTGGTGTAGAAATTTGTAAAACTATTAAAGGAAGAAGAAGGTGGACTCAGGAGAGGTAGGGGTCAAGGTGAGTATGGCCCCAAAGTGGCTGAGAATATCCCAACACAATATAAGTGCAGGCAAGTAAGTATGATCAAGAAAGAGTGTGAGAAAAATCACGATGCAAGAATGCAGGAAAATGTCAGGGTCTTAAGTGGGAAGGAAGAAACTGTGTGACAGTAATTGGCAAGGGAACTGTAGGACCCAAGTGAGATGTCAAAACAGGATAGGTGGGGGGGGTCCCAAAAGAAAGTCGATAGACTTACCTGCTCCCTGCAGCATCACCCTAGGCTCAGAGAGGGCAATAGGAGTTACTGTGTCTAGGCCAAGTCAATCCTCCCTACAGCAGGCTTAAGAGTTCAAAGGCCTGGAGAATCTCAGATGCCAGAATGATCCTGAATGGGGGCATTTAGACCTCTAGGGTCCAGGCTGAGAGTCAAAGCAGTAACTTGAACAGTGATCCTTTTTGCCTCATGTGAAGCAGGCTCCTGGCAGAGTCAGCTTGGGCTGAAAATTGAGGAGGAGGGATAGGCCGTTGTGTAGAAAAGGACCAGTATATAGGTTGAGGCCTTGTTGGGGAGGGGAGGGCAGGAAGGCTAAGAAGAAGGAATTTGGTCTTCAACCTTGTCCTAGAAGAAGAAGAAGAAGAAGAAGAAGAAGAAGAAGAAGAAGAAGAAGAAGAAGAAGAAGGGGGAGGGGTGTGTAGAGGAAGAAATGTGAAGAATGTTGGCCACTAAATGGAACTCTAAATCAGTAGAAAGGGGTTGGGTAGGAAGGGATTGGGGATAGGCCTGTGACTAGGGCAGTTTGGTTAAAGATGAGTCTTCAGGGTCCTAGTTCCCAGATAGTTGGTATCCTGGCTGCTGTAGGATGGGAATGCAAAACCCAGAAACCTTTGACTGGTCTAACCAAAAGAGTGACCCAAGCTAGCTTGGCCAAAAAAGGTAAAATAATTTACAATATGTTAACATTACAAAAAATAAGGAAGTTAAAAAAATTCTGATATTGTATAGATGAAATAACAAAGGGCTTGAAGTTATTGTAAATCTGTAATGCCTGAATCTTGATCACCCAGAGAGACCACCAGAGACAGAGATGTCTGAAATGCAACAGCAAGGTTTATTATCAGCTCGATATAATCCTAGGCAAGGAGCTTAGTCTCTGCACTAAAGGGGTTCGGTGCAAGGAAGAGCTGAGCACCCCAAGTTACACAAGTCTTTTATAGACAAAGACCATGAGGCAAGGTTATGTGGGGTTGGGGTCAAGGGGACAGCTGTGCTGTGAATGAACTCATGCTTAGGGACTTTTTACAGTTTAACATTCCTGGACCCCACCTGGGTGGTGTGTCTGGCAAGTTTTTACAGCCCAAGGGTTGGATCATCCAGGTGTCCTTAGCACTTAGCTCTTTGTCTCCTAGAACTGGGCAAGCCCCTGCCAGGAATGTGAAACTGAATTCTATTTTATCTCTATGGCTACTAGAATACAAAATGGGATTTCTTGAGCTAAGTTTCCTCTCTTTAGTTCAATTAACAGTTGTCAGTCAAAAATTGCTAGAATATGGAGACAATGTTGTGATGAGAGTCCAGATCCTCCAAAAGACCATCAAGAGACCAGTCAAATGCAACAGCAAAGAGTCTCTTTATTAACAAGCTAGCTTGGGTCACTCCATCCATTTGCTAACAACTGTTGACACTTTTACAGGATGAATTGAAGCCTTTCCCACCTTCAGGGAAACAACAGATGTGGTGGCTCAACTACTGCTGGATCACACCGTCCCTAGATTTAGCCAGCCACAGACCATACAAATGGACAACAGGCCATTATTTACTTCCAGGGACATAGAAGTCATGTTGGAAGGTCTCAACATCTCTTAGAAGCTCCACATGACCTATTGCTACATCCTCAAGAAAAGTTGGAAAGGCCAATGGATTTCTCAAACAACAGGTCACCCAGCTCTCTATCAAACTCAGGTTATCTTGACTCTCCTTTTTCTCCATTGCCCTCACCTGCCTCCAGGCCACCCTATATTCTTCTACAGGCCTAAGCCCTTTGGAGCACTTCTATGAAAGGCCCTCCCTCCTCAATCCTCACCTCCTGGTCCAAAATCCTCCACTGGTTGGGCACCTCCCCTACCTCTCATCTGAGTTCCCTTCTCTGTTTATATGCTAATGTGAAGAGAGCTTTGTTTCAGGTAAGGACAGTTTGGTGCCTGAGGGCAGGGCCCAAATCTGAGAAGAGTCTAGAACAGGATTCGGGAATATGCCTGACAGCCAGTAGATTCAGTACCTGGGTTCATGCCAAAAGTTTAGCCAATAGTTTGCAAGAAATACTGTACCTGAAGGACCCTGGGTTCTAGGGCTTGACCCAGGCATTCAGTTCAGGTATTCAGCAGAGCACCCCCCATGAGAACAAGGAACTAAAAGTCTAAAAGTCTGTCCCAGGAAACAGAGTGACCCAGCCCAGATAGCCATAATCAACTCAGATAGGACATAATAGTCGAACCTGTGATTAAAATACCAGAAGTTCCAAGCAGAATAGCTTCGAACAACACCCAGCTGTAAAAACCCCCCAACCAGCTGATCTTCAGGCAACCCCATGACTATTGTGAGCAACCTTACTATTATAGTATGACCTTTAAAGTGACCAATCATGTGTGCCCCAGTTGCTATGGTGATTTTATGGTCTTAGCCTTTAAAAGAGAAATGAGATTGTTAATCCCTGCTCCTCCCTTGCTATTCTCTTACTCCAGAGGCAGGGAGGTAGCCCGCCTGTACAGACGAAATAAATCCTCTTGCTTTTTTGCATCAACTGGCCTGGAGTCTGGGTTCTTGGGGCCCCCCTTCCCGAGGATAGTACCCTGAGTCTGGGGTCTATCAGTACCCTATACTTGTTTACCCAACGCAGAAATGACAAGAAATGTAACACTATACTTATGTAGCTTTTTGTTTAAAAGTCCCTGAGCTTGGGGCTAAATTCTTCTGCTGCACAGGAACAAAGAGTTTCAGCTCAGGTTTGTTTGAAACTGTCCTAAGGAATAACCTGACCCTCATGTGTTTGCATCAGAACCCAGCTCCCTGTTGGTCCTTGCAGGTCCCTCGACATGGGTATAACACTGACAGCTATCCCCCTGCCCCCATACTAATGAACCCAACTGTCCCTAAGCCTGCCCCTGGAGAAAGAGTACTCCTTAAACAGCTAGCTCCTAAGTTTCCTGAGACCTGATGGACAGGACCCTACACTGTGATTGTCTCTACCTTTTCGGCTGCCAAGCCTCTGGGACATCCATTCAGGATACATGATGTGTCCAGCAGCTGGGACTCTCCACACTCTGGTTTTCTTAGATGCCCCAATAAAGGGTCTATCTTCTCTTCTGCCTTGTATATCCATCTTTGTTAATGATAGACCCCAGACTCAGGGTACTATCCTCGGGAAGGGGGGCCCCAAGAACCCAGACTCCAGTCCGTTGATGCAAAAAAGCATGAGGTTTATTTCGTCTGCAGACGGGCTTCCTCCCTGCCTTGGGAGCAAGGGAGTAGCCAGGGAGGAGCAATCTTGTATCTCTTTTAAAGGCTAAAAAACCATAAAATCACCATAGCAACTGGGGCAACACATGATTGGTCACTTTAAAGGTCATACTTCAAAGTCATAAGGTTGCTCACAGTAGTCATGGGGTTGCCTTTAGACCAGTTGGTTAGGGGGCTTTTACAACCGGGTGTTGGTCACCGCTATTCTTCTTGGAACTTCTGGTATTTTAATCACAAGTTCGACCAGACCATTATGTCCTATCTGAGTTGATTATGGCTATCTGGGCTGGGTCACTCTGTTTCCTGGGACAGACTTTTAGACTTTTAGTTCCTTGTTCTCATGGAGGGTGCTCTGCTAAATACCTGAACTGAATGCCTGGGTCAAGCCTTAGAATCCAGGGTCCTTCAGTTAATACTGCCAGGACAGGTATTAATGACCTATTTTTCTTAGCAACTTGCCTTCTTTGCTTCCTCAAGAAGCAGATGCCCAAGGTCTACAGGATGGCAGTTAGCCAGATGCTCCTTCACTTACCTTTTCCTGAATGTAAGCTCACCAACTTCCAACTCCCTGCTTCTCCACATCATCCTCATGCCCACTGGAAGTAGTCAGACTTGAATGTTCTAGCGGAAGCTTCACCTCAGCTCCTGGTACCCTGGCATCCATATACCCAAAGAGCCTGGAATGTTCTGGTAGAAGCCCCACCTCTCTCTGCCCAGACTCTGCCCCTCAAAAAGTCCCACCAAACACAGCTTCTCCCCTAGGGATGTACAAGACCACTACCAATAGAAGATTTAAATTTCACTCCAAAAAACATGGACAATGGAAAAGAATGGAAAATCATTCATAAATGAGTATCCCTTAAACATGGGCTTTTCTAATTTGGTGTGATTTGGATTGTTGTGTCAGCAGAGAGGCTTATTGAGATGCAAAAACTTATCACAGAGATCCACAGTTAAGCACTGGATCAAGCTCCCAGCACAGAGGAGATTATGTGAGCAAAGGGGTCAAGATCAAGATGAGGAAACCCACCAAGACAGTTTCTCTGAGCTATTGTGAGCTCCCTGACTCTAACTGACAGCTGGAAAACCTTCATGAGACAGAACTAGGCCCTCTGAATGTGGATGACAGTTGTGGGCTTAAGCAGTTTGTGGGACCAGAATTTATCCCTAATATACCAACTAGCGCTTTGGAGTCCCTTCTTTATAGACATATACCTTGCTTGGGGTGGGGTGTTCTTCTTCAACTTGATATGCCAGACTGCATTGACTTACCCTAGAAGTGATTAGCCTATCTCAGGAGTAGATGGGGCAGTGAGGTAGACAGAATCTGGGGGTTAGTGGGAAAGATAGGAGGGAGGGAGAACAGTGCTTGGTGTGTAAAAAAAAAGAAAATGCTTTTAAATAAAAAAAAAAAAGAAAGAGGAGTGTTCTTTGGGCTCACAAGCCTAGAAAGTGCCAGCTGTGATCCAGTTCATTGCCTTTGGCACATGGTGAGGCAGCACATCATGATGGAATCACACTCTGGAGGAGGAGAGCAACATGTCTCATTAAAAAAAAAAAAAAAAAAAAAAGTTGTATGTTGCTGTTCAGTTTGTATTTTCTATTGTATTTAGTCGGGTGACCCCCTCTACCCCCTTACAGGATGGTGTTGGCCACACTGAGAATGGCTACCAACTCATTTAGCTTAATCTCACTTGAGACTAGCCTCAAAAAGATGCTGAGGACAAAGGAAGGCTGGGAGTGCTGGGAAGAAGAGAGAAGAGAAGAGAGAATTTATTTTCTTCCTTGTTTCTCACTTAAGTGAGTTTAAAACACAGGTGTGCACAAAATCTTTATCTGGATAATTTGAGCAAATTTATTATTAATCACAAATATCCTCAAGCAACCAAGATGCCCTTCTTTAGCTTGTGGATGAACTCTGGTACTTGCAGACAGTGGAATATTATTTCTAAGAAGAAATAATATTACTAAAGAAAAAGAGTCATTAAGACATGAAAGCATATGGAAGAATCTTACAGTCTTACACTAAGTGAAAAAAAAAAAAAAAAGACAAACAAACAAAAACAAACCTGGGTTTAAAAGGCTACACACTGCATGATCCCAAATACAGGACACTCTGAGGAAGCAAAATCATGGCAATAATAAAGAAAAAAAAGTCAATGTTCAGGGGCTAGAAGGTGGATATTGATAAACAGGTCGAACACAGGGTTCCTAGGGCATGACAGAGTACACAAACAGACATAGCTTATATATGTGTACAGATTTATAGAATGTTCAACAGTGAGTAAATCCTAATGGAAACTATGGGTCCTGGATAGTAATGATTGGTCATGTCAGTGCATCTATTGTGTCAAATGGATCATAAGATAAAGGATGCTGTAAACATGTTGATATTGAAAGAAAAATGAAGAATCTAAGTCTTCTGCTTATTGTTTCTATATTCCTAAATTCATTTTAAAAATAAAGTTTTTTGGGGCTGGAGAGATGGCTCAGCGGTTAAGAGCACCGTCTGCTCTTCCAGAGGACCCAGGTTCGATTCCCAGCACCCATATGGCAGCTAACAACTGTCTGTAGTTCCAGTTCCAGGCAAACACCAAGGCAAATAAATAAATAAAAGTGTTAAAAAAAATAAAAAAAATAAAGTTTTTTTAAAAAAAGAAGTCAGAAAATATTGATAGCATGGATTTTGGATAAACACACACAGATTATAGGTGTCAGAGATGCTACTAACTATATATATCCACACTTGGCAGTCTAACAGGTAATATATGTGGCATTTTTAGAGTATTCCTAGATTAAAGAAAAGCAGTTGCTTATTGAACTATTCTCCAAGAACTTAAGTATACAAGATTTAGGAACATTCCAAAATTTAATGTATTTATGAGATATTTTCATTTTTAACCAAGCATCTATTAGTGTGAGGACCTGGAGGGCGGGGCCCAGTTTTAGAGAAGCTTTGGTGCCTGAGGGCAGGGCCCAGATCTGCCAGTGCAGCCAATGGATTCAAAAGTTAGATTTGCACCAGAGGCCTCAGCTAATAACTGCTATACCTCTAACCCCCTTTTGCTCACGGGGCAGCATGGTCCTTAGCCTTCTGTTGCACCAGAATGAACCTTTGACCCGGGTCTGTTGGAACCAATAGGTAACAATAAAATCCTCATGCATGTTACAGTGTGTCCAGCCTTCTTGGCGGTCATGGGAATTCTTAGTCATGGGCATAACAGTGAGATGGTTGTACATATTAAGCATTTATAGCTTTTAAAATAGTAAAATCCTCATTTTCTCTCCAGGTAGGTCTCCCCAGGAGTTTATGTTATCAAAGGAACTACCAAAAAGCTAGTTAGAATAGGAATCCCCAAAAATGTCTATATGTGGATTTTTAGACTGTAGAATTGCCAGATCACATAGAATCTGGAGTCTTGTATCCCTATATTTCTCTAGCAATTTGGCAATATCTTACAGTCCCTGTGAGTTTTCTGTTGTTTCTTGAACACTTTGAGACATATTTCAGGGAATATTCTATTGTAACATAACATACCATTTTACATGAGAAGGTGTTATTGTAATTAGGGGAGTGGAGCTGGAGAAATGGCTCAGAGGTTAAGAGCATTGGCTGGTCTTCCAGAGGTCCTGAGTTCAATTCCCAGCAACCACATTGGGACTCACAACCATCTATAATGAGATCTGGCACCCTCTTCTGGCATGCAGGCATATATGAATGAGGAACACTGTATACATAATAGATTAAAAAAATATGTAAGCAGGCTTTTAGAGAATCAAGAAGGCAGAAGACAAGATTACTGTTATACTAGCCTCTGTGAATATCAAGTTATTTATCTAGGTTCCTTACTTAAGGAATTTTCAATATTTGGCTTTCTAGCCTTGAAACTTCTATCTAGGGCTAATCTTTTGTCCACCTAAGGTATGTTATTTAGCTTTCCCCGGCTGATTTTGCTCTGGAACAGCAGTTTTACCTGAATCTCTGGCTGTTTAAGGCAATAATGATGGCTGCACAGTTACTGGCCTGCTTCTCAGGTAGCATCCAATGGGACTTTTATTTCCCATTGAATCTGTCTTGCTTGACACTGCAACCAAATGTTCTGTTTTTATCTTTTCTTTCTTTCTTTTTTTTTTTTTTAAAGATTTATTTATTACTTATATAGTATACAGAAGAGGGTATCGGATGTCATCATAGATGGTTGTGAGCCACCATATGGTTGCTGGGAATTGAACTCAGGACCTCTGGAAGAACAGTCAGTGCTCTTAACCTCTGAGCCATCTCTCCAGCCCCCTGTTTTTTTCTTTTTTTATAATGAATAAAGTCATATTTCTTATCCATGTATCACCTTGTTCAGACTCTCTTACCCCTCCTGCCCCTCCCTGTCACTCACTCTTCTCCCCATCACTTTATCTCCTCCCCAGCAAGGACAGGAGGTCCTATGGTCCCAAGGTCCCAAGGTGGCTTAGTTCAGCATGCACTCCAGGCAGGTCCGATTTCCTCATGGATTCGGAGAATATCCTCCTGAGCGAGTTATCACAAATGCAGAAAGATAAGCAGGGGATGAACTCACTCATTAGTGGACTTTAAACTAAAAGCTAAGCATGTCCAAGCTGCAAACCAAATGTTCTTTTAACTAAATCTCTATCATTCTATCTTCCGATATCAGTAAGACTCAGGAATCAGCTGCATGAAAGCCTGTTAGCTCAGAGAGAATGAAGAACAACTAGCTGACTTTCCTCTTCATCAGAGTCTCCAAAAAGAACTTCTTTCCACTTCACCAAACCAAAAGAAAAAAAAAATACCACATCCAGTGTCTTTCCTCCTACTTACTGTATGTCTGTCATGATGCCCTCTGACTCTATGATTACTTTCTGTCAACTAGTTGCTAGCTCCACCTCCTGACCCAAGATTGATTTTACCTAATTAATATAAATGAAAATTCAGGGTTCACAGTGTTATTATATATTCTGTGAGAATTTCTCCTTTACTCTAAATAAAAAAGGCTTTAACACAGTAAAACTATATGCAGTAAGAACAATTATTAAGTAATAATTATATTCACAATGTCCAGAAAATCTGTATTTCACAACCTTGAAGAAATTATTCTATTATCTCTTCTATCTTGATGAATTCAAATTCTTGTACCTAAATAATTTTCTATCATAACTTTTTATATTGTACCAACCTAAAGTATTATTTTAGACCCTAATACATTTTTTTTTTTTAGCTTAAACAACCAAACTTTATGTCTCACAACTTTTGTAAAATTGATACCTCTTTTGCAAGTTTCCTTTTTGATTTTGGAAACACAGAAAACTGTAAAACTATAACTATCCATTTTCATCCCCAAAAGAGACCCTAGAAGGCTAGTTTATTACCTGAGTAAACAAGAAGTACAGAACAAACAGCCTCCAAAACTGTAGGAATGCAACATTGGGTCATTCATCTTTAGTCTATAGGCCAAAACTCTATCTGGTTAACTTTTTTGTGAAACAGAAATTTTGAAGGACTGGCTTACCTTGTCTTGGCAAAGTTTTACAGTCAATTTTCTATGTGTTCTGCTTATCCAATTTGGACAGCCTACTACTGTCAACAGTCAAGACAACGGCAGTTTCTTGCTCAATGGCTAGCTTTTCCACACTGAAAGCAAATTCCATATGGATATTCCTTAATGTCTATAATCTTCTCTGAAGTAGATTGGTGCTTCCAGGAGCAGACATATCATACTCTCATGAAAAGCCTTATGTTATTAAATATCTTAAATGACATATTCTGTAAACCTGCGAAATGTTTGAAAACCACCCATCTATTTAAAATATACCCCGGTTTGACTTGGAAAATACCTAACATGACTACAACTTTGATTATTATAGATGACTAGCTAGCTACTAACCAGAATTTCTTAATTATACTAAATAGTTGACAATAGCTTTCAAGGATTATAACTTTATATTACATTTTTAAATGAGAGGCATAGGTACAATACCTTAAACAATAGTTTAACAAGAAACATGAATCATATATACAGTATATTAAAACAAAAATAATTTTAAATTTATACCTATATACAAAAATCCATACCAAAGTAAAATATCTGAGGCTAGTAGTTGACTTTTAGTTTAAAAGTATATTCAGTAATCTATTTTTTTAGGATATCAGGCTTTTAGAGAATAAAAAATAATAAGAACAATGTCACTGTTGTCCTGGCTCTTGTGGAAATCAGGTAATTCTTCTGGTTCCTTCCTTAAAGATCCCAGCATATGAAACTATACTCTGCTGTGCTAAGCAATCATACCACACAAATCTTTTGCACATTCTACTTTTCAATGACTCATGATTTTTCAGAACCTGACAATGCAGATGGTTTGAAAATTATGCCTAGCTACCAACTGATCTGTCTCTGAAGTTTTTAGTTTTTAAATAGGTAACAGTGGCCAGTGTGCGCAACTCATTTATCAGTATGTCTTTTCTTAGAGAAGAATAATTTTTTTCTGTTTTCAAAATGATCTCTATTCATCTGGTTTTCTAACAGTCCTCCATGACTGTGGGCAAATAAATTATTTATTGTCATGTTACCTTGCTTTATGCACAGGAAACCACTGGGAAGGTGGGTTGGAAGCCTCATCCTCTGGATCATTAGAGATGATGTAATATTTTATGGCTATCAGCCTTTAGGCTTCTATCATGGTGGAAAGGGCATCCTTAGGGAGAAGCAGAATGATCCCAGAAAGTTGGATAACAGTGTCTTGACCTTTGCTTTTATAATGTTCAATTTATCTGTCTCCTTTGAATGAATTGATTGTGTGACTCTTAAAAACATTTGAAATCTTTGAATAAAAGCTCAAAGACAAGTTCTTCCTGCTTTCATTAATTTTATAATCAATGATGTCAATTTGTCACTGTTAATAATGCTCCTCCTGTCATTTCCCTTAGACTTTTCTGAACTTAAAAGCTTCTAGAAAAACTCCTTCTGCTTCTCTTTTTTTTTTTTTTTTTACAAACTAAAACTCTGATCTTAGTTTTCTTCATTCTTTTGATGATATGCATTTTTTTCAAATTTTCTCAAGTCATTAAAACTGTTTAAATTTATAGAAAAAAGTAGTTTATGATATCTAGTTTAAGCTGAAATTTGAGAGAAAGCTGGCAACCTAAATTATGCCTGTTTTTCACTTGCTTTATTTACTAGTGTGTTTTAGGTTTATCTCTTTGGATTTTTCTGCAAAAAAAAAAAAATGCATGTAAGTTTATTTTTCAATTTATTGAGAATTTTTTATAGTATCCAAAGTATCTGTAATTCAGTTTATATGTTATTCATTATACCTTACTAAAACAAACATTATTTTTGCCTTATTGAACATATCATTCATTAAAAATTGAAGCTTTTAAAATTTCAGTTGGACTATGAAGGTGGTAATGCATTTCAATATGGCATAGAAATGCCTGTTTTTAGAATAGTAATTTGTCCTTATAAATTTGGGCACATTATTTTACTTTTCAAGGTTCTTGTCTTCTCAACTTTGAATTGTGTTAGGAACCCTGGAAAAAACTTGAAGAGTAATTGAATTTAATCAGAGAGACTAGAAAATAGAAAAATGTATTCCATGAAAAGTAGATATGAATTCCATGTGTGCTTGTCAGTAAAATATTAGAACATCTTGCTTGCTCAGTATTGTTTTAATATTTCAAAAATTAAACTAAAAATGAAAAAGTAACATTTCATTATATCCTATAGATTATAGGTGTTAAATCAAGTGTTGTGTGATCTTTTGATTGTGTTCTGACAAATAAAGCTTGCTTGGAGTTAGACGGTAGAGCTAGCTACTCTATCATAGATGATAGAGGTCTGGAGAACTGTAGACCAGAAATGGTAAGGCAGGATTTAGAGAGAACCTCCTATATTTTGGACAGAGGAACAAAAGAGGCGGGAAGTGACTATGGCTGCTCCCTTGCTTCTCTAATATTTTATTGACTGTCAATTTTTTTTTATTGGTAAGATTATTTAGATTAATACTTCATCCAGTGGCCAATGTGGGGCACAAATTTGCAAAATAGCCATTCACTTGTGGTTTTTCAGCTATTGGCACTCACCTGAGTTGCATATGTAAGCTGCACCCCTGATGTCAGGTATCACTAAGCCACCAGATGGTAATTTCCCTTTTTCCATAAGCCCTCTGAGCAAGTCTGCTATTTTCCTCTTGCAGCCTCTCTATAGCAATCTCCACAAGCCCAAAACTCCACAGGTGTTTGGGCTCCAAATGCTGCTGGAGTTAGCCCTCACCACTAGCCAGCTCTGCCTTCAGGCAGCTCTGTGCTTTCACTTCCCACCTGTCTCAGGTGCTACTTTTTCAAAGGTTCTCTATCTGCCTTTCCCATGGTTGGCTTTTTGACTTCTTTTTGCTGTGAGTTGTAGGTTTTCTCTACACCCCCTCTTTATGCTCCTGATTTCAGATCAGTAGCAGCTGTCCTCAGCAAGGCTGTGCACTGCCTATGTTTTATACCCAGATATGCTACACAGTGACAACCATCCTCACACTTACCTTTATTGTCAAATTTTGTGATAAAATTGGGATATTTTAAAGGGGAAAAGTGTAAGTAGTGAGAGGTGAGAGTTTTTTCCTATCTTAAAAAAAAGGAGAAACACTATTACAATGGAGGGAGTTAGGTTTCTGGATGATCTTATAATAGATGATTTAAAAATAGAACAATTCAAATTAGGGTATAATTGACTTAGCTGTGATTTACACAATGCTGATTATAATTATTTTCAATTTGCTAATTCTTGTTTTATTCCTAAAATTTCCAAATAAGAGAAATTTACTAGTAGTATGCAAGTCCTATAGCTAATTACTAAAGAAAATAATGCAATTTTGACTGCTAAGTTATATGCAATAGAAAAATCTCATAAAACAAATAATAGAGATATTCAGAAAAAGACCAAGAAATTTAAAGGAGATCCAACTTCACCATAACATTATAAAATTACAAAGGAACAGCCTAAGGTTAACAAAAAACCTACCTTAATTTATCTAGTCACTACACAGAAACAATTGCCAAATGACAGATATTTCTAAGGCTATATAAGAGCTGACTATTCCTGTGGGAATGCTAAATTTCAAAAGATTTAAGAAAGCAATAGTTTTATTTGGTATGCATTCATCATTTATGAAACAGATGTTAAATTTATGATCAGCTAGTAACAGAATTATTCTGCAAGATGAGAAAAATTTAGATACACCAGTATTGAAACCCAGTCCTCAATTACAATGGAGGGCCTGGCAGAAAGATAAGGCTATAACAATTGAATAATGAAGTAGGGTTAGAGGTATTTAAATCTACCAAGACCAATTTCTTGGGGAGGAAAATTATGCTTATGTACAAAGACAGTTTATAAATGATGACAACACCTTGGTTTTTTGCTATGATATAGCTTGAAATGCTTGGGACAGAGCTGAAAAAGTTGGAAAGAAAACTGAGTTATTTACTAAAGTCATACAGTGCCCACAGGAAACATTCATTGATTTCATTTTTTTATATTTTATTTTTTATAAAGACTGGCTTCAGGTATAAACAGAATAATAACAAATTCAGAAGTTCAGTAAACAATAGTTGAATCTTTGGCTTTGGAAAATGTTAATTTATAATACAAAAGGGTAATTAGGCCTTTAAAGGCAAGCTCAGTACCCAGATGATCAGTATCATTATGGATCCTAGACAAAGTCAATATTATATCTCATGACCATGATGATGCTTGAATGAGAGAGGCAATTTCTAGAAAAATTTGCAGAAGATGTGGCAAAGGCAGACATTGAACCAATAAATGAAGATCAACAAAGTACAGATAAGGTAAACTTTTGACATCAGGAATGCTTTGGAGGGGGTCTTTTGTAAACTCCCTTATCAAATTTGGTTCAATAATTTCCTATCACCATGGAGGAGACTCCTCGCCAGCACAATTAAAGGATAGACTGCTTATTGTAATATAATACAAAATGAAACAAAAAGACATACTAGTCATCCTTAGAAGATAAAACAAAAATTTCAGTGGGAACCATTAAGCAACTATTTTGGCAGACTTTTATAAATACTCATAGAGAAAAGTTAAAAAGAAAATGACATAATAATTGAGGATTTTTATAGACACAGGGAAAGATGTAACAAAAATTGCACCAGAATCTTGGCATCCAAATTGGCCTTTTCAGAATGGAAATGTTCAACTTTTAAGGATTGGACTTTATCTCAGTTAAAACAAAATGCAGGATGGGCGAAATGTATAGACTCAAAAAACAGAGGGCCAAATTAAAGCCATATGTGGCTAACATAGCAATGAATTTATGAGGATGTGACTTTTTTTTTACATCAATGGAATACCCAAATTAACATTCCTCCAATTCTAGAAACAAACTGTAAACTATTGTATGTTTCTGGGAAAATATTAAGAAATATTATGGAGACCAGGCGCTGGCCATTGAGGTTGTACACAAACAGTGCAAAACAGCTGGCAGTTTTTCCAAGGTACCAACAGCTCTACATATTAAATGGTTAACTAACAAACTTGTCTGGATGGAACAATGCCTTTGACGTAAAAAAAATACAAGCCTTATAACAGCTAGTATAGAAGTTGTTAAATGTTCAACATACTGAAGAAAAGACAAGTTCTTGGAATACTCCTGTATTTTTAATTAAAAAAAAAATCTGGAAACTGGTAATCGATCTAAGAGTCATTAATAAGGTCATTCAGCCAATAGGTTTTTACATCCTGGAATTCCCTTGCTTTCTCTATTACCTAAACAATGGTCTATTATAGTGACTAATATAAAAGATTGTTTCTTCACTATATCTTTACAAAAGTAGGTTAGAGACAAATTTGTCACCACAGTGCCTACTTATAATTCTCAGCCTTTCTTTTTTTTTTTTTTCATTAAGAGAAGAAACTTTAGAGACCATAAGGATTCTAGGGAACTAAAAAAAAATGGTACAAAGAAAATACAATGAGGAACACAACATTTTCAACCATATTCATAAATTTTTATGTGTGATTCTGAACCCAAGGGATAAAACCTGACACTAAATTTAAAACACCCACTCTTTGAAAATAATACACCAATATGAGACATGTCAGTTACTAGTCCTAAATGATAAGAAATATATCTGTGCTACAAACTAAGTTAAGTGTAATTGTGCTACACATATCTGGCCTGAACAACATTCAACAATATCCAATAAAAATTTATCACCATATAATATTTAATAGTAACATCTATGCAATAGAGGAGAATTAACAACAAAAAAGTGTTCTTGATCTTAGGAAGTAAATTATAGATACTAAGTTACACAGATGATGGGAAGATGGAGTGATTGATTGATGACTAACAAGCTAAAGGAAATAGCTTCTACAGGAGAAAATAACAAATAAGAATTTACAAGCTGTCCAAAAGTTCTCAGAAAGAAATGGCATTAGAGTTCATATTAAAAGAGCCTCCTTTCATTTGTTATATCATCTTTACTGCTACTGATCAGAGTGATATTTTAGTTAGAGTGGCTTTTATACTATAATCTGGGTGCTTTAGAATATAAAAATATATTCTCCCATTGGGAAGAATAAAGACCTGCACTTAAGGTGGTAGTCCTTTCCTCATTTGGCAGTGTGTTTGCCCTGCTTTGTAAGGGCTAACCTCTCATTGTGTCCTATGGAGAGGGCAGATAGACCAAGCATTAGTCTACCTTATCTGTGCCCCTTCTCATGCCCATCCACCACCCAAAACTATAATTAGAAGATAATTACTTTGATTGATGAATACTCATTTAGTTTCATAATTGTTATAAGAAAACTAACAAAAAGGTATGTTGTTTCTTGATGAAAATGTTTTTATTCTCTCTTTTTATTTGTCTCTGTCTCTCTCCTCTCTCTCCTCTTTCTTCTCTTCTCTCTTTATCCACCCTTAATTTTATCTCTCTTGGGGGGTGTCTGTGTGTACACATGAGTACATGTGAGTGTGGGGTGTAGCTAGGCATAAAGCCAAGACCTTAAGTGTACTGAGCAAGTACCTCAGGCATGGAAAATAAATTCTGAAATGCATTATTTGCTCATTTGATTTTGCTCTTAAGTTGTCTTTGTTGAAGTGGAGGACATATATATATTAGGAATCTTAACATTAAGTTTCATGTACTACAAAAACTGTGATCTTAAAACATACCCAAAAAAGCAGACTGTGTTAAGTCTTTTGTCCTTAAAACTTCTTTTTAATTGTTTTTTGAAAATCAGTATCAACATTATATAAAAAATCAAAACATTCAGAATAGATAAAAAGAAACCCATACTGTAATAAAACTTCTCTTCTCTAAAGTACATGAAACATAAAAAATAAAATCTAAAGCTCCCCAAGCCAGGTTAGGCTCAGCTACAGATAAAGAAAGCACAGTAGATTAAAGCTAATGACCACAGATGCACTATGGCCACCACAAATTTCTGCTAATCAACCCTTCTACAGTCAATCCAGAAGGTTTTTTTGTTTGTTTGTTTGTTTGGTTGGTTTTTTGGCGTGTGTGTGTGTGTGTGTTTTAAATCACTTTATTCACCTATCATCTTTCAATGAAAAAAGAATGTTTTTGCTTAAATTCCACTAATGAGTGAGTACATCTCCTTCTTATCCTTCTGGGTTTGTGAGACCTTGCTCAGGAGGATATTCTCCAAATCCATCATTTGCCTGCAAATTTTAGGATATCATTTTTTTCTTACTGCTGAGTAGTACTCCATTGTGCAGATGTACCACAGCTTGTTTATCCATTCCTTAGTTGAGGGGCATCTAGGTTGTTTCCAGGTTATTGCTATTATGAATAATTCTGCTATGAACATTGTTGAGCTAATGCTTTTGGGGTGTGAATGTGCATCTTTATAGTATATGTCTAAGGGTAGTATTGCTGGATCCTTGGGGAGATTGATTCCCATTTTTCTGAGAAACCACCATACTCCATTCCAGAGTGGCTGAACAAGTTTATACTCCCACCAACAATGGAGGAGTGTTCCCCTTAGTCTGCATCCTCTCCAGCATAGGCTGTCATCTGTGTTTTTAATCTTGGCCATTCTGATAGGTATAAGGTGATATCCCAAAGTTGTTTTGATTTGCATTTCTCTGATGGCTAATGATGTTGGGCTTATTTTCATGTGACTTTCAGCCATTTTTAATTCTTCTGTTGATAATTCCCATTTTAGTTCTGAATCCCATTTTTTTAATTGGTTTTTAAGGGTTTTGGGTTCTAGCTTTTCAAGTTCCCTAGTATTTTAGAGATCAATCCTCTGTGCTTGTAGGTTTGATAAAAGTCTTTTCCCATTCTGTAGGCTGTAGTTTTGACTTATTGACTATGTCCTTAGCCTTACAGAAACTTCTAAGTTTCAGGAGGTCCTACTCATTGATTGTTGTTCTTAGTGCCTGCACAACTGGTGTTACATTTATAAAGTGGTCACCAGTCCCAATTCATTGGAAGGTATTTCCCATTTTCTTTTCTATCAAGTTCAGTGTAGCTGGGTTTATGTCGAGGTCTTTGATCCACTTGGATTCAAGTTTTGTGCAAGGTGATAGGTTTCAGATCTATTTTCATTTTTTTCCTACACACTGCAAACACCATTTGTTGAAGATACTATTTTTTTTTCCATTGAACATATTTGGCCATAAAGATTAGATTCTAACAAAAAGATCTCTTGATTAGAGGAGGCAGTAGTTCACCAAGCAATATGACCATTAAATCTAAACTAGTATATAGGACTAATATGTACCACTTGATCAGATGTAGGTTGCCAAAAGGGTAACATCCCAAAGTTAGTTACAGTTGGGCAAAGTTTTTTGTTTTTCCTTTCCATGAACATGAAATTATCCAGCTAAGAAATCTGAAGACCACAGGATAAATGTGAAAAATGAAGAGAAAGAATGAATTACCCAGAGAAGTAATCCCAAGAAAGAGTAAATTGTCCTATTGATGTATCCTATTTCTAACAACAACCAAAAATTCATATGTTGTTATATTTTAAATAAGTGTCCCACCCAGTGGTTTAATAAAATTGCTGATTGGTCAGGATGAGCAGGCTAAGAAAACTCCTGGAACAGAAAGAACAGAGCAGAGATGCCTCAGAGAAGCCAGAGAGACACTATGGAGATACCAAGATGAGTTGCCAGCAGATGCAGAGGAAAGAAGTTCAAATGCTGCTCTAAGAAAAGGTACTGAGCCAAATGGCTAAACAAAATAAGAATCATGGATTAAGCAGATGTGTTACTTTTTTGGTTATAGTTACAGCGAGGTATTTAATGCTATTTGCAGCTATTATAAATGGTGATGTTTCTTTTATTTTTTTCAGCCCATTTATCTTTAGTGCATAGGAGGGCTACTGATTTTTTTTATTATTATTAATCTTGTATTCTGCTACATTGCTGAGGGTGTTTATCAGCTGTAGAAGTTCTCTGGTAGAATTTTGTTGGTTGCCTATGTATACAATCATATCTGGAAGTAGAAATACTTTCACTTCCTCTTTTCCAATTTGTATTTCCTTAATCTCCTTTCATTCTCTTATGCTTTAGCTAAAACTTCAAGAACTATATTGAATAGATAAGGGAACAGGGAACAGCCTTATCTAGTTCTTGATTTTAGTGGGATTGCTTTGAGTATTTCTCCATTTAGTTTGATGTTGGCCATTGACTTTTTGTAAATCGGCTTTATTATATTTAGGTATTTTCCCTGTATTCTTGATCTCTCCAGGAATTTTATCATAACAGAGTGTTGGACTTTGTCAAAGGCTCTTTCAGCATCTAAGATGATGATTATGTGGTATTTTTCCTTCAATTTGTTTATATGATGGATGACATTTACAGTTTTCCTTATGTTGAACCATCCCTGCATTTCTGGGATGAAGCCTACTTGATCATGGTGGATGACTTTTTAAATATGTTGTAATTGGTTTGCTTGAATTTTGTTGAATATTTTTGCATCAATGTTAATGAGGGAGATTGGTCTGTAATTCTCTTTCTTAGTCACATCTTTGAATGGCTTGGGTATCAGGATGATTGTGGCCTCATAAAAAGGGTTTGGCAGCGTTCCTTCAATTTCTACTGTATGGAACAGATTGTTGAGTGTTGGTATTATTTCTTCTTTGAATGTCTGGTATAATTCTGCTATGAAACCATCTGGTCTGGGGCTTTTATTATTTGGGAAACTTTTAATGACAACTTCAATTTCCTTTGGTGTTATAGGTCTGTTTAGGTCTTTAATCTGATCTTGATTTAATTTTGGTAATTGGTATTTGTCCAGAAAGCTGTCCATTTCTTTTAGGTTTTCCATGTTAGTAGAGTATAGATTTTCAATGTATGACCTGATAATTATCTGGATTTGCAAGTTGTATGCCTGGGTCCCAGGTCAATCAGCAAGCAGAATGTAATTAATATAAGTGTCTGTGTGATTCTATGGGACTGTGGGTCTGTGTATCTGGGCCACGGGGCGAGGCTGGAAAGTCCATGCCAGAAACTTAATATGACAATAAATGTTCATAAATGTTTGTTTCTGTTGTTCTCTGCAGATATGTGCAAATTGTCTTTTTCTAGTCACAGTTTAACTAAAAATTAAAGCTACCTTTGGAGTTGAAGCATGGCTTTCTTCTGTAAACCCAGTATGCTTGTTAAAGAAAATCAAAATCCTCTCATGTTAGAAAAGCCACCTGGTATGGAACAGAAGAAAACCCAAATTCTATTGCCACTAATCTTATAATTGTTTGGGTTTTTTTTTGCATTTTTAACTTTTTTCTTAAAGTATAAATATTATCTTAAAATTTATAAAATTAATATATACTTAAAATTTTGTCATGATATTAATGGTCATATAGAGTAGTAACTAATTCTAGAAAACAGCTTTATCTAGCTTCCTGTACATAATTTTGGGTTTGAGTCTCTGTCAGGTAACAAGGAATTAAGTTTTTGTATACTGGATGTACATATTACATTATGGTCTTTTTGCCTCTTCAAGAGCTGCTACATCTGACAGCTAAAATGCCTTAGTTTGCTGTAGTGAATCATGACCATGCCAAACATCAACTTTTGCTGTCTTCTAAGAGTGGATGGGTCCCCACAATGATGATTCTACAGGGACTATGGTAATGTCTCTAACCTGAGGAACACCACCGAAAGATCAGCTTTGGAGTACAAATTCTCAGGACAATTTTAAGGTGGTCAGCTAAGATGATCCCACCTTACAGACTACTCTAGCTAGGACTTGAGATAAGCCTTATACTTTGCTGTCATACATCGACTGCACAATGATGCAGCTAGCTCTCCCATAACCTGACCATCATCCCAAGTTGTTTTTTAAAGATCTCCTAAAGATGCTATCACTTCCAGACAACAGAAAGCAAATTTAAGAACATGATGCTCACATTCCCAAGAGGTGAGATAGGCAAATTTTTTTTATTATCATTACTTGGATTTTAGATATATGTCATCATTTGGGGGGGGGGTTGGTTACAAGTTGTTATTGGTAATGGTCAGGAAAAGAACTGAGCAAATAAAATTAGATTTGGGAATTTTGTTCTGAAAAGAAAAAAGAGGATATAGAAACCATAAGATAAAAGAATAGATTATTGTATTTACTTTTAAACCAAAAAATTACTACTAGTTTTAAATATTTTAAATATGTTGGTATGGATATTTGTACATTGATATAAAGTTGAGGTTCATTTTGTTATACTACATATATAGTGTAACATATATATTTCTACTCTTGTTTAAATGATATTTGTACATTGATACAAATTTAAGGTTATTTTTGTTAGAATATACTTTACATATGTTTCTATTCTTGTTTAAGTTATTGTACCTATTACAGCTCATTTATAAAGGTTGTGTAAATTTATTGTCCTTTAAAGTTATTATTACAAACCATTTAAGATACTAAATACAGGTTAGTAGTTAGTCACCTATTACAATCAAACTTGTAGTCATATTAGGTATGTTTTCAAGGTCAAACAAGTATATTTTTGATAGACAGGTGATATTCAGACACTTCAGAGGTCCACATAATATTATATTTAAGATGTTTTAATAGCATAAGGTTTCTTTGTTTTTATGACAATGAGGTATGTTGCTCCTGGCAGTACCAGTCTACTTCAGAAAAAATGATGGACATCCAAAAACCTCTATATGGAGTTTACTTTCTTTGTGGCAAAAGTTAGCTACTTGGCAAGACATTCATCTTGCTTCAAGTGCTGACAGTTGATGTTCAATTTGGAGAAGCATGACACAAAATAAAGTTGCTGTTGAACCTTGTCCAGACAAGGCAGAACAATTCTTTAAAATTCCTGCTAAACAGATAAGTCTATCTGGTATTCTAGGCTGATAGGCTAAAAATGGAAGCCTAAACCTTATAAAGGAACCTTGGGTGACTGTCCAGACAGCCAAATGTTTCTGTCATTTCTTAGTTTTGGAAGTTGTTTGCTCTGTACTTCTGTTTACTCAAGTAATATTATATCCCTATCAATCTTGGATAGACTTGAAGGTTATAGTTAAAATTTTTTGTTGTTACCAAATTCAGAAAAGAGACTCACAGAAGAGGCATAAAGAATATAAAATTGAAAGACATAAAAATAAAGTTTTAAGTTGGTTTACAAGTTAGGATAGAAAGTAAATTAGGTACAAAACTTTGAACTCACCAAGTTAAGATAGATAATGGAGTATTTTCTCTCAATTTGTCAAATACAAATAAACTGGACATTGTTAATATGATTATTGCCTGAGTATATTTGTATATAGTTATTATGCTTATTGAATATAGTTTTAACTATGCTAACAAAAACTTTCAGTTTTAATTTAGACAAAAAGGTAGAAATGTTCTGTGATATTTTGATTGTGTTCTGACAAATAAAACTTGCTTGGAGTTAGAAGGCAGAGCTAACCACTAGCTTGATCATAGAGTTTTGGAGGACTGTAGACAGAGAGGAGACAGGAAGTGGTAATCAGGGCTGAGAGAGAATCTAATCCTTTTTCGACAGAGGAATGGGTGAGCTAGAACGGGCTGTGGCTGCTCCTCTAATTCTCTCATCATTCAGGGTTTTACCCCAATATCAGACTCTCAATTTTTTATTGATAAATTAATTGGATTAACACTTAAGGCGTTTGTAGAAAATCACAAGTATATTTTCCACTACCTAGCATGTAAAAGTTCATTACCATAATTTTTTCCACTCTACAATGAGAGAACCAGAGTCAAGCTTTGCCTTTGGCCTTCCTGTCTTTTTGCCTAATTTATGAAAGAATCTCCTGTGGCATTTCTTCGTAATATTTATATTTAATTTAAATTGTTTTTTATTATTATGTGCATGCATGCATATATATGCCATAGTATAGGTGTGGATACCAGAAATCTACTCCATGGTGTTGGTGGTCTTCCTGTTCTTTATGTGGATCCCTGGGAATAAACTTCATTGAACTTGAATCATTAGGCTTATTCATCAAGCACTTTTACCCACTGAGCTGTCTCCTTAGCTGTTGTAGAATATTTGTACACGGTGTAAAGATACATTGCTCTGATGGATTTAATAAAGAGCTGAATGACCAATAGCTAGGCAGGGGGTATGCTCAGAACTTCTGGACAGAGAAAAGAAGAGGTTGAAGAGAAGCAAGATGCACAGAGGAAGCAGGATGGGCATAGGGACCTAAGTCATAAAGCCAAGAGGCAAAATGTAGATTGCTATAAATGGGTTAACTTAAGTTATAAGAGCTACTGGGACAAGCCTAAGCTAAGGTTGAGCTTTCATAACTAATAATAAGTCTCCATGTCATTTGAGAGCTGGCAGGAGGGACAGACTTGCTATGCTTAGTGCCTCTATACTCTCTCATTCTTGCTTTCTTTTTAAATGTAAAACAACTTCATTTTATAGATTGTTTTCATGAATGTGTTACATCACAGTTATCATTCAATACAGTAAACAATCAGCCAAGGAGTAGCCATGACATAGCAATAACTTCTTTATTAGATAGAAGGACCTGTAGCAAATGTTTATTTTGAACATCAACACTTTCCTGTCAGTCTTATGATAACATATAGTATTACTTTAGTCAGATGAATTTACACAATTCTGTTAGAACTGAGAACAATACTCAGTGGTTTTAGATCTACAAATCAATAATACTAAGAGGAGACAAGTGCATGAGCGATCTCAGTTGCAGACTTCATCTGAAATAACATCACACACCCAATTCCCATCTTAGCTAAGAGAAAATGTGAGTGTACTTGTACAGGTCTAAAACTGATGCTAGTATATGAGAACTATATGCTTCAGAGAGGGAAGGTCAGCCATGGGTCTAATCTGACAGGCACAGAGCACATAACACACCTGTAAAGCTTGTGCCAACTTTTCTTCTCTTTATTGTGATTATTCTGCGTGCATCAGAATAGTGCTATCATGCAGGGCTATTTGTATCAGACATTGAGTGTAGTTATGAGCCACTGAGTCACTGTAGGTTCTTTTTTATTTAATTAGCAATTATTTACAAAGGATTAAAAAGACTACATATTGACCTTTCCTCTGCCAAATCAAACTCATGATCTCTAACTTAACCCTAACTTGGGTCTTTTCCAAGATGCACTGTCTCAAGAAATGCCTTATGTTCCAACACAGCTGTGTAAGCCAGAAATCAGCTAATATTGGCTCAACAATTAACAAGTCATTTAGCCTCCCTATAAGGTCAGCCATGCTTTTCCTGTGTCACTTACTAATATATGCATATAATTTAAACACAGATGAAATTCTAGTCAACAATGTTCATACCAAGTTTTGTTGTTATTGTTTCTTTGCTTTTTGTTTTTATTTTCCTTATACATGGTTGTATATTTTTAAAGAAACAGTGGACATACATGTAAATTTATTTTCTCTAATTATTAAAATTTTTTTAAATAAGCATTTTATTAGGTTTAATCATCTCATGTATATTGCCAAATCCCATTCCTAAACATTATATTTTTTCAGTGTATCTTTGGTAGCCAGCAGAATGCCTACACAAGCTGGATAAATAGAAAAGAAACACATCATATCAAAACTTCTTACCACCAAATATGTTTCAATAAACAGTCTAGAAATACTTGATTTCCTTGCATCAGCTCCTTCGCAATTTTGGCTTCATTGCCAACCTTCAGACTATTCTTTTGCTGCCAGTTTTTTCTCTTGGAATGCTTAACTGATTATTCATTTTATTTAGACCTGCCTACCCATGGAGAACTTCTCTACCCTCCTTGATTAAACAGGGAGTCCATACCCTTATTTCTATGAATATTCTATCAATCCTCTATAATTAATGTATACCTGGTTGCTAAGGTTCAGCTTCTTAGTTCATCTTTTTTTCTCCCCTCCCTTCTTCCCTACCTCCCTCTTTTTCATCTTCATGCACCCGATTTTCTTTTGACATTGTCCATTCTGCAGTTAGGGCAGGTCTAGAACCTACTATGTTGACAAGGATAACCTTGAATTTGGATCAAATCTCCTCTCTCTTCCTCCTAAGTGTTGGGATTATTCTTAGCAATCATAGTTTTCCTTTGACTTCATATTTTTTGAAATCAACATGAAACTCACCAAAGACACCTCTTCTATTGTTCTGAAAACACCTCTACATTCCAAAGCTAACTATACCTCACTCCAGCTTTCCAATCTGTACTCTGTATATAGACTGCCTTCCTGCTGATACTGTTACAGCTCCTGAGCTCCCTGTCTGGTTTCCTCTTTTGCTCAGCTACTGTGATAATTTAAAAACTTAAACCACACTAATATCCTGTTTAAAACCTTCTGATAAACAACTTTTTAATCCAGAAGAAAGCCAAATGCCCTTTTGGAAGAGTAATGTGCAACACAGTCCTACATGATTCTTCTTTTCTCGTAGTGTGCGGGTTCTTGTATAATTTCCTTCTATATCAAACAGGACTTACGTACAGAACCAGAAATATGTGATAATGAAAGCATGTGACTCTTGAGACAGGTTATAGATGACAATGGCTTCTGCCTTGTGCTGTTGTAGCTCATTTCTTCTCTCTGGGGAAGCCAACTTCCAGGTTGTGAGACCATTTAGGCATGTTTATGGGAAGGCCCATTTAGTGAGGACCCAAGACCTCTTGAGAGGAGTTTCCAAAAGTTTCTAGGCATATAAATGACCTACTTGATCCTCTAGTTCTAGTCAAATTATCAGATGACTGTAGCTCCAGCCAACATCTGGTATTAAACTCTTGGGAGAATCAGAAATAAAGGATCCATTGATTGGCCCTAGATTTCTGATCCACAAAATCTTCAAGAGGTAACACAAAATTTTTATAAAAGTTTCAAAATTTATGAATACTTTGTTACCGAGCAATAAATAAATAATACACAGCATCACCAATGATCCTGTTTAATATGATCTTCCATTTTCTTACAGGCTTCATGTTTTGTCATGCTCTCCTTCTCTCCACCCATATAATACTCTTCTTTAAACAATAGGTGCTTCTGTTTCTGTCTCTGTCCGTCTCCCGTCTCAGGCTTTTGATCCTAAGGGACATATTCAGTATTCTTCTTAATATCATAACCCTGCTCCCCTCCTATGTTTTGTTTTTCTCTGTGAATTTTTTTCATATTTGAAATAAGGTATGCTTTGCTGTATTGGTTTTGTTATTGTAACTGTCACATGGGAAGAGAGGACCTCAACTGAAGTATTTCCTCTACCAGGCTGTCCTCTGGGCAAGTTTATAGGGACAGTTTTTTGATTGATGATTGAGGCCAGGAGGGCCCAGCTCATTGTGGGTAGTGCTAATCCTGGGCAGTTGGTTATAAGTCATGTTAGAAAGGAAGCTAAGCAAGCCTGTAAAGAGTTTTTCTCCTTGATTTCTTCTTCAATTTCTGCCTTTAGAATCCTGCATGAGTTTCTATCTGACTTCCCTCCATTATGAACTGTAGCCTGCAATCTGAAATAAACCCCTACTTTCTGGAGTTACTTTTGGTGATGGCATTCACCACAGTGATAGAAAGCAAACCAGGATAGTTATAGAAATGTCTGCTCCCTGAAAACAAATTTCTTTAGGACATGAGTGTTCAGTGAATATTTGTCACATGACTTGACGTTGTAGACATCCAGTCTTCAGGTATTATTAGTTTATCATATTTCAACACTAATTATATGTTGCTTAAAGTCAGTTACTATATCTCATCATGCCTCTAATTAAGGTTATATGTATAATAGCAGGACCAGTCGCTAAAGTGGCAAAAAAGACCTAGATTATTTTGGAAAGTTATACAACAAAGAATATTTTTAAAGATATAGATTTTTAAAATGTTAAGAATTAGAATATTTTATTCTTTGGTCTTGTGTCATTTAGCAGATTACTCAAAAATAATTTAATAGCACAAAAATTTGAATTTAAAAGAACCCATGTTGATGCATTGTGTAGTTTTAAAACCAACTATATAACATCTCAACAATATACTAAGCACAAAATTATGCTTTAATTGCCATTGAGAATTCTTTTTTTTAACCTGATCAGCTTTAGTATATCATTGGCAGATAGAATTGCTAAATGGAAAAATTAGAAGATATAAAATTGGTGAACTCTAAAATGTGTGAAAATTTTAAGAAATATTTTACAGAAAATTTTTAATTTTAGAAATATTACTCTATACATTTTTGGTCCATAAATACTCTAAAAATATAGCAAATTATACAAGTTCAATTTTTCTTTTTTTGTATGTATTTTTATGTTTTGCATTGGGGTAGATAAACCAGAGAGAGATAGAATCTACTAATCTGTTTCTTTCTACAGCAACTTACAGAAGATTCTACTGTTCCCAAAGTCATGCTGCATCAGAATGAACATGTTGTAGCAACTTAGAGTTTAGTTGACTTACCCAAAGTCAAACATGTAGTTAGAAGCCGATCAAGAGCTACAACTCAGCTGTGAACCCCTAGTTAATGGCTTTGCTCACTATGCTATTTTGCCTCCTGAAGTGTTAAGGAATGTTGTTTGGAGGGGTATCACTCCTCTGGGAGTTGGGCTTGCCATTATGTGAAAGAAGGCATTGCTAAGAAAGTAACGGAGGGAAGGGATAACAGAGAAGCGGGAGAAAGGAAATTATGCATATGTTTAAAATAAATTCTGCTGTGTTAAGATGCAAAATTTGTAAGTCCTCATTGTCATTATCATTTCAAAGCAGCTCAGGGCTGGGTGTCAGAAACAAAGGTGGGCTGGTATGAGAGAGTATTCTTTCTCTCTTTTTTCTTATTTGTCTGTTTGTTTATTCTATGTGTTTTTCACATCATGTATCTTGATCTCATTTGTTCCTGTTCCTTTGCATCTGCCCGCTGCCTCAGCACTCCCACCCCTGAATAAAATAAAATTCAAAAGAACCAAAAGAAAAAATAAAATGAGAAAAAAATTTAAAAAGGGAAAAAATTAAAAATCTTTTTACGGGAGCTGCAATGCCACCCAGCAAATCTCACGCTATGTATTCCTCTGCTCCTATGTCTCTACTTGCAAGCATTCTTTTTAGCCAAAGACATGTATGTGAAGAGCCATATTCTCTGCAGAGGTCAGGTTAGGGACAGTGAACATATGTAATACTAACTAAAATTTAGTATTGTTATATAAAATAACTCCATATATGTCTTATGAGAGTTTATAGCAAATAAATACAACAGGTAGTAGAAATCAAAATTTCACCCATAAGGACCAGAATTACTTGGTTTTTAATTATACTTCTTTCTGGTTTTGGAATAACATAGTTCAAATACAATTGCATTTCCTAGCTCAGTAGCCAGGATAACTTTGTTTGCTATTTTGTTTTCATTTATATTACAGCCCAAGGATACTAGAGACAAAGCCTTATACATGGCATTTTATTTGAAAATATGAATTGAGGGAAAGTGATAAGTGAGAAAGATGAAAAATAAAAAGGAAGAAAAATCAAATAAAATATATATTGTTGAGTAACTCTAGTATAACTGCTTATGGTTGCTTCTTCAATAGAGTCTTGTGTAATGCATGTCAGAACCACATCCTATAGAAGATGGAAGGGGATGGCATTACTTCTCAGCGCTCTTGCCAGGTGGTCTGTCATGTGCGACCTTGGATTCTACATATGGGTTATGACAGTATGAATATGATCGGCTTGTGTGGCCCTATTACATCACTTGAGGAGTTCAGAAGTTAGGGACCTGAAAAAAATTGGTTGATGAAGCCTATTGATGCCTTTCTGGAACTGGGCACTCTAGAGAGAAAGAAGGAGAAGAAGAAGGAGAAGAAGAAGAAGAAGAAGAAGGAGGAGGAGGAGGAGGAGGAGGAGGAGGAGGAGGAGGAGAAGAAGAAGAAGAAGAAGAAGAAGAAGAAGAAGAAGAAGAAGAAAGGAGGCCTAGAGAGGCTTATGGTCCAAAAGAAATGAAAGAAGACTTAGTATTGTTCAATAAAAGCTTGATACACTCCTTCATCTCAGTGTTCTCAGGTGAAAATAGATTAAAGATAATTTGCTATAAAAAGTCACTGCATATTTTAAAATGCTTGGCAGCCAGTAAATATTTGGAATTGTTGGCCTGGATTGCTTTTATAATGCAATTAAACTCAGAAAAGTCTACAAAAGAGCTTTACAGCAAGAGGATACGTATCTGAGGTTGAGACTAAGAATGTTTCAGGTTTGTGACTTCACTGGGGCTTGGAATATTTCTGCACACTTAATGAGATAGCCTGGGGATGGGAATCAAGTCTTATCATGAAATTCTGGTATGTGAATATATACCTATATGTTTTGCCTAAAGGCACTTTTATATAAAAATTTTTACTGTGTCTGTGCTTTGCCTATGAGTAGCCATTATGATCTCAGTCTTGGAATTTTCCCCTGTGTCAAGTCAGCTTTTACAAAGCTTTGGAATTCTGAATGGAGGTTGCTCATTCTCTATCTGCACTTGGCTTTGTATTTTCCGTCACCTTACTGATGAGCACATATTTTACTCTAGGTGTATTCTCTCAGCAGGTTTTATCAAAACAGTGAAGATTCAATTTCTAATCTAGAAACAATACATTTTCTAATTACAAAATGGCTGAAGATATTGAGACTTATATCAATTATTAAAACTGTTGTTTCTGTGATTTTGAAACATACTTTCTACTGTAAGTCATTTTTAAATTCCATACTCTCAATATTAGTCTCCAGAGTTCATTTTAAACCAATTTGACCATTGTTTATACATGGAAAAATATCACTCAATTACAGCTTTTTTTATTTTTCATATTAAACCCAGTATTTATGCATTTGCTATAAAATCATAATTGGAAACTTTTCTAAATTATTATTTTTCAGTTAAACTCATTTTACTAGTCAAGATTAATCTCAACCAGAAATAAATGTAAACATGTACCTGATGACCACGAATATGCAAGTATATAATATACTTTGATCATATTCTTCCTTATTTCTCTTTTCTACCTCTTTATGTCTAGTTTTTCATTGTGAATAAATATCCTCTTCTAGTTTTGGCATGCAAACACACACACACACACACACATACACAAACACACACACACACACACCACTGTGATAATGAATCTAAAAGGGAAGGAGTAACGTTTTGTTTAATTAAGAATTTAGAAAGTACACTTCTGGATAAGCTGATTTCACCCAGAATTTCATACTCTCAATAGGGGTAAGTGCAATTGTTTATCACAGTGGTTTTGAGTATACTTGTCAGTTAAAATATTGCAAATGTATTTGGGTTTTCAAAAAAAATTTATATGAGAAATTTTAGATTATTTGTCCCTATTTGAAATTCAGACTGAATCAGGCATTATACAGTTCTGTTTGCTCAACCTTATAATACTATCTTTATCTGTTAATAAAATAAAGATTGCTATTGCATGCATTTTCAAACATGACTTAGGAAATCATCTATTTGAAACAGACACTAGTTTCATCATTAGAGCAATTGTGGAAACTGGTATCATGATTCAAGCTAGATTTATCAACAGAAGTGAAGCTCTAATTCAATTAGTTAATGCATGAAATAAAAAGTTAACAGTTTTCAAATAAGACATATGATATACTAGCTTCAACTGGTGATTTTTCTTGTTGACCACAGTGTGGTGGGAAATGAGAGAGTCTTTGGATGATAGTAGTTAAACTGTTAGAGCTCTGAGGAGAATTATTTTTGCCAATAATTTCACCAAAATGAGTATTTTTATTATTATTGGAAAATGTTTTAAATAAATCTGCACTATGGCACCAGACACTGAGAGTTCTTATCATTCATAAATACAAATATTGCATATACAACCATTTCTCTTTTAAGTAGCAAAACGAAGCTCTTTTCATGGAGAGAATTCTATGAAGACCCCACTTCTCAACTTTTGATTCAGATGTCTGGGAGTCACCAGAGTATTTGTAAATCTTTAGCACCTGCACCTCAATCTTTCATCTTCCAAATCTTATTTTTACTTCAGAGTAGCATGTATGACCAAGAACAACAGTTTACAGTGTTCAGTTGATCAAACAAAAACATTCATGGAATTCAAGTGGTTCCATCTGAACCAGACAGTTTAGACTGATGCTGTGTGGAAAGGATGTGGGATCACTGAAGAATTAATGTGAAGTATACGATTTTGGCAGTGGGAAGGCCCTTTGAATACCATCAATTTAAGAATTTTTTTTTGAAAGTATCTAAATGTGTTTACACAGCTGGATATTTCATTTCAGCTTGATCTCTTCTCTTCATGTTTCCAGGTTATTTACAAAAGTGTTTCTCTCGGCCTTTTTCTCTGTGCATTTTATTTTCCTGAGTTTGTGTTTTTAAAAACCTCAGATAGTAACAAAATATTTCGAACCTTCTTCTAAAAGGGAGTGTGTGTGTGTGTGTGTGTGTGTGTGTGTGTGTGTGTGTGTGTGTGTGACTTTGTCATTGGTATTAGGAGAAAAAAGTTCCAGAAGCTAAACATTAAAAAATATAATCCAGCAGCCCCATCGAATCAAAGAAAACAGAAATTGTCTAAACACGTATCTAAGGGGGTGATTGCTTTCTTTTTTGCAAGATCAAATTAGTGTTGACAATATCCAAATTTCAGCAACATTTTAAAACAAATCCTATATAATGTTAATATTATCTTCTCTTTTTTTTTAAACTCATTTTTTTTTAACTTAGAGTCTGTGAGAACGTGATACGAATTTTAAAGATCTTTGCCCTTGTCCCAGTCCTAGTGCTGGATGTTTGATTTAGAGAAGTTATTTAACCTTTTCCTGCCCCAGCTTTCTCTCTTGTGAAATGGAGAGTTATTTCTCAACTGCCTTCTTCATTTAGTATCAGGATGTCTAATGAGATAATGTGCCAGAATCATTCTCCTGGATCATCATTTTTGGGGCGAATGTAAGCTCACAGGCACAAAGGCCCACCCTTGTGTGCTGGATATAGGCCTTTCTTTTCCATACAGTTACATATAGGATGGAGCATCCTGTCAAATATTTCCACCAAATAACCCACAAGGGTGCACATATATCCAGAGCAGAGAAGGATTTTTAAAGCCTCAGGAAATCTCAGAAGGGAAAGTGGTGAAGTGTAGTAGGAAGAGAATGAACAGAAAACCTCAGAGGTCTGTATTCAAACACATTACTTATCAACTATAGTAATGTGCATTTTGGTCACTGAAGAATTTGTTAGAGCAGTGCCTGGCACATCTCAGGAGCTCAATAAATATTTTTGGATGAATGACTTACTGTGAGTTTATGTCTCCTGGTGCATGAGAATGTGGCTGATGATAGACAGGGTAGGTTCTGTTATCTTTAGGGCCATTGTTTCTTTATATTTTCGAGAACTCAAGCATGCAATAGCATTCCCATACAGCGTTTGGATTTTACAAGTTTTTTTTTTGGTGCAAAATGGATTTTTAATTTTTTTCTTATTGTTTGTTGTTCATAATATATTTTGTATCCTATTTCAATTTGGATGTATCCTCTGTAACATTTTCCTGCTATATTCTTTAGAATATTTTCCCAGTAATAAACAGTATGAAAGTGTAGTTTAACAATGATAACAACAGCAAATTTTTAGCCAGGAGGCAAACTGTGTTTCTTGCAGCTGGACTTGGCTCCTTCCCTATAGCTGAGAATAAATCTGCTAGAGAGGTGGTTGTAGATGGATTTGGAAAAAAATGTCTCTCTTTTGGCCCCTGAGGACACATGTATTCTCGGCACAAAAAAGAAAAAGAAAATGGGCCCATTCTTCTACCTGAAATGAGGACATTTTTCCTCCAGAGTGGTGGCTTCCAATCTTTATGGCCTTGAATCTCACCGAGGCTCCCTTTTGCTCCAATATACTTTTACCAGAATTCCCGTGGCAGCTGCTGTTCTAACTTTTAAAATGCCTTCTTTCCAAAAAGACAGCCTCAGCTAATAAATGTGTAAACTGGCTTTTTCTCAGGCCTATGTTTCCAGCTTCTAAGTCACGACATCTCTTTCAGATCACAGAAATCTCTGAATTCACTGCTCTCCTTGACTCCTTTCCTCTCTCAGAGCCTTTTCCTTGCATCACACTGAAGTCTAACTGCTCTTTTCTGAATCAATTTGCAAGTTCAATTTTCCTTGGGATTTGTGTTTGGTGTCTCTGATAGGTGGCAAAGAAGAAAAACTTAAAGCATAGGTCAAAGGATTCTGTTTCTGGCGTTATAGAGGGCAGGTTACACTATACTAAAATCCTTTTCAGTATTGCATTCATATCTGAAACCTGCCGGATTAAACATTTGTTTATTAAAAGCATGGTTCAAATAGTAAAGGAACTGAAATGAACAAGGCCAGAAATATTTAAATTCAGATGTGTAAGCAAGTACTACTTCTGCCATACACTTAATGGCAATCTCAGTGGGGGAATTTTTAGATCAGGAATTGTAATAGGTTTACATTTTCAGTAGACAGAACATGAAAACTGAGGGTCCAATTGGTTGGAAACTAACAAGGCAAATTTTGCTTAAAACATGGACGTCAAAGAATAGTAATCTCTCAGGGGAAAATATCCTCACATACTAGAAGGTCTGTGCGTGCTTATCTATCTCAGTCTTGCCTCATGGTAGGTACTCGGGAAATGGTTCCTGTTGAAGCTTCCTAATCACAGATTTTTATATAAACAGATTTCAGCTGGAAGCTGTGTTTGTAAATAACTTCCACCTATTTACATTTCTCTGCCCTCTTGAGCACACAAAAGCTGTAAATTAGCTCTGGTGGCCCTGTACTGACCGTGTATACAGGTTGTTAACAGTAAGTACTGAGTGTCATGCTAAAACCTGTTGTCCACCATTTTGCTGTGTTCATGGAGGGGTGGACTGTACCAGAGGAGGCACAAGGCCAACAGGGAAACTCATCCCCCCCGGGGTCTAAAGACTGTTGCTATCTCCTAACTACTGTTGCTGTCTTTTAGCCTTTTAATGGCTAAGACAGGGAAATTTGCCTTAGCTAGTGGCTGGTCGACCATTCTCAACCTTAGTTTCTCCCTCCGTGCAGGCCTGTCTGCCATGCAGGCTATAAAACAATGTCTGCAAAAACACTTTGTCCAAAAACAAGTAGCAATCAATGAAGGTCTAGGTTTTACAATTTTACCACAGAGTACCAAGTAACGCTTTATGGTCAACATAACATAGTTCCCCTAAGTGCCTAACATTGAGGTTTCATATGATTTTCTCATCTGATTTGCTATTGGATGAAGAGTATTTGCTGTTGAAGGAAATGTGGTGAAAGATTGTCTGTAAAGTATACGTTGGGGAGAAATTTCATGAAAGCATTACTCCTTTCTTTGGAACAAAGCTCGCACGAGTACTTAAAACTGGGCATGAATGCTGGAGGTGTTAATCAGGAAGGTGACAGGCATAATGGTGACATTCTCAGGGGCACTTTCCTGAAGAGGTGCCAATACCATAAAGAGCAGCTGTTAAGGCCAATAGCTAAAAGTTGCTGAAAAGGGGTGGTGAATTGAACAGGGAGAGGCGGGGTTGTTCTCACAAAAGGAAGCAGAAAGATCAAAAAAATCTTTAAAGGAAGTGATACCAGAGAAAGGTTAAACATTAAACCGAGGGACAAAAGACTCCTAGACGTCCCACTGCACAGGGGCTGAACACTACCTTTCGTATTAAGAGAGTGAAATACGTCTCTTCTTTAAACTGGAAGCTTTTTGTTTCCTTTTGTTCTGGGAAGTGGAGTCTGGGTCACCAATGGAGGTCATTCAGGGTGAAGAATAAAGTAGGCAGTGACTGAGTGGGTCAATAAAAGGAAGACCACCACTGAGGCAGAATCTAGGTGAGTAATGACATAGGTCAGCCAGTGAACCGGCTCTCGCATCCCTGACACAGGCCTAAAGCCTCTTGCATTTCCAAATAGTAGTGTCCATCCTGAGAAAGCTGTGGAGTGGATGTGCATTTTGTGGGAAGGGGATGGTGACAGAGAGCTTGTCCTTCTAATAGGAAGACTAGATTTCTATAGTAAGGTCACACACACCAGAGGCTGGTGGAAAAAAGAGAGAACTTCATATATTAGGATATACTGTCACCATTCTCTGCCATCTGTGCTTGGAGAAGTTGGGAAGATTAAAAGCAGGTTGACAGTTAGTTTCTCTGTCTGAAGCAGGGTTGTTTCTCCTCAGCCTGGTTTTCAAAGGTTGTCTTCTTATTCTGAAGTCCTTTGACTCAGAATTTCTAAAAACCACACCTCTATTACTTTTTTGCATTCTGTAAATGAACCATCATGTACTAGTCTCTCTACTAGAATAACAAGATAATTTATAGTGCACTAAAAAAAAAATCAAGGAAGTAAATGAAGGATTCACATGCCTTTTCTTTTGGTTGCAGAACAGAATATAATATATAAGCATGGGGGAAGAAGTTCATTTTGTTTTATTTTTGTTTGATTTTAATGAACTTCACACTTGGATATGAGGCCTACGTAGACTTTATGTGTGCTGTGTAATCCCCTGGCACTATAACATCACTATATATAGTGATATATAAGATGAGATAATGAAGGCACTATATATACATATATATATAATATATGTTACATAATGTAACATATGTTATATATATGTTATATATAATGCTTAGAGTCTCTGATAGGTCATCTGTTACATAATGCTTAGAGTCTCTGATAGGTAACCTGTTTATTCCTTTGTTCCTAAACATCTCAAGACTAAGTTATCCATATGATGGTGGTAAAATGTCTACTTCTTTCTTAAACTCTAAGACGGGAAGGGAATATGGCATCATTATAGATTCCTCTCAACTTTCCGTGATGGGTCAGCTTTTTTCTATCCACACTCATCTTCTTTTGTTCCTCTGTAGTCCAAATCAAGGCTAAGAGTAGATCCCAATACTCAAAGGTCCTCAAGTCACTCATTCAGGGCTTTTCATCAATTTGACAACAGTTTGCCCGGTGTCTGTCTTTCCTGTTTGAGTGTAAGCTTGCTGAGAACAAAATATTCTAAATATGCTATTCTTGTATTGTCATGAATCCTTCCTAACATAGTGTAGTTACACAGCACACATTGAACAGGGAATGAACATGTGAATTTATGTGGAAAGAGATAAAAACCTGAAGTTCAAAAGTGATTAATAATCTGGGTTTAAAGTTAAATAAAACAGTTAACATGGCTGCTTTTATTATTTACAGACCATTAGAAATAATTACCATATTCAACCAGCAGGAACAGGGCTCAGGCCGATGTCAGAAAACCTTAAAGAGATAAGGGAATATTTATCTCAGTACAGTTAACTTTCACCGATTACTGATCTCTGTGGATCTCTCCTGTCATTTAAAGTTCAGAATGTAGTCTACATCTGATTATCATTCTGTCACCTAAAGGCCAACTTGGTGGCTTCTCTAGCATTCTATTGCCCTAGGTACAATTTTATAGAGGTCCCAGTTCAATTACTAATAACCTTAATGATTCAAAGTTAATTTATCTTCATGACCTATTTTTGTCAACGGATGTCATTAACTCTCCTTTGTGACAAGGTTAGTGTTGATAATGAGACATCTATCTGACACATGAGATATCTAAGGAAGTGCATTAACTTAATTCTCTATGCCCAGTTAATGTTTTCAAGTGACTATATTGTTTGGTTTGAAAGAATTAGTGATCATTCAGTACTTTAGTATGTATAATCATTATACCTGCACTTTGCTCCAATGGGATACTTCTGTCCATTGCTTCACTGAGAACCTGTTAAGCCCCTGCTATATTTGAAATGCTGTTGAAACAGCAAGGACAATCCCAGAGTTCTAAACTTCAGAGTCACTATTCTGCTCTTAAGTGGAGTTTGCGGTTGTTACCACCTATAATTCTCTGAAGAATAAATGGTACAATGAGAGACTATACAATTCTCAAAATGATTTTTTCTGAGTTACAAGAGAGATTTTGCTTCTCTCTCTCTCTCTCTCTCTCTCTCTCTCTCTCTCTCTCTCTCTCTCTCTCTCTGTCTCTCTTTCTCTCTCTCTCTCCTCTCTGTGCTCATTTGTTTTTGTTTAAAATTCCTTTCAGAATGTTAGATTTTGGGAAAATAATGAATATTCTTTGAAACTATTTGTCATTATTTGTAAATGGAGTTACAACATAATTTATACAACACATTGTCTATGGAATGAGATTTAATATGTAGAGTGTATAGAGTACTATTGAGTTACACATAAGTAGTTACAGGACTATTTAGATAGATTATTCAAATATTAACCAAAATCAATTTTATATAAATGTAGACAGCTATTTGCCACAATTTTAGAGTAGTGTTATAATGAAGATATCTTTTTATTTTCCAGTTGATTTGCATCTTTTATGTATCATTTGCAAGTTACCTTAAATGATCATATATACTCAGATATTATCCACTATAATATGTTGAAAACTCATGGTTATTTCATAAAATAGCTTTATACAAATTGTCATAGATAAAGAAAAAGTAAAGCAGTACATTAAAATATCTTTAGCAGAATGGTTAAATTGTATATGCATTCACATGTATCTGTATTTTCACAAGATTGTGGTTTTCATATGATTATAATAGTGCTTTCAATAAAAAGTAAAAAGGGGAGTAATATTGTTATTAAAAGTAATTGAAAAAACCTTGATTGAGTGAACTCTAACTCAGCTATTGTTATACAAACAAATGCAGGACACTGTGGGAGAAGATAACAGAAATGGACTGTGTTAAGGTACAGATCAAAAATGTATAAGAGAGAATATATAAAAGCCTTGGAAGGTGAAGGAGCATTCCTACTAGTTTAACTGAATTGTGTAAAATTGCACCCAGAATCCCGAAATGGCTCCTCAGATAATAGTGCTGCCTACCAAGCCTAACAACCTGGGTTCAATCCTGAAAACCCATGCATGGTAAATTTCCACGAGTAGTCCTGTGTCACCCTAACACGAACACTCCTGTCACACATGTATATGTACAATAAATAAAATTTAATAAGAATTTAATATTCCTGTGTGGTGGTAGTGCCTGCCTTAATCCCATCACTCTGTAAGCAGAGGCCGGCAGATCTCTGAATTTGAGGCCATTCTGGTCTATAGAGATGCAGAGAGAGTTCTACAGTCAGAACTACACATAGAAATCTCCTAAAGAAACAAAAATAAAATAAAATGAAATAAAATAAAAGCCCCAAACAGTTAAATACTTAAAGACTTAAAGTTAAACACTTAAAGATCTGGTTATACATGTTCTTATGACCATAAGGTTAGAGCAACTCGTTTTCCATGGTAGAAGCTTAGTTAATGTTTTGTATCTCAAACAGGTGTAGAAGTCTACTGCATCAAATTCCACACACCATGAGAACAATCAGATGTCCAGGCACAAAGTTTTTAAATTAATGATGTATATCCTGTGAAAGGATCTAAGCAGAATGGCTTCTGTATTTGTAAATGATTCAGCAAACATCAAAGTAGTATAAAGTTTGTATTTTATCCAATTAATTTTCTTTTAAGATCCATGGCTTTATTCTTTTAGCTTCTGTGTGCAAAGTCAGAAAAAAATAGAGTGTCACAATAATTTTTAAAAAGCATGTTCCATATATTTCAAAAATATACTAAGACTAATATCTGCTATCTAGCTATTTATCTGAAATTTAAAATCAGGTGGGCATTGTATACTTTTATGTTCTAAGTTTGAAGATCTCATATATTTTGTGTGTAATTCATAAACAGATAAAAAATTTCATAGCAGTTAGTTATAACAATTTTATCCCAATTTATCCGATTTTGGTCTTTAAAATAAATTTTTGAATACTCTCTCAAATCTTCACTTTTCTTGATTTTGATTAAGGTGGGGAAGATTCACATTTATGTTGAAGAGGCTCAGAAAAGATGTTCAGCTGGTTTTTTTGCATTAATGTTCTTTTTTTGTTTAATGGCACTATATTAATTTATATTTTTAAAGTCTTTTATGTAACATTTTGTCAGTAGGAACCATGTAGGAGATGAGGCATTCAAATGCAGTGTTCAATAACTGATGTCTCTGAAATATTTGCCTATTATTCAAACCCAGTATTTTCAAATAGAATTGAGTAACATAAGAAATTAGAAAACTATCTTAAAGTATGTGAGCTTCAGAGAGTTTTTAAAAAGAGTGATTTGCCTTAAAGATAGTTTGAATTTATTACTCTAAGATGTAAGTTAGATAAATAAAAATATTCATGTGAAATTCTACATGTTGATCCACTTCTTAAGAAAATGTTCTACCCTGGAACTTCAGATTTAGTTGGCAAGTAATTCAATGTCCTCCTGTAATTTTTTTATTGTTTGAGAGCTAAAAAATTTTGCCAGGAAACAGTTGGGACTAAATGCAATTTCTCTCTATGTCATACATTGAGGTTCACCAAATTAGTTTAAAAAATGGCAGTGTAACAGTTTGAAATGGGACACAAGGAGAATTCTAACCACCTTCAGTTAATACAAAAGCAGTCACATTAGGTACAATCCTCTGCTTTGTGCTTCTTAACAGAGTTAGATATTTTGAGCATGTGAAATAAAACATGAAAAATTTTTATTTGATAAATCATTCAACATGTAGAAAGGAATCAAATGTTTTGTAAAGAATAGTTAGCCTGCATATACTTAATAGGGGAAATCTGTTGTTTATATAGCAGAAGTGTAAAATTCTATTTACCCCATTTCTCTAGGCTGATAGGCAAGAAAGCTATCAGAAAATAAACTTTCAAAATTTAAATTAAGGAGAAAAAAAAAACCCAGATTCCAATAGCTCACATTGTAGTGAATTTCTAGTTGAAAAATCTGTCAATGTGTACTTATGATTATCTTTCACAAATATGAGAGCATTTTTATGGCATGGAGAGTAAAAATAAGAATGTGTCATTTGTAAATGGCTATAAAATAACACAGGCTACACTATGGTAGGTAGTGAACACAACCCTGAAATGAATGGATGAGTATGCTGATAATTATAAGGAAAAATGTAGCAGAAATTATTCACTTATAACATATTATCTAAGAACATTTAATAATTTAATAAATAGTTTGGAACTTTAATGCAAGACTCAATGCAGGAGGAGACTGTAAAAAAGTACAGACTGACTGTGGAGCTCTTGGTTTTAAAGTAAAGTCGTCAAGATGAGTATGACAAAATGAATTGTTTACAGTGTTGGGGGAGATTAAATACTATCAGAAAATAAATTAAGAATAAAAAACTGGTAATTTGAGGACCATAGATACCTAGTATGAAAATATTTTAAAGTTTTGCTGTGAGGGAAAATTGTTTTCTGTACTTCCTGCCATTTGGTTGCTTTTACCTTTAGTACGTTCTGAAATCAGGCTCTGGTCTGATTACCAGTCAAAGTCATAAATCAGGTTAAAATTTATTTATTAGTTAGAAGTGATACCATTTACATTGAGGTTGTCTACCTCTGGAGTTCAGACAAATCTCTTTATTCACTTTCTCATTCAAGATTTTCAATGGCTATCTATAATCCATAGCAGAGTTTTTTAAAGTCAGTTGAAAAAGAGAAGATGCTGTATCAATCATCTGTGACATTTTTCAAAACACATGTGGTAGCCATGTGTATTTGGAAAAGGTTGCCATGTGATTCTTCTGTTTCCACTGAGTCTTTGTTCATTTATGATGACTGGTCTACAGAGTAAACTAAAGCATTGTATGGAAAGCTGTAGAAGTGTGGTTCATGCTTTTCTCTTTATGTTTACCTAGGTATTTCTTCTCCAAACTTTATGCTGCAGAACTAGTAAACAGATTACATGCTTTATATTTGCAGTGCCCCAGTCCCTTTTGAAGTTTCATTCTTCTCTTCTACGTTCCTAAGTGATTACCTTTGATCTTATAATGATTAGATTAATGCTCTTATAATATGTTGTATAAAATTAACTTTTAATATTATTTTTGTTTATTTTGTCTAGGTTAAGAGCTAATTCTGCACACGGGCCACGTTTTTCTTTGTAGAAACATTATAAGGTTTAATATATACTCAGTTATAAATAAGTATTTGTTAATACTTTATAAAGAAATTAAGGGATATAAGTCATTGCTTATAAGCCATATCTATTATTCATTTTGTTTCCAACGATGCTTAAGAAATAAAATTCATGAGCTTTTTTGAACTCAAACAAGATTTTAAAGAATCATGACATAAATATGTGTAACAAATTTAATCATTTAATACAAAAATGATATATATGTGTGTGTTCATGTATGTCACATATTATTAATACATATAAGAGTAATATACATTATCATATAGGTATGAAAATAAAATGTTGTACAATTTGTCTGAATATATTTTCTTTTAATGAGAAGATAAAATTTTTATTAAAGTGGTAACCACCACATAATCATATACAATTACTAACGTTGATTTTAAGCCTTCTTAGAGAAGACTTTGTTTTGAGCCATGTCATCTATAACTCTTTGGTCACCAAAAAGAGTAAACAACTTGAAATATAAATGGAACAGGAACTAAGATAAATAGAAGACAAATGACTGAAATATTGTATTTGCATACTTTTATAGGAAATCTGTCTGGAAAGAAAAATAAGGGGCAAAAGAAGGTGGAGCCAAAGCATAAAAATGACATCTTGAACTTTGAAAAAGGACAAAAAAGGCCAAGGTGTATAAAGGGGGAGAATGATCACACCAATAGTGATGGCTAGTGATTAACCCTGTAACCTAACTTCCTGTCAATAGATGCTACTCCAGCAATGTTATAAACTTGAAATTAAGACCTTGCCTGTCACAGATACATTGACTTTGTAAACAGAACTTGAAATACACTTGAAGGACTTTGTATTAGTTACTTAAGGTAGGAAAGACTTACTATCGCCCACACAGTGAGGGATATAGCTCATTATGGCCAGAAAAATCACAGTAGAAATCATGGTAATAGGGTTTGTGGCTCACACCTTGACAGCCCAACAAGCAGAAACTAGGGCAGAAGTAAGGCTGGACTATATGCCTTAAACCTTACCTATGGTGAATCACTTCTTCCGTGGAGCTCTACTCCTAAAGATGCATAAACCTCTGAAGGAACTGTTACCAGCTAAGCAGAAGTGGCCAAACATGAGCAACTCATATATGGGGATGATTTCACACTAATACCATAATATTTTGTCATTGGCCCCATAGACTATTTGCATATATGTGTGTATAAATGTATTCAATACAACATATATGTGTGTATGTATACGTGTATGTATTCAATTCTCTCTCTCTCTCTCTCTCTCTGTGGGTCTCTGGGTCTCTACACACACACACACACACACACACACACACACACACACACACACACACGCCCCTTCCAAAGTTTCCATGGTCTTAAAGTTCTTTCATTTCAAATGTTCAAACTTCAAAGTATCCTTTGAGTTCAACGCAAAGTCTTTACTGTGAGCCCATTTAAATAAAAATCAAGCTATATATTTTCTACAGAGTAGACATTCATATTCCTAATAGGGTATCAGAAAAAACAGCAAGAAAAAGCTGATTGGAGCAAAGCCAACAAAATTCAGGACAACCAGGAATCCCTGATGGTTTATGTCCATCATCCAGAGCTCAGGATAGCCCCACCTCTCCAACTCTGTGGCTTATAACATACATACATGGTTATGGACCATCTCTACTCATGGTTTTTTTTCTTCAGCTGATAGTCCACATTCCTAGCATTTTCAATTATCTGGCATTTCAAGTACATTTTAGACTCTATTTTCATTTGTGAACTTTATGAACCTGGTAAGCATTTCTGTTGGCAGCCATTTTTCAGCAGGGTACCTGGAAGTATCTATTTACCTTCTCAGATAATTGCTTTCAAAATAATTTGTATTGTTATACTTAGTAATCTTGATGAATTGAGTCTTAACCTTAAGGCACATTTTCTGTCATCCTGATGCAAAGGATAAGATTTCTGAGAATTCTCCTTAATAATCAGAGCATCTTTGTTCTAATATGCACTGACCTCAGTGTTATCAGAGTCTCAAGTTCTTATCCTCACCACATCGCACATTTCTGTCAACGGCTTTAACTAGGTTCATAAACTTGAACCAGGTTCCATATCTTTATGACCCATTCTGATCTACCTCTGCACTTTACTGTAAATTTGGGCAAATAAAATAAGCAATAAGCATCCCAGAGCTGAAATGTTATGTTATCATAAAATTGTCCCCATCAAACAACTTAGTCCATTGCTTTTGAGTTCAGTCTCATTCAAGTTTCAGGACAGAGGTTGAATGCCGCTTGAGTCTTCATCAGAATTTAACATGAATGCCTTGTTGCCCAATTTCTAATAGAGTCTTTGTTACTTTGGGAGATCCCATGGTCTGATTGCCACTGTCTGTGTTTATTTATAGTATCATTCTGGTTTTCCACATTCTGCCCAGAATTGCTCATTAAGCTGTGATTCTAGGACATTTCTAGCATATAGCTCTCAACTCACCCCAGGCTCTTCCCTCAAAGAAATTTCAAAGACTTATGATCCCTGTGGCCTGGTTTAATTACTACCATGCTCCATTTGTCTAATACCAGTTTTCTATATTGGTGTCTTTTATTATAGCTGTGACTAAGTACTTGACAAGGAACAACTTAAAATGAGAAGAATTTGTTGTAAGTCATGATTTGAGAGGATATAGTTTATCCTAATGTTCAAGCCATGGTTAATTTCTTGGTAGAAAAATCCTGTAGCTGGGAACTCCACATACCTTACAGGCAAATAAGCAGAGATTGCATAGAAATTGGAAATTGTATATTAACTTAAAGGCCTCTACCAATGCACATCTTCCTAAATATCCGCATTCAAAAAGTGCTGCAGCCTTTCAAAACAATACAAATAAATGGAGAGCAGTGTTTAGCCCCATAAGTTGGTGGGGCATATGAATTAGCATCTTATATTATAGATTAGTAGAAAAATTCTAATAATCTTTAGATGGTGGCCTAGAGTCTCCACAGCCTGCATTCTGAGAAGACTGTGCATTGAGAATCTACTCTTAAAATAAAAGTATGTGGGCATGAAGCTTGAGTGCTGGCATAATTGTAAAGCATATCTTCCTTGCACACACAATGACTTGATTTCATTACAAGAATCCATGCAAAAATTCTGGGGTTGGTGTCATGTGCTTGGAATGTGCATGTCTGTTGGTGAGGTGGGACCAGGAGGATCTCTGGCATGCTAGCCAGCCAGTCTAGTTTAGTTGATTAAGTCAAGATCAATGTGAGACCATATTTCAAAAGGGATGGTGTTCTAGCTGAGCACAACTAATGCTGTCCTTTGTCCTCTAGATGCACCAGTATATTTGCACTCACCCACCCATAACAGAAGCATATATATACAATTATGCACATAAAACCATGATGGTAAAGGTGTTTTCCTATGACTTTTGCTTCTTTTTACAATATTTTAAAAATATTTTATTTTAATATATTTATTAAAATACTTCAATAAAGTATTTTAGTTAAAATACTATTATACATCTTCCACTTCCCTTGTCTCTCTCCACCCTTTCTCATGTACATCCCCACTCCTCAAATTGATGACTTTTTAGAAGACTGTTTTACTAGTCCATTAGACTTTCATGACTATTTATACTTAGAAATAATAAGTCTTCTAAGAGAGTACAGAGGTTGGATTCTACTGCAGCTGTAACTTTAGCGTACCCTTCTTTGATAGAAAGAAGGAAGGGCAAAGATGTTCTACCCATTAGCAATGTAAAAATAGTAATAAGTAACAAGTAGAGTAGGGCATTAGAATAGATCAGACTTACCTTTCTTCCCTCTAATTATTGACAGTGAATATGACTTAATAAGTATTCTAGGGATCTATTGAACTCAAGGTTAGAAGGATAGCAATAGGAAAAATCAACAGATAGCTATTTTTTGTGGTGTATTAGTTCTTTTGATTAAAGTAGCATATGACATAAGACCTTATCATGTAAAAACTTTGAAGAAGTAGGGCATATAGGATATAGTCATAAACATTTGACTATATTGTTTTGTTTTTCATACCCTAAAGACATACATTTATAGACTGTAAAATTCAAGTCTTGCTTATACATTCTACTTATAGGATGTACAACACATGATGAATTCACCTTACTACCTTATGAATGTTACGCAGTCAATGAAATTAATATATTACTTATTGTTCAAGCTAACAGATGAAAATGAATAAGTCTTATACATATGTAATAGTTTAGATCTATGTAAAATAATAATAATAATTTGCAACAATTTTGTTTATAATTTCAGTAGCTCTGATGACATATATTGTCAAGGACTAACTAATAGTTATACAAGAATTCATTTTTAGTTTATAACACCTGTGGTCTCTTAAAAAATGGGAAACTAATAAGTGTGTTTATAATGCTATTTGTAGGCAATTTGTCCTAAATTGTTGAAGAGGCAATATGCTTATCTTTTAGACTTTCTAGAACTAATTGTAGCACAACAGTCTCTGTCTTGTGATGTAGTCATCATTTGAAGGAAAGATTATTAGATATAAAATTCAAGACATGAAACTTAGTGCTAGTCCTGCTTAAAACTACTTGTGTAACTTTTGGCAAGCCTCTCCTAAAAGGAGAGAATTGAACCCCACAGATGTATGCTTACTTCCAATATTCATGGTTTGAGAGTGTGATTATATCCATCTGTTTGTTGCATGTATTATTGCTAAATGGCTAATGTCCAGAAAGGGTCAAGGCTTTTCTAGACTCAACAAATATTATTTTGATGTATTACATTTGCCAGACAGAACAATAAGCTTCCATTAAATAAACACATCATTAAGTGAGGACCAGTTTATTGAACAGAGGCAACATTATACATTTTCTGAGCATTCTCAGATGTTAATAAGTTGTAGGAAAACAGACTGGCCTAGCAAATATTTTATAGTGTCTACGACTTCATTCATTTGCCTTGTGTATTGCTACTTTTAGAAATTCCAGAGCTGTCAAAATCAATTCAGAAATTAATAGACAAAGAATTCTTAATGCTGTCTCCTATGTAATGAATAGGGAGCTATTTGATTGACAAGACTAAAAACTAAAATATTTCCATAAGATATATGAAAGTGACTCATTAGGCAATCTCATGTTCTTTAGCTTCAAATGCCTCTTAGTCATTTTAAAAGTGTTTATTAAACCATCAAACAGTTTGAAGTATTTTTATCTGCTCATGAATATATTTGTACAACCTCCTTGTATTGCTATAAAGGAGCTAAATCTTTTTTTTCCTTAAAAATCTATTATTAACTTTATTCAAGAAGCCCAAGGGCATTTAAGTACAAAACAAAAGTCATTTGGACTTCAGTCAAATTACACAAAGAAGTTACACTTGGGGATAAGTGTCTTTATTGTGTTTGTTTATTTTTGTTCTCTTTTAAAATAGTGAATTGTGCCTTTCATTATAAAGGAATGCACACGATTGTGGCTTAATATATAATGTTAATTAGTTATCCATATATGTGTATATACCACACCAAACGATATTTGATGTACAAAGTCAGAATGGGTTGTAACTTTTACATGAAAGGCTTAAGACCACCCAACTTGAACTAGTAATTACTTCAGCAAATAGCTATATGCTTTTGTTTAGGAAAAGTGCATTTAAGAATATGTGTTTTGAGACCTTTAAAATGATAATTCTTTTTTGTTGTTTTTAATTTTTTCTTTGAAAATATTTTTTCATATATTATATTCTGATTATAGTTCCCCTCCCAAGATGTCTCCTAGGTCCTACCCACTTACGTGTCCAAATCTATCTCATTCACTTTCCTATCTCATTAGAATACAAATAAACCTCTAATATTAATATAAAATAAAAGCAATCAAACCAGGGCAAAACAAACACACAGAGCAGCCAAAGAAAAAGTTCAGAAATACAGATACAGAGAAATACACATTCACACACATAAAAATCCAATAAAAACACAAATTATACGTATGTAATATATATATTATGTAATTTGCATAATTATATTATATATTATAAGAAACCTATAAAGTTAAAGAAAAAAAGCTCTGACAAAAATGTATTGAGACAAAGAACCCGTAAAAATGTCATGGATTTTGTCTTGTGTTGACCTTATATTGCTTGGCCTAGGACCTGTCCTTAAGAGTGGTTTGTGTACTCCATTAGAGAACATCAGTTTTTCGTTTGTGGATGTTTATCAATTAGAGAGTGTTTCTGGGTTAGAAATGGAGGCTTGTATCTGGTTTTCTTCTTTGTTCTGGAACACCATCTGGGCCAGAACAGACCCTTTGCATGTGCCATTGTTTCTGGGAGTTCATAAGTGAATCAGTCTTGTTATGTTTAGAAATGCCTCTTTTCCCCTTCATGTCCTCCATCCCCTCTGGCTCTTATATTATTTCGCATCTTTTTATTCAAGTTTCCCTAGGTCCCAAGGGGAGGTATTTAATAATACATCCCATTTAGGGCTGAGGTTCCAAGGTCTCTCTTTTCAAGCATATTGTCTGGCTGTGTGACTCAGTATTTGTTCCCATCTGCTGCAGGAAGAATCTTCTCTAATGATGGCTGATCACAGCTCTGACAAATAGGAATAGCAGAGTATCATCAGGAGTCATTGTATGTCTGTATATCTCAAACATAGCAGTAGTGTTTGTTTTGTTCTAGGCCCACGACCTGTCTGGTCTCAGTTATTGGACACCTGAGTAGCATCAAGAATGGGTTCTCTCTCATGAAGTGAGCCTTAAAACCAATGCGACATTGGTCAATTCATCCCACAAGTTTAGTGCCACTTTGTTTGACCACTTTTTACAGGTAAGTTACTATTGTAAATCAAAAGGTTTGTAGCTGGGTTAGGGTTTTCTTTTCCATTTGAGAATGTGCAGAGTAGCTTCTAGTAGCATAAACACTCATCAGTTGGGGATGTAGGTAGGCACCATCTTGACTTCTTTTTTTTAAGTAAGTTGTGTAGTTGTTCAGGGAAAAAAATACCACAATAACAAAATAATGGGAACCAACAAACAGCACTGACTGATAACTCTCAAAATCAATGGTTTCAAAACTGGTAATTCTTTAATGCATTTTTCTTATGAAAACAATTGAAAAATTTAGCATAAAGTTTTAATGTGATTACAAAAGAAATCTTTCATGAAATGAAAAGACTAGCCTGTACCTTTAAACAAATGATTCATGTTAAATCTCCAATTTAATAGTTTATACTCAATCCAACTTTCCATTTAATCAATGATAAACTATTGTACAACTTGTGTTACATCAATCCTTTTAAAGATGGCAACATGTTAATGTCTCCAGTTTTCTCAGCTATTTTTTCACTTTTTTTCTCCTAGCTCATTTTATATGCTGACATTTCACCCCTAGTAGAGCATCTAATTTTTCAGAGCCTAAGAAAAAAAGGATGTGACGTGGGTAGACACATCCTTCCCTCACCACTGAGATTCCAGGCAGCATCTCACACCAACAATTCCCACTTACATATCCACGGAAAAACTGACCCCTGCCACACATTGATTAAGCCTGCTTCTTGGTGGGTCAGCCTTCACCTTCCATATTTCTTATAAGACACCTTGCTTTGTTTCTTAGATATAAACTCTCAACTTCAAATCCCACTGTAAGGCTAGTATTGTTAAAGGTGGGTTTTTTTTTTTCAGAAAGGATGATTAACGAGAGTAGGTCTTGAAAAGCAAAACCTAACACCACCTAGCTATTCCTTGCAATGCTTTAGTGATCAGTGTCAGTACCACAGAAAACACTTGAAAGAAACAGAAGGAGGTCAATACAGAGGCCAACTTGGTTGCTATTAATATTCAGTCACAACATGCAAACGTGTGTCATCTATTTTGTTCCCTTTTATCTGGTGAAGTAGAAAACCTTTACTTACCACTTTCCAGTAAGATACTGTGTGGCCAGAATTGGAGACTGATCTAAGCATTATTGGGTCAGGGGGACCATAGGACTGTCTGCTCCCTGCCCAGGGAGGGGATGGGGAGTTGCAGAGGAAAAAATGACCAGATGTGTTGGGAGGGGGAAGAGACCTTGAATAAGGATATACAGGGATGGAAAAAAAAATTCAGAGGGAAAGATGAACACAAAGAAAATATA
>PVIH01000565.1:0-51739 GCA_004025045.1 Sigmodon hispidus | reverse complement strand
AAAAAAAGATACTGTGTCCGCACATTTGAATTTATGATTGTGTCTTCTTCACTATGAAAAGCAGGGAACTTAACACTGTACTCTCTTCTAATGATAACTCACTCCCCTCCCCCTGTGCCTTTTTTGGTCTATCTTATATCTGAATTTCCACAAAGGTCTTTTAAATCTTCTTTTCTCTCCTCTCTTCTATACATTTCCCTCTTCCTTTTTCAAGAGGCTCCGTGTCATTTTAAGGCACTCAAAGATATTCCACTCTTAATGTATCATAGATAACTCATACAGGACTCTCTACTACTGTCCATGATATAATCTTCTCATCTTTTCTTCAGCCAATCTTATAAAAACTACTAATGATTTGTGGGACTGAGTAGTTATCTCAGTGGTTAAATCACTTACTATGCGAGCTGGAGGACTGAAGTTTAGATTTCTATAGACCACACAAACATCAGAGAGTGTAGTGCTCACATATAATTCTGGTGTTGGCAAGGCAGAGAGAGGGGATTCCCAGCATAAGCTACCATTTCTAAGGGTTCAATTGAAATATCATTTCTCAATGAGCAAGGTGGAAAGCAAGAAAAAGACTCCAGATATAAGTGATGAGTATCCACATACATGCACAAACATTATCTGTACATATACACCAAAAGGGGACTGTTACCATTTTTTCAATTTTTACCCCCTTTTCAATTTTGGCCCCCATTTTAATCCTACTTGAATTGAATTTTACTATAACAAGCTTGCAAATCACAGTAAAGCATCCGAAACAGCAGTAATAGTAATTCAATAGTACAAGGAGCAACAAGAATGTCAGAAATAGTGAGAATACAAATTACAAGCAAATTGAGGAAACGATTAAATTCAATTCTTTGAAAGCTAGCCTCATTGTTTCTGTAGCATGGATCATCTTTCTTTCAGATGCAGGTCAGGGCCTAAGTTACTTATCTCTGTTATTTGGGCTTTTTAACTCTTTATATAATGCTCTGCTTTCTGCCATGCAGCTGCCTATCTACCATGTGGTGGTCCTAATGCCAGCTTAACTAAGATGGCATGGCTTTGCTGCCTTTATTTCTTTCTCATGTGGGAAGCTGTTGTGATTTATAGCTTGCAGTCTTGGAGGTTTTCTTTTAAATTCCACCCCAAAAAATTGCCTGCGCTTCTTCTTGGGTCCATTCTTATATTCTTTTATTAAAGAATAATAATGACCAATTTCTCTGGTAATATGTGGCACTGCACCTGAAATTCCAATCTTTCCTTTGGCATCATGGTTGTTTCAGTAACAGTTGCTGGTGTCAGTGTGGCTAGGAATAATTTTAGGTAAGGATAAAATAATGCAGAAGCATGCTGTTGATAGTTTAATGCTATAAAATTATTTTTATTATGAAACATTCAAAAACATGAATGAAGATACAAAACACCCAAAGCAAAAATTTTAATACAAGTTCTTAATGAGATATTCTATGTTTCCAACCTGCTTTCAGTACATTTTCTTGTTCATATAAAGACTGAAAAAACATACAGGAACACAATGCAATCAAACTATTGAACTTTTTTGAGCATAGGGATATATGGCTTCTAGTCATAATTAGATTAAAACAGACTCTTGTTATTTTGAGGATAATTGCTTTTCTAACAATTCTCACATTTTTACAGAAGTTCTGTCTTGTTAAACTGCCCACTGGGAACTAATACCATTTCTTCAGTTATTGAATATTATGTAAAACCTACCAAATTGGTGCCCACATAAAAGAATTAAAAAAAAATTAGGGACTAAGAGAAGTCTCAGCCTCTGGACAGCAAACATACATCATCCTAAGTGTTTATGAACACTGTGTTTGTATGCTATAAAAACTGTATGAAAGTGAAAATTATAAAAATATGCTTTACTCAATTTATTAGGTATATACTTTATTTGCTTATATAATTGACCCAGTGCTCTTCTTATACATAATTAATTGTAACTGTGAAGTAAATTGCATCTCCATGTTAATAGAACCCATTTTACTTATGAATTGATTTTGAGAATGTGCAGAAGGGCAAAGGGGAAGGCATTTATGCAAACAGACATGGTCCATTATACATTATGAAACTTGCATAGATTCAATATAAAAGTCCTGAAGAAAGCTATTGTTGGTAAAGGAAGAGTAGTATTTTATACTCACTAATACTCTTTACAGAAAATAATAAGCAAAAGCAAATCAAAAGAGATAAGAAAAGATAAAATAATTTATTCAGTGATGAATTTAGTCAGTTCAAATAGTAGAATAAAATTAGGGGTGTGAAACAGAATAATGTTGTTATCACTTGATTTAAATTCAAACACAAGGAGACACTATGAATTAACAGGGTTTTGAAACCTATAGTATAAAATATATTTATGAAATTCCATGTATTAGAACAGTGAAACCAAGGGGTATGATTAACTTGCAAGATAAATAAAAACTGTTTTTATAATAAAATTCAGTTGGAACCCTTGGAATGAAAAAGTATGACAGAGCCTTAATGACTGACTATGGTGTGGACCCAACATGCCATTCTGTTATCTTTGACTAGACAAAACACTAGACTGTTACTAGTCACCAGCATAGGAAATACATCACTCTTTTGTGAATTAACAATTATTGCTGCTTACACAGGGTTTAACACGATTCTTTTTTTTTTACTTTCTCTTTCTTTCAAAATGAGTGCTCAAAAGAAAATAGCATGTGACACTTTCATAATTTCCATTTTGTCCACAAAAATGTCTAGGGTACAGGGCAATGTAGATATTTAGTGAGCAATATCTTTTCTTGCCATATGGCAACATTAAGAGGAATGGGGGTGGGGAGTTATTGCCAAATTCCAATAATGGGTGCTGAGCCTAGTTCCAACTTAGATACTTAAATCCACTGTGGGGAAAATACAAATCAAATGGAAGGCAAGGAGCATAAGACATAGTCAAATTCTGAGATTTCCATCAGAGATATAACTTTTAATTTACTCATTACTTCTTGCATTTTTCCCATTTCTTCAAAGATATACAAGTATTGCACAAATTCTATTTAGTATTTTCATAAAAACCCAGAGCCAGATATTGAAGAAAAGCTCAAATATTAGAAAGAGGGAACAAACCACAGCAAGTTCTCATCTAGCCAACTTCTCAGGCTGAATGGAATAATTCCTCAGTCTCTCTGGGTGCACAGACAGAATGCTGAACTTCTGCCTTCTCCTGACTTATATTTCTTTCCTTGCCCAGCTATTTTACTTCCTGATTCAGCTCTTCTAGAGCTAGATTAAGGGTGTGTGCTACTACTGCTTGGCTGTTAGGCCTTGAACTCACAAAGATTCATTTGTCTCCTGCGAGATGAAATTAAAGGCATAGGTTACCACTCTCTGACCTTCATGACTTGGCTGTGGGTGTTCTGTCCCCTGATATTCCAAATTATTTTTATTAAATATACACTATATCACCACACAAATTATTTTTCCTAAGAAAGTAGCAAATGTCTTTCAAGGTAAAAATCTTTATTTTTTTTCAGGTTTGCTCCTATAGTTATACACAATGGGATTGTTCCTTTGCATTACACTGAGCCCACATTCAGGCTATAATTTTTAACATTTTGTCCTGATCAATAAGTTACCACAGTTTGATATAAATATAGATAGATTACATAATATTTATCTTTGTGAGACTAAACTTTTAATGTTCAATTTAATATGTTTACTCAACTATAGAAAAAGCTAGAATAGGCATAAGCTGTTACTTAGCAACAATGAGTTCCAGGTGCTCTCCGACTCTGAATGTTACTGAAATAGTCAATCAGAATGTTTAATTTACATGTATAGTTGTATCTACCTTGTTCCATATACTGTACTAGTCTACTGATAAACCTGGAATTTAAAGATCTAATCTTCAGCAGACTGTCAAGTCAATAAAAGAATACACAATTAGACTTTCTTGGACACACAAAACAGAAAATTTCAAATTGCATATCTGTAGAACAATATAAAAAATAATTTCTGTATATATATATTGATAAATCAAAATATTTGGTTACACATATAGCTCATGTTAGCAACACAATTCAAGTGGAGACATTTTAGTGAGTTATTTTCCCATTATCTCTATGCTAAAATTTAAAATATTTTCTTACATTATTAAAAGTATTTCCTCACAATTTTGATAAATTACATTGCATTTTTATTTTTTTAGATGTTTATAAGCTCTTCATTTAAGTTCCCTTATCTCTAGCTTATTATTTTATTTAAATTAATTAAGAGAATGAAGTATTAGGATTATGTGTGGATGCTGCTTTTACTAGTTTGTATTTTGTTATTTCATCTTGGTATTCCTTTCTACATTCTCTCTTAGGTTCCTAAAAAGTGGCACACAATAATTGTAGTTCAAAGCCTCCCATCTCTGTTGACTTCCTCTCAGGATCTTTCAGTAGCATAAGATAGAGGAGTCATTTTTTTCCTGTTAATTTGTTTTTCGATCAGGCAAGTAGCATCTTACACAGGACTGTATCTTCCTGAACTGGAGCTGCTTGCAAGATGCCATTGTGATGAAGGTTACAGCCCCAATGCCCTAGTGGGAGAAGCAGTGTTTCCATATGCAGCAGGGAGATTCCTGATCTAAGAAAGCACTAGCAGATCACAGAAGAGAACTATATAGGAAGGTATGGAACTTTGACAGTAAAGAAGGACACAGATTGAAAAAAAATCATATAAAATAGGCAAGAAGAACAATGTTTGTCAAAACTATGACACAAAATTCAGTACCACATAAAGCTAACATAAAATTTTCAGAAAAAAAGTCATTAAAATTTTTCTCTTTTAAATCAGAGTCAAGTTTCAAATGTGGAAATTAGAGAATGCTCAAGTACTCTTTCTTACTGTATTTCTTTTGTTTCTGTGTATTGGTTTGCTTAGAAGCATAGACTTACATGTGTGTTTGTGTACATAGACTTGCTTGTATCTATGTGTGTGAATGTGAAGAACAGAGGATGACTATGACTGTTGAGTCCTCTCTGTATTATGTATAGAGGCAATCTCTCACTTGATTAAAGACATAGGTGAATTGAACTAACCTAGCTAGCCAACATGTACATGAGACATGCTGACTCTGCTTCATTTCACAACATGTCTTGTATTACTGCTACTCTTGCCTGGTACTTAGGGTGACTAGATGCTGGGATTCAAACTTTCATCCTTGTGTTTTCACAGCAACTGCCTTAGCATCTCCCAAGTCCTAAAAATAATTTTTGACAACAAAACTCTCAACCAATTAAAGAGTCCAGAAAAGTATGGTGCTGGTAGTACATGCCCAAATTCCTATACTCAGGAGGCAGTGGCAAGCAGATATCTGTGGGTATGAAGACAGCCTGGTATACAGAGCAAGTTTCAGGACAGACAGAGGGTATAAAGAGAAGGAAAAAAGAAGCTTTAAAATGTATATATGAAATAGTGAAGATTCTTCAATCTATTTTAGTATTCATTGAAATAGAATGATTAAAGTCATGGCTATTGTAACGAAGTATAGATTCACATCTGAAGTTGAATAATCAATAGAGACACAATATATGCTCTATTCCATGAAATAAGAATTGGAACTTGTAGGGTGAGAGAGCTTTTATAGGACCACTGAAATACTTGTTCACATAGCTGGTCATTTGCTACATAGATTTAAGTGTGTGCTTTAAAAAATTCAATACAGAGGGCAAGCTGCATCATCACAGACAGACATGAAAAATTCCTCTACGGGGCCGGGTTCACGGCCAGGGTCCAGATCTCAAACGCTAGACTGACTGACTGGCCCTATGTTAAAACTGGGAGGGTCTTTGGGAGTGATTCCTAGCAGAATGGACCTCCTTTGGCCTGGCCCCACCTCCAGGGCAAACTGCTTCATCATAGACTGATAGAAGCCTTTGAAATTCAGGCCTGTGTCCAGAGCAAAGTCAGAGACCATGCAGAGCCCAAGTTCAAAGCAGACAGGAGACACACAATCCCTCTAACCACAACTGACTAAGAGCTAAATGTGAACAATTGAAGCAATGGGGAGACACCAGTGTAAGAATACCAACAAGGCAACACCAGAAGAAACTGGTGGCTCTACAACACCAAGACCTGAACAGAGAAATGAAGAGGAAACAGAAGGAAACAACCTCCAAAACACCTTTATGAAGATTATGGAATTCTTAAAAGGGGATATAAAAAATTCCCGTAAAAAGACAGAAGAAAATACAAACAAAAAATTGAAAGAGATGAACAAAACCTTGAAGAAAAACAAAGAAAACCAAGAAAAGGAAAACCAACAAATGAAAGAAACATTCCAGGAACTAAAAATTTCAATAGAAGTAATAAAAAAGGAACAAAATGAGGCAAAGGTGGAAATAGAAAATCTGAAGAAAAGAGCTGGAAGTACAGATACAAGCATAACCAACAGAATCCAAGAGACGGAAGAGAATCTCTGGAGTGGAAGACTCAATAGTGGAAATAGATACATCAGTCAAAGAAAATACTAAAACCAAAAAACGCCATAACACAAAACGTTCAGGAAATTTGGGACACCATGAAAAGACCTAACCTGAGAATAATAGGAATAGAAGAAGGAGAAGAATACCAGCTCAAGGCACAGATAATGTATTCAGTAAAATCATAGAAGAAAACTTTCCCAACTTAACGAAGGAGATGCTTATAAACATACAAGAAGCTTAAAGAACACCAAATAGATTTGACACACCCACCCCAAAAGCCTTCTCGCCACATAATAATCAAGTCACAAAACATACAGAACAGGCTTAGAGAAAAGAGTTGGGAAAAAGTTTTCCAAGCAAATGGCCCCAAGAAACAAGCAGGTGTTGCCATTCTAATATCTAACAAAGTCGAATTCAAAATAAAATCAATTAAAAGAGACAGGATGGACATTATTCATCTCAGGAAAAATTGATCAAGATGAAATTTTAATCCTGAATATTTATGCCCCTATTATATGGACACCTACATATGTAAAAGAAACACTACTAAAGCTCAAACTCCACATCAGTTCTCACACTCTAACCATGGGAGACTTCAATACCTCACTTTCACCCCTGGGTAGGTCAACCAGACAAAGACTCAACAGAGAGAAATAAAGAGTCTAACAGAGGTTACAATGCAAATGGATTTAATAGATATTTACAGAAGGAATATACATATTTCTCACCACTCCATGGAACTTTCTCTAAAATTTACCACATTATTGTTCATAAAGCAAATCACAATAGATACAAAAAATGGAAATAATCTTTTGTATCATATCAGACAACTATGGTGTAAAGTTAGAGTTCAACAACATCAAAAATCACAGAAACCCTACCAAGTCATAGAAACTAAACATCACTCAGCTGAACCACCTCTGGGTCAACGAAGAAGTTAAGAAAGAAATCAAAGTTTAACAAAGAAAGAAATCAGAGTTTAACAAAAATGAATCCACAACATACCCAAACTTATAGGACACAATGAAAGCAGTCTTAAGAGGAAAATCCATAGCACTAGATGCCTTTATGAAAAATCTAGAGAAATCCCACACTAGAGAACTAAAAGCATAGCTGAAAACCTTAGAACAATTAGAAGCAAACTCACCTAGATGGAGTAGACAGCAGGAAATAGTCAAACTTAAAGCTGAAATCAATATAATTGAAACAAAAAGAACACTACAAAGAATCAATGAATCAAAGAAAGTCAACAAGTTCCTTGAGAAGGTCGACAAGATAGATAAACCCTTAACCAAACTAATCAAAAAGCAGAGAAAGAGTATACAAATCAAACAAAATCAGAAATGAAAATGAGGGCATAACAACAGACCCTTAGGAAATCCAGAAAATTAACAGGTCATACTTTGAAAATTTATACTCCACAAAAAATGAAAAACCTAGAAGAAACGGACAGCTTTTTGTGCAGGTACTATTTACCAAAATTAAATCAGTATCAGATTAAATACCTAAACTGACCTACAACCCTAAAGGAAATTGAAGCTGTCATTAAAAGCCTCTCAAGTAAAACAAGCCCAAGTCATGATGGTTTCAGTGCAGAATTCTACCGGACATTCAAAAAAAAGAAGTAGTACTGTTTCATAGAGTAGAAACTGAAGGAATATTGCCAAATTCTTTTTATGAGTCCACAATAACCCTAATACCCAAGACACTCAAAGATGTAACAATGAAAGAGAATTACAGACCAATTTCCCTCATCAACGTTGATGCAAAAATTCTCAAAAAAAATCCTGGCAAACTATATACAACAATATATAAAAAATACCATCCACCACAATCAAGTAGGCTTCATCCCTGAAATGCAGGATGGTTCAACATACAGAAAACTGTAAATGTCATCTACTATATAAGCAAACTGAAGGAGAAAAACAACATGATTATATCCTTAGATGCTGAAAAAGCCTTTTAGAAAATCCAACAATGACAAAAGTCCTGGAGAGATCAGGAATACAGGGAAAATATCGAAATATAATAAAGGCAATTTACAAGAAGCTGACAGCTAACATCAAACTAAACGAAGAAATGCTCAAAGCAATCCCACTAAAATCAGAAATGAAACAAGGCTGTTCCTCTCTCCTTAATGTATTCAATGTAGCTCTTGAAGTTTTAGCTAAAGCAATAAGAGAACAAAAGGAGATTAAGGGGATACAAATTGGAAAAGAAGAAGTGAAGCTATCTCTATTTGCAGATGATATGATTGTATACAAGAGTTACCCACAAAATTCTACCAGGGAACTTCTATAGCTGATAAACACCTTCAGCAATGTAGCAGGATACAAGATTAACTCAAAGAAATCAGTAGCCCTCCTATACACTAAAGATAAGATGGCTAAAAAAGAAATATGGAAAACATCACCCTTTATAATAGCTGCAAATAGCATTAAATACCTTGGACTAACTATAACCAAGAAAGTAACAGTTCTATTTGATAAAAATTTTAAATCACTGAAGAAAGAATTTGAAGAGGATATCATCAGAAAATGGAAAGATTTCCCATGTTCCTGGATAGGTAAGATCAACATAGTAAAAATGGCAATTCTACCAAAAGCAATCTACAGATTCAATGTGATTCTAAATCCCAACGTAAGTTTTTACAGATCTGGAAAGAACAATACTCAATTAATTTGGCATAACAGGAAAGCCAGGGTTGCCAAAACAGTTTTGCTCAATAAAAGAACCTCAGGAGGCATCACCATCCCCAACTTCAAGTTATACTATAGAGCTACAGTAATAAAAACAACCTGGTATTGGCATAAAAACAGACTCCTGGATTAATAGAATCAAATGGAAGATCACGACATTAACCTAAAAACCTATGAACACCTGGTCTTTGACAAAGAGCCCCAACATATTCAATGGAAAAAAGATAGTATTGTCAAGAAATGGTGTTGGCATAGCTGCATGATATTGTGTAGAAAAATGTAAATAGATCCAGGCATATTCACCCTGCACATAACTCAAATCCAAGTGGATCAAAGACCTCAACATAAACCCATTCACACTGAACTTGACAGAAAAGAAAGTGGGCAATACCTTCCAATCCATTGGTAGACATGACTACTTCCTGGAACAGCAGTAGCACGGACACTAAGAATAACAATCAACAAGTTATTGAAATTGAGAAGCCAAAGACACAGTCAATAAGTCAAAACAACAGCCTACAGAATAGGAAAAGATTTTCACCAATCCTACAACTGACAGAGGACTGATCTCTAAAATATATAGAGAAGTCAAGAAACCTGAGCCTGAAGTCTTAAATAACCCAATTAAAAAATGGGTTCAGAATTAAAAAGGGAGTTCTCAGCAGAAGAATTAGGAATGGCTGAAAGGCACTTGAAAAAGTGCTCAACAGCTTTAGGCATCAGAGAAATGCAAATTAAAACAACTTTGAGATACCCCCTGACATCTGTGAGATTGGCTAAGATTAAAGACACAAATGACAACCTATGCTGGACGGGTTGTGGAGCAAGGGGAACACTCCTCCATTGCTGGTGGGAGTGTAAGCTTGTTTAGCCCCTCTGGAATGTAGTATGGCAGTTTCTCAGAAAACTAGGAATCAATCTCCCCAAAGATCCAGCAATACCACTATTGGGCATATACCTTAAAGATGTACATTTGCACCCCAAAAGCATTAGCTCAACTGTCTTCATAGCAGCATTATTCATAATAGCAAGAAACTGGAAACAACCTAAGTGCCTATCAACTGAAGAATGGACTAACAAACTGTGGTACATCTACACAATTGAGTACCACTCACCAGTAATAAAAAATGATATTCTAAAATTTACAGGCAAATGGATGAATTTGGAGAATATTCTCCTGAGTGAGGATAAGCAAGGGATGTACTCACTCATTAGTGAACTTTAATTAAAAAGCAAAACATTCCCAAGCTGCAAGCCACAACCACTGAACAGTTTGGAATCTGAAACACCTTGGACCTGCACCTTGGAGACTTCCCCTCCAGAGGAATACCTGACCCAGTCTTGATGTTGTGGTGAGGAAAGTGGATCTGCCTGGAGTGGATGCTGAAGTAAGCCCCCATGGGACTTTGGGACCTCCTGCCCTTGCTGGTGAGGAGATAAGGAGACAGTGAGAAGAAAGAGTGACTGATAGGGTTGGGAGGGGGAAGGGAGTTTGACTAAGGGATACATGGATAAAAATGAGACTTTATTCATAATTAAAAAAATTGAAAAAAACAAAAAAGCAAAGCACACCCAAGCTGCAAACTAGAACCATTGAACAGCTTGGGATTTGAAGCACCTTGGATCCCATTCCCTCCAGAGGAACACCTAACCCAGTGTTGGTTAGGATGAGGAAATCAAACTTGCCTGGAGTGATGCTGAAGTAAGGCACCTTAGGACCTTGAGACCTCCTGCCCTTGCTGGGGAGGAGATAAACTGTTGGAGAGAAGAGTGAGTGACTGGGTGGGCGGAGGGGGAAGGGAGCCTGAACAAGGGGATTCATGGATTAAAAAATATGACTTTTTTCATAATAAAAAGTAAGACTTTATTAAAAAATAAACAAAAATCAAAAAATTAAATAATTTTATAACATTTATTTATTTGCAATGATTAATTTTGAATAAATTAATAGTTTCTGGACACATAATTACTCAAACTAAAGTAATCAGAAAATCTCAACACAATATATTTATTAATTGTATGGAGAGTTTATACATGTATACAATGTAATTTGATCATATTTCCACCCTCTCCTTGTTCTTACTCCTAACCCTTTCAAATCTTTTCTGAACCTCCACAGCCTCTACCAATTTTATGTCCTCTTTTTATTTTCCTAAAAAAACCCCAAAACCAAAGCACAACAACTTTTGTGCTGCCTATTTATATGTCGAATTAAGTAATGAGTCTCATTGAGGACCACATCCCTAAAGGAAGTGGACTGACATTTCCCTAGCATCCATCAACTCTTACTGTGTCCCCAGCTAGTAGAAGGGGTTGTGAGTCCCTCTTCCCTTCATGCTGGTATGTTCACTGGCAGGATCTTCCGTTAAGTCTTGTGCAGCTAACCACAGGTGCTTGAGTTCTTGACTGCCTCAGTCCTGACACATGCAGAATATACCATTTCACCTTGCTCCTCTCCAGTGTCTGTCTCTTATACACTTTTGACTCCCAAGAACTCCCTGTAAGTTTCTTTATTCTAATAATAAATAATGCCTATGAGGGGGAAATATGTCAAAAGAAAATAAAACAATAATCATATACAGGCACAGACTATTTACTTTGGTAAATAGAAAAAAATCTGTTGGAGCCAATAATTGGACAAGAATATAAGTTTACAACATACTTAGAGTTCAGATGAACCCCAATAGAAGTCCATCTGAGAGATTTGTGTGTGTCCTGGTGTTCCTGCTGGGGGACATTCTTTGAATTTTTTTCATTTGGGTTACATTATATGACATTCTGCTAATGAATGAGAGAAACGTATCTGCCTGGTTAAAAAACATTATGAATTTTTAAATCTTTAAAAATTTAGAGCAGGCTTGTTCATGAAACTCTAGATAACATTTCTATTAAAACACATAATGCTGAAGACTTTAATATTAAATTCTATAAATTAAAAATATTTTTTTCAGGGAATCATAACAATCGGAAGTGAAATGTGTAGTTCATGGGGATAGAATGTTTACATTGCTAGCATATGCTTGACACAGGAGGGAAGCTCACTGTTCTAAATTGCTGTTGTTAGGTCTCCTCTGACATCTCTCAGAATTAAAATTAGGATTTGGGCAACATTTGTTCATGTTTGAAATAAGTGAGGAGTAGAAAAATTTTAATCACTAAATATTTTAAAATCAATTAGTCAATCTTTAAGAAGCGTTAGAAAAGATAATAGCTCCAAAGCTTAAAGATTTTAAAATGAATTTTTAAAGAACATGGTACGAAGTAAGTTACATATTTGTCTTGTGAATAATGTGTACATTGAGTTCTATCAATTGAGAAACAATGACTTCTTTACATGTATATAACTGAGAGCTTTAGCAACATGATTATTGAAATATTAGTACTTGTGAAACTAAAATACACATGCTTTGTATATATTTAAATTATATCTCATTTATTTTAAATTTTAATACAAGTAATAAAAATGAAAAACATAAAAATATTGAAAATAGTAAGGCATAATTTAGATTTTTTTATTGAAAAAATCATTTCAGGGCTATATTTCTCTTGAAGAGAAATTATGCGTTTCAAATATTTTCTTTTAAACAATTTCACTGTAAATATCTGTATGCATCTACACAGATGAGTAATGTATTTAATTGTGATGCTACATTGTGTTAATGTATTCATACATAATAGTTTCTGTCTGAAGAGTTCCTATCACAGTACTGACCTTCCCATCTTAATTTGTCAAATTAAATGTGAATAGACTCCATAAAGAAAAAAGTACTTTATTTTCAGGATCCAGTTTTGTTTCTAAGATGTGCGTATATGTGCAGCATTTCCATCTATCTATGTGTGATGAATAATCTTCAGTCAACTTGATTGAGTTTAGTGTTATTGAAGAATACGTATCTCCTGGTATAATTATGTTGCTGTTTTCAGAAAAAATGTAGTTGAAGAGGTAAGATCCACAGTACATTTAGGATGCATTATCTCATGAGCAGGTGTCTAAACTGGGTAAAAAGGAAAGAGTGGGCTGAGCATCTGTATTCATATCAATCTACTTCCTGAATTTGGATATTATGTGACCAGGTCTTTCTTGTGATTATCAATATCATGATATTTTAAGACAAAGTAAACTCTTCTTTATGTTGCTGCATGTTAGGTATTTTGGCCACAGTAATGAGATAAGCATCTAATAGACAATTTCTTTATCCATAGTTCTTTTGGAAATTAAGGTGAATAGCTTGTTCTTGAATTAAGAGAACTCTGGACCCTTTCCAGTACTGTTATTACGAAGAAGATGCATTTGTATCTTTGAAGCCATAAAAGGCATGAAATTGTAATAGTTCATTTTTCTATAGTTTAATATACATAATACAAAGCAACATTGTGAAAACATCACCAAGGCATTTCTAAACAGGCCAAGAGAAAAAAGTTGTATTTGAATATCTCAACCCAATTGCATAAAGCATATTTTTACTTAATTTAAATAATGTCAAAGTATTATTTAGAAAGTACATAAAATCAATACCTCTAATCATCAAAGTTCTTTGCAATTGTTTATTTAAATTATAAAATATAAAATATCACAGTAATCAACAAAAATCTGTAGTTTGATTTTACCTTTATATTACCTATTCTGTTTTCACATTCATTTAGTCGAAATCCACCAGAGCAGGCATTTCATTCACTCCCACCACCTACTTAACAAATAAAAACTTTTTGGCATATGATCACACCTATTTCTTCATATTCCAATGGTTGCTTTTACATCACAGTAGCAAAGGTGTGTGACTGACACTCTGATGTTCTTTTCAAAAAATTTGTGGCTTGCCTAGTTTAAACCACAGTACAATCACAAACCAGGTTCAAACTGCATAAGAGCAATCATTAAAGAATTACTGTTTCTCATTCATGCTGACTCACAGGCACAGACATAATCACTAAAGTTTGGGTGCCCAGTTGAAAGTGGTTGCTTTTTAATTAACTCCTCCAATGTCGTAGGACTCAAGGTTATGGAGAATTAACACATCAATTCTGCTCATCATTTTTTTCTTCAGAGTCTAATCGTAAAACTGTGACATTATTTCTGCTTAGAATGAAAATGAGCCAAGCCAACTTTCTAGATGAAAATCTTGAATATTTGTGAAGAGTTGCAGCAAATACTGCAGACAAATTATCTATGTAATTCAAAGAGTAGTTACCACATTTTTAAATTATTGAGTTAGTAATAATGTGACTTGGAAAGATAAGCACAAACAGAAGTTTACAATAAAACTACAATATGGGTACTGGTTATAAAATGAAATCTATTATTCACCTTGTAGGCAAAGGCTTTAAGTGCATCTGTAACATATTTATAATATTTATAATACTGCCTCTTAATTATTAATGTATGTCTGTAATGATTTTATAATTCAATGTAAATTATCAAGAGGTGATTAAAGATGCAGCATAAAATATTTAAACACTGTGGTAGTATCGTTATTTCATAATTGTTTAAAACTTTAATGGAGGCTGGAACAGACTTCTAAATCTCTACATTGTGCCATGGAAAATAAACTAAACTGAGTTAGTCAAATTATTAATTCTTCTCAGATTCATGTATTTCAATGACTTGCAAAATTTCAGCATCAAAGGGACAATTACAAAAGTCTTTTTATAAGATCAGAAAAATGATAAATTCTGTTCATTTTTACCCATGATTTTGAAGCACAAAGGACTGGTTGATAGCTGTTTATAAACCCAAAAGTACAAGAAATTGGTTAAGATGTGTAATAAACTATTTATGTTACCTTGTTCCTTCATTCAAAAGTCAGAATTATATTGAAGTACCACATCTGTATGCAATGTGACATTTTAGAAACTAATTTTAGAAAATAATTTTTCTATTCCTTCCCACCATGATGGTCCAAAGCCTCCAGATTGGCCCTATTCTTTCTCAGCCCTCAAAAGAAATTTTGAGTTGGATTTGTGACTTGACTCACCACTTCCGCAAAATAAAAACCCTCTTGACATTTTCAATGACAAAATGTCTGATTTTATTACTACTATTCTCAGTATAATGGAAAACTAGAAGTCTAAACATATAGGAAAATGATGTTTGCTCAGGGTTCTCTGCTGTAGGCAAGGATATGCAGAGTATATATTGAGAGAATTTATTGTTTTTATTTTTGTTTTACTGTTTTCTTCTTGTATATGCCCCAGCTACTCTTCAGGACTAGAAATTCAGCAACAAAGAGTGGAGATGGTAGAGATAAGAAAATTTTCATTTGAAGTATCCTCTAACAAGCCACCATCAGTATACATCCCCCATTAGAAGTTGTATACAAGCATCCTGTAATGTAGACTGATTGTTTCATTTTATTGCACATCATTCCCTATGTATCAGGGTTCTATTTTTTTTGGAGTGATCAAATGATTTTTTTTCATAATTGCCAGGGGCTGTATCTTATCCTTATTCTGATTTTATGAGCCTACCTCTGAACTTTAAGGCTCATGCTTTCCTTCCACAGCACAGCTCAAGGTCCTAGCCACAACTTCTGACAATGCTATTTCTGTGATATGCCTCGGGAACAGGCTCATGTCTCAAACACTAGGAGAGTCTATCAGTCATTCCAATTATGTTTATAAATTTGTTCTCACAGTTTAAAATTAAAAATGAAACTCTTTCCTGAATGTTCTTCTCTTCCAGTATCTTGTTTAGACTTTCTATATGGTGGATGAGCAACACCCATTTCTTTCCCCTTGACCACTCTTTGTAAGTCCCATTCACTGTATAATTTAAAATAAAATTGAGTACAACATCATCATTTGTATAGATAATGTATATTTGTGTCACTGTGTAGCACACATATTATAAAGAATGGAGTATTGAACAAGTCCCTTTCTCCACGTATATGATACAGAATGGTTAAGAAAAAGGATGCAATTTAAATGCAGTTGAAACAAGCTATGGAAATATTATTAACAAAATTGAAAATTTATTATGTGAAAATTTGAAAAAGGTGACAACCCCTTTATTCTCCAGAAAGTCACAGATATTATTTTTAAAAGTACAAGTTAACATAGAACTAATGGAGATTGTGGATTGTTGGAAAGTAGAAAATATCTCAGGTTTACAGAATGAGAAAAACAGTTTGGTTCAGTGATGAGCAGGATAAGTAGTAGAACTGCAGGATAATGTGTGAAAACAAAAGTAATTATAGATGAAATAATACTTATTATATACTTAAATTTAATAAGAAATTTGGGAGATACTTTACTTTATTCTATTTTTATCCAGCAAGTGCATAACATCAAACTTATTTTAACAGATACAATGGAAATGTTGGGAGACTTAGGAATTATAAAATATCCTCATATTTCAGTAAAAAATTTTCAAGCCGGGCGGTGGTGGCACACACCTTTAATCGCCGCACTCAGGAGGCAGACTGCTGAAATCCAGCCTGGCCTACAGAGCTAGTTCCAGGACAATCAAGGCTACACAGAGAAATACTGTTTCATTTTTAAATTTTTTTAGTAAGTTCTATACAAATAAAGATAATAATAAGAAAGAGTTAATGGCCAACATACAGCCTTTCTCTATTCAACAGTTTATTTCCAAACCTTCTCTCAATATTTAAGTCTTGACATGAGGTGATACTAGGGTTGTTATTTGGGTTTAAAGAATTTAGATCATAGGATGAGATCTTGCAAGGTCATCTGTCTTGGGGGTAATACAGGACACAGCACTGAAAGCATGAAGAGTAAGAGAGAAGTGAGTGAAGTCTATGGAAGAATCAGACACTAACACCACTGCTGTGAGAAGCATAGTTGATTCCACAAGACTACCTGGAAGTATTCAGAATACTTTCAAAAATTGCTGTCCTGGAGGTCAAAGGCCAGCTTCAGAAGAACACTTTGTTCTCAGAATGCTTTTCAATGGCTGTGACAAGATCAAGTTCAAAACATCAGAGTCTGATTTTAGAAACTCTTATAGGAAGTTAGCACTGCTGAAACACTTGAATTTGTGATCTTCAAAGAGTGTATGTGTTGGCCTCTGTGGCTAGAAACTTAAAGAAAAGAAAAGAATATAACAGGGAGGAAGAAAACTCTCCATCATAAAGCTCAAAAAGTCTTTGGCTGGAATATTGTCTGTTGCTAATGGTTCTGGACCAGACTTTCCAGGCCTGGACCAAAGATTTAGTCTCACTCTCAGCCCTGCTTTGCCTCAAATAGTCACACACAGGCTTATATTATTTTTTACACTGATTGACCTAGAGCCCAGGCACGTAATTTCCTAGCACTTGCTCTCAATCTAACCCATCTTGTTCAGCTGTGCAGCTCAGTACCTTTTCTCAGAGCAGTATTTCATCTTCTTTCCTCCACATCTGCTGTATCTCTTTGTCATGTCCGTGGTGGCTCTCTTTGGTGGTTCTGTCCAGCATCATCTCTGTTCTTTCTTTCTTTCTTTCTTTTTATTATGAATAAAGTCATGTTTTTTTTATGCATGTATCCCCTTGTTCAATCTCCCTTTCCCATCTTACCCCTCCCAGTCACTCACTCTTCTCCCCATCTCTTTATCTCCTCCCCAGCAAGGACAGGAGGTCCTGGTAGTCCTGCCCACACTCCCTGTATGCATTTTGGACAATCAGCTTTTTATTAAACCCACAGGTGGAACAAATATTTACATTATCAGCACAATCCCAGTACAATTGTCTGATGTCTTATTCCCCGATTGGACAAAGGATTCTCCTGGAACAATGAGCTCTGTGCAGAAAAGGCTACTTTCATTGGCCTCTGTGGCTTTTAACAACTAGTATTATCTCAACAAATTGGGGGAACTTTCAGGATCATGAGTGTTGAGAGTCATATAGAATTTTTCACAGTGGCTAAAGCTAAAAGCAAAGGTTAAAGGAATGTGATACAGGCTATGAGAAGCTTATGATACTACTACATGTGTTCCTTCAATGAAAAGGGATTGAAGTGCTTAGTAATTTTTACATCCAAAAATGGTAAACATAACAAAACATTGTAGAACACAAGAAAACCCATCAAATTTGAGGTCTTGGTTTTTTAGGAAAAATTGCAATTGCACAACCCTAATGCAGGGTGGCTTTTGCTTTGCCTCTAGGTGTTCCATTCAGTCACACTAGTACTTCTTCCATTGGATGTGATAGACTGGCACTCAGCTCTGTTTATCTTTTCTTTTCTCAACTGTGCCTTCCCCTGCTGACATGTATAGGGTACCTGTTGTCCCTATGATCATGTCAGCACTAGCTTTAGTAGAGCTAGAAATGACATCATCTTTCTGACTGTTCAATAGTAATGAGGTTTGAAGACTATAGCTTTTCAGATTATGTAGGGGGACAGCATTTAGAAGGTAGTTCTGAAATTATTTCTAAAATTTTGAATTATACTTTGTTTCTTCAGTCTTCTGGGCAATTGTATCAGCCATTTAAGTTTGGACTAACCTAATTACTTTCTAAGTCAAAGTAGTTTATATACTTTTCAACTAACAACTATTTTTGTAATTTAGACTTTATTTTTATCCATTTTTTAAAAATTTAATTGATTTTTGTGTAGTTCCTTACACTAGTACCATATTTACATAGTTTTTACCCCAGGTCTGTACTTATAAAATACTATTTCATGACCTCTCTTCCTTAGTTATTATTGTTACACATCCACACACATCCACCATTAAATGGAGTCAACAGATGTGTGTGAGCATAAGCATGTGTGCGTGTTGTGTGTATGTGTTGTGCACATGTGTTGTGTGTGTGTGTGTGTGTGTGTATAGGGGTAACCACTTAAGATTTAATGACTTACTTGGTATTTGTCCCTGGAGAAGTCTCAGTTTCCCTCTCAGAAGCCTTTACTACTTGCCTCTAGCTTCTTACCTAGGCTGAGAATCCAGGATCTTCATTAGCATGTCAACTAGCATTGAGATAATCTTATTTTGACAACCATTTTTGTTGTAACATGATGGGTTAACTTTTCCTGTCATATAGAAGAGACACTATATAGAGATCAAGACATCTAGCTCTTACAGTCTTTCTGCCCTTATTCCATGAAGTTATCTGAGCCTTAGGTAATTGTGTAATAGATGTTTTTCTTGGGGTTGTGAACCTCATGGTAGGTTGTTCTTTGTATTTTATTCAGTTGATAGTTACTTAAATTGTCTACATGTTTTGCAAAAATAGGCTTCATTTATACCAATCTGTAGTTATAAGGATAGGTATTTAAAATACAACTGAAAATAGTGTGTTTCCTTTTAAAGTATTACTGTAGACTTACATATATCTATAGCATCATAAGTCATGAATAGGTGGCTATATTTTTATTCATTTTCATAAGCTCCCTCCTATTGATTGACCTTATGTCTTGTTACACAGATATTGGTTACACCCATCACATAAGTGCCACTATTGCACCTGCATGGCTATCTGACCTTTTTGATAATTGTTGTAGTTCACAGGCTTTACATCTGGGTGGAACTATATTGCTTTTTCAATTTAAAGTTTAATTATGTATTCAAATACCATGAGAGCTCCAAAATGAGCAGGATTTTGGTCAGCTATAGCACTGATTTCTCAAAATCCTTTCTCCAAATTATTTAATAACATAAATATATACTATGAAATATAGGTGTAGGAATGGACTGTCAGTATAAGACTCCATATGCTTGGGAACTAAAGCCAAAACTGTCAATGGGAGTTCATATAACTGAAAAGCTATTGTACAGCAAGTGAAACTCTCAAGTGAAGAGGAATCTTATAGAATGAAAAACTTTTGACAGCTAAACATCTGATGAAGAATTAATATTCAGGCAATATAAAGAAGTAAAAATGATAAATAATGCAACTATTTAAATTATTAAATAATTAAATTATTAAAAATTAAATAATGCAATTAAAAATGACCTATGGATCTGAACATAGAGTTCTCAAAAGATATACTAAAAAAATAAGTGTTCACTGTTTATAACAATTAAGGAAGTCCAAATAACAACTTTAAGATTTCTTCTTTCCTCAGCCAGAATGTCTAGGATTATGGAAATAAATATGGGGAAAAGATCACCTTCATTTGCTATTGATAGAATTCCAAACTATGAAAATCAATGTGGAGAATACTCAAAAAGCAAATGTCTATCTACAATATGACCCAGTGATACCACTCTTTGACATATGCCCAAAGGATTTAATATCCCACTTCACAAATATTGCTCAGCTGGCTCTGTTTCCTCACAATAGTCTAAAATGGAAAAAAGCCTAAATGTTCATCAACTTAGGAAAATAAAAATATAAAAATGTGGTACATATTAACAAAAGAATTATATTCAGCTGCAAAGAAAACAGGAATCATAAAATTTACATAAAAATGGATGGGACTACGAAATACATAAAGTGAGATAGCCCAGATGCAGACAGGCAAACAACCCATTTTATATTACTTTTGGTTTATATTGTATTTCATACAAAGCACTGGAAACTTAAACCCTATTTTCTCTTAGTTTTTTGTTGCTGTTCTTTTGTTTTTCTTGAAATAATGATCCAGTCTTTTTGTTTTTATTGAATTTTTAGTTTTGTTTGTCTTGTTTTGTTCTTTTGAGGGTATGTTAAAGAACAGACATATTATCTAGGTAATTTTGTAAATAGATTTCTTTCTTCTGCTCACAAAAGGGCTTGTTTGTAGACTTCCATGGATCCCCATTGGCCAACAACTCAACAGAATGCAAATCAGTACCACCACTGAAGCATTGCTTGACTACAAAAGATGGACAGTTCAGACTCTATATTACTAGAATTCCTCTCTAGGGTCACCCTCATCAATTCCAGGAAATTTACATGGCACTTGGTATCCACAGCACATCATCTCCTAATTCTATGTGTGTCTGCGTTCTCTTTATCCATCTATTCATCTCATTCAGTCCCCACCTGTCCCCAGTGCACCCATAAAATCTATTCTTTTTCCACTAGCCAGAGAAATCAATGTGTCCCCTCATAGTCCTTGTCTTTATCTAACCTAACTTCTTTGGATCTATGTATTGTAGTTTGATTGTCATTTACTTAACAGGTAATATCCACTTATAATAGAATACATACCATATTTGTCTTTCTGCATCTGGATTACCATATCAGGGACTTTTTTTCTAGCTTTACCCATTTGCAAATTTAATGATGTCAATTATCTATCTATCTATCTATCTATCTATCTATCTATCTATCTATCTATCTATTTATTTTGGCAGAGTAATATTCCATTGTATAAATGTACCCCATTTTGCTTTTACATTTTTCTTTTTTGATGCAGTGAACTTTATTGATGGTATTCAAGAGAGTAGGGCTTCCTAAGTCCCTTCTGTTATTCCAGGGTCTGTGATAGAAACTGCAGGAGATGTTCAGTGTTGGCTGAGTTGGGGCAGGGACTGCTCAGCAGTCGAGGGCCTCTCTATTGCTCTCTTGTCCTTGCTGGGATGGATGGTTCAGGGTGGGCTTCTTATTCCTTGGAAGCCATGTAGCCCATGAGGTCCACCACCCTGTTGCTGTATCCATATTCATTGTCATACTAGGAAATGAGCTTTACAAAGTTGTCATTGAGAACGATACCAGCACCAGCATCAAAGGTGGAGGAGTGGGGGTCACTGTTAAATTTGCAGGAGACAACCTGGTCTTCTGTGTAGCCCAGGATGCCCTTTAGTGGGTCCTCAGATGCCTGTTTCACCACCTTCTTGATGTCATCATACTTGGCAGTTTTCTCCAGGTGGCAAGTCAAACCCACGATAGACACGTTGGGGGTAGGAACATGGAAGGCCATGCCTGTGAGCTTCCCGTTCAGCTCTGGGATGACCTTGTCCACAGCCTTGGCCACACCAGTAGATGCTGGGATGATGGTCTGGGCAGCCCCATGGCCATCACACCACAGCTTGCCAGAGGGGTCATCTACAGTCTTCTGGGTGGCAGTGATGGCATGGACTGTGGTCATGAGTCCTTCCACAATGTCAAAGTTGTTGTGGATGTCCTTGGCCAGGGGGCTAGGCAGTTGGTGGTGCCCGAAGCACTGCTGACAATCTTGAGAGAACTGTCATACTTCTCATGGTTCACCACCCATCACAAACATGGAGGTATCAAGCAGAAGGGGTGGAGATGATGACTCTTTATGCCCCACCCTTGAAGTGGGCCCCAGCCTTCTCCATGGTGGTGAAAACACCAGTAGACTCCAAAACGTACTGGACACCAGCGTCACCCCATTTGATGTTGACGGGATCTCAACTTTGGAAGATGGTGATGGACTTCCCATTGATGACGAGTTTGCCGTTGAACTTGCCACGGGTGGAGTCATATTGGTACATGTAGACCATGTAGTTGAGATCAATGAAGGGATCATTGATGGCAACAATGGTCACTTTGCCACTTTGGAAGGCAGCCCTGGCAACCAAGCGCCCAATACAGCCAAATCCGTTCACTCTGACGTTCACCATTGAGTCTTAGGAATGAGGCTGGCAGTGCACGAAAAGATGCAGCTGTCTGTACAACAGGAAGGAGCAGAGAGCCGCTTTTACATTTTTCTACTGAGGGACATTGAGGTTGTTTCCAGTTCTGGCTATTACGAATAAAGCTGTTATTAACATAGTTGGACAAGTATCTTTGTGGAAAGATGGATCATCCTTTGGGTATATGCTCAAGATTGGTTTGGCTGGGTCTTGAGGTATGTCATTTCCTAATTTCCCGAGGAACATCCATCTTGATTTCCATAGTTACTGCACAAGTTTTCATTCTGACCAGCAATGGAGGGTATTCTTGGTCCACATCGTCCAGAGCATGAACTGTTGCTTGTTTCATTGACCATAGCTATTTGACAGGTGTAAGGTAAAATCTCAAAGTAGTTCTGGTTTGCATTATTTCCCTTATGGCTAAGGATGTGAACATTTTGTTAAGTGTTTCTCTCCAATTTGGGATTCCTCTATTGAGAATTCCCTGTTTAGATATGTATCATCTCATTTTAAAATTAGATTATTTGCTATTTGTGTTTTCTGGTTTCTTCAGCTTTTAAACATATATTTTGGAAGTCAGTCCTCCCTCTGTCAGATGAAGGGACTGTGAAGATCATTTCCCATTCTGTAAGTTTCCAATTTGTCCAATTGATGGTATCCTTTTCCTTTCAGAAGGCTCATGAAGTCTCATTTATTTATTGTTGATCTTAGTGCCTGTACTATTGGTGTTCTGTTCAGAAGGACTTGAATTTTGTGCATAATGATAAATATGGATTTCTTTGCATTCTTCTATATGCAGAAATCCAGTTTTACGAGTACTACCATTTGTTGGAGATGATTTTTTTATTCTAGTGTTAATATCAGGCTTTTAAATAAAAAAAATCAGATGTCCATAGGCATGTGAATTTATATCTGACTCTTTACTGAGATTTCACTGATCAATGGTTTTGTTTTTACACACATACCACAATTTTAGTTACTATATTTCTGAACTACAACTTAAAATTGGAGTTGGTGATACCTCTAACAATTCTTCCTTCCTTGTCCACAATAGTTTTAACTATATTTTTTTATACTTTTTTCACATGAAGAATTGCCCTTTCATGGTCTGTAAAGACTTGTATTGAAATTTTGATGGGGATTGAGTTTTGTTGCTTCCAGTAGGGTGGGCATTTTTATTATGTTGATCTACTCATCCATGAAAATGTAAGATCTGTTTATCTTTTGGTATTGTTTTCTGTTTCTTTCTTCAAGAACTTTTTTGATTATACAAATTTTTTATATTGCTTGGTTAGAGTTATATCAAGATATTTTTATTAATTGAGGTTATCATGATGTGTTTCATTTCTCTGATTTTTCTCTCAGCCAATTTGTCATTTATATATATAAAACTAAAAAATATACTGATTCTTCTTTGGTCAATCTTGTATCCAGACACTTGGCTAAAAGTGTTTGTTAGCTGTAGGAGTTACTTGGTAGAAATATTAAGGTATCTTACTATATTATCATATCACCCCCAAGTAACAATATTTTGAATTATTTTCATGTCTGTATCCTTTGATATCTTTCAGTTGTCTTACTGTTCTAGCTAAATCTTCAAGTATTATATTGAATACATTTGTAAATCATGAACAATCTTGGCTTATTTCTGGTTTTATGGAAATTTTATTAGTTTCTTGCCATATCCTAATCTATTCAGGATTTTTATCACTAAGGGATGTTGGGTTTTGTTAGAGGCTTTTGGGTGGGGGGAGATCAAATGAAATGATTATGTGTCTTTTTTCTTTCAGCTTACTTATATGGTGAATTATATTTACTTATTTTCACATGTTGAACTATCCCTTCATCTCTATGATAAAGTATACTTGATCACAGGAATAATTTGTTAAATGTGTTCTTGGATTCAGATTTAATCATTTTATTAAGTATTTTGCATATATTTTCATAAAGAAAAATGGTCTGTAATTTTCTTTGTTGAGTCTCTATGATGTTTGGGTGTCAGAATAACTCTGGCCTCATAAAATAAATAAGATAGTCTTCCTTCTGTTACTATTTTGTCAAATAATTTGAGGAGCATTGGTGTTAACTGATTTTTGAAAATGTGGTACAATTTCGCACTAAAACCATTTAATCCTAGACTGTTTGATTTTAGTAGGAAGATTTTTAATGACTACTTTTATTTTATTAGAGGTTATATGTCTATTTAAATTGCTTTCTGTTCTTGATTTAATTTTGTTAAGTGATAACTACTGAGGAAATTATCTATTTATTTTAGAATTTCCAATTTTGTGTATTTCAGATTTCTGAAGTATGTAACATGATTGGTTAGATTTCCTCAGTGTCTGCTGTTATGTCCCCTTTTTAGTTTCTCATTTTCTTGATTTTAATATTATCTCTTTGATAGTTTGGGTAAAGATAGTTTGCCTATCTTGCTGATTTTCTGTAAGAAGTAACTTTTGTTTTATTGATTCTTTGTATTATCTTTATTATCTTTGTTATTCTATTGAATTCAGTCCTTAGTTTAATTATTTTGCGCCATCTACTCTTCTCATGTGTGTTTACTTTCTTTTGTTCTAGAGTTTCCAGGTGTGCTGTCAACTTGATTTGAGATCTCTTCACTTCTTAATTTTTATATGTAAGCACTTAGTATTATTTACTTTTTTCTTAGCACTGTTTTCATTGTGTACCATAAGTTTGGGTATGATTTTTCTTCATTTTCAGTGATGTCCAGAAAGGCTTTGATTTATTTATTTCTATCTTGACCTACTTCTCATTCAGTAGAGAGTGATTAGTCCAAACGAGTTTGTAAGTTTTTTGTTGTTTCTGTTGTTTTTGATATCTAGCTTTAATTCGTGGTGGTCTGATAAGATGCAGGCAGTTAGTTTACTTTTCTTATATCTATTGAGACTTGTTTTGTGCCTGAGTATGTCGTCAGTTTTGGAGAAAGATCCATGAAATGCTGTGAAGAATATATTTTCTGTTGTGTTTGGCTGGAATGTTATGTAAATATCTTTTTAGTCATTTAGTTTTTAAATGAAGTTAGCTTCACCATTTGTTTGGGTAGATTTTGTCTGGATGACATGTCCATTGGTAAGAGTAGGGTGTCAAAGTCTCAAATCATCAGTGTACGAGAGTTCAGGCTTTTTTTTAAAATGGGTAATAATATAAGCATAATCATGCATATAAAATTTGGCCTGATGCTGAAATAGCAAAAATGTCTTTCACTGAATACATTATCCTACCCAGCTGTTTTGTCACAGGTTGTAGCTGTCATCACAGCTACCTTACTGATTTCTATATTAATTTCTCATCCAATATTGGTGCTTTCCTTTAAAAAAATGTAAACTTTTTAGCCAACTATAGAAAATAGATGAGCAATTTTTCTACAGTTAGATAAACATCTCTATTAAAATCCTGATTATTTGTTATCATTATGTATTTTAAAAGATATCAATAAAGTGTAAAGAATAGAGAATGGTAGAATATATATTTATTTATCTTCAATTTGTGTAATTTCTTATTATTGCTTTGCTATGCAATCAAATACAAGTTTTTGAGGGGATACTTACATGGATATGAATATACTATGTTACTTCTTTTCTATCAAAAGAAAAAAAGATATTACTCTCTCAATTACAAACTTGATATCATTGTTTTATATTACTTAATAAGATTAAATATTTGTATATTGTTACATTTATTAGCTTAAGAGAATATACTTCACAACCTAATGTTACTTGCATTAAGTTTAGGTGAAAATGAAAAATTTAATTCAGTAAACCTGGCGATGATCTTGAAACCTTCTACAGATTGCACTCCCTGTTACTATTTTGTGTCTTAAAATGGTATTTATATGAGTATGAGAAATAAAATTTGTTTTGTTGTTGTTGTCTTGGAAATGTATTTGGTATATATTGCTTTAAAACATTTCGAATATTTTACCAAGATTAATGGCATGTTTGCTTGGCTAATAATTATCTGTGAGCATCCCTTGGGACAAATTTTTTATCTTTAGTGTTTGTAACATAAGACCACTCAGTTATAGTGAAAGTAATAAGAAATTGACTGCTAAAGTTGGGCTCTAGAAGCAATAGTTATACAAGTCTATTCCTTTGATTTCTTTAATTAAATAATATTCTTGAAATTACATATATTTTCTTGGCAGGTGAACCATTATAGATGAATTAGGCAGTTCGTTGCATTAAAATCCTCACACTGTGGTCTGTCAAAACTAAAATATTGCTGCATAATCCAAAATAAGTTGTTTGGAATAGATTTGAATAAAGGAAGGTATCAAAGGTGAAGCCAAGTAAGTTTAATTTTTATTTATTGTGGTGAATTGAAATATTTTACATTTGAAATCTTATTAGTCATTCATAGCTAACCATGGAACATAATATGTGTATATTGTCAATCCATGACTTAGTTAGGAATTATGTTAAATACCTATGAAGAAGTTTTGATGCAGTGGTGGGGGGCAGTGAACTGGACTTATGAAATATTTACATATAGTTATAATACTTTTTAGACAAAATCTCACTGCTGTTCTGCTTGGTCTCCAACACACATTTTACATCAGAATGGTCTCAGACTTACTGAAATCTGCCTGCCTCCCTCAGGAGTACTAGGATTAATTTTATATAGTATTGTTAATAAGAAGAGCAGTGCCACCATTACTTATATAATTTCTATTCCACCCATACAGTACAAATGCAGCAAGAGTATTAAATCTAATGTTACTATTAGATTTAATATTACTATTAAATTAATTGGTGAATTGTCATGAAGTTTTTAGGACAAGGAGATAGGTCCCATCTCAGGCATCGGCAAAAGCACTTTTTCCATAGTTTATTTTTTGAGGGGGAACATTGGGAAATAAATGCAATGTTCCTACCTGTAATGCCTCTCCCACAATTGGGCTACTACAGAAATATAACTTATATTAGCTCTTACATTAGTAGTTTGCTTCTGGTTATAGGCAATCTAGTAGCACCAAGCAGAGGGAAATTTTGTGTAATGGCCACAACATCTCTTCTTACAGGCAGGAATATTTTTTCCCAGTCTCCTAGGCTTTCCTCTCCTGTGTGTATGACATAAGAATATGAAATGTGACAAGAGAAGTCGTGTCCTTTTATTTATGTAAGGATGTTGTGAGGTAATGGAGTGATAAGCCTTTGTTGGTTCAACCCCACCTATGTATTATTGAATAATTAATTGTTGATGAATAAGACTTAAGTAAAAGTCACACAATGAAAGCATTGGTACAGCACTCTGCTTCGCAATCATCCAATTTACATAAAAATTTACAGGACAGGCTTTCCGCTTTATTTGTCTCACCTGATGGTCTAATGAAGAGCTGAAGAGCCAATAGCAAGGCAGGAGAAATAATAGGCAGGACTGGCAGGAAGAGAGAATAAATAGAAGGAGAAATTGTCAGGGGGGAGCGACTAGAAAAGGAGGATGTAAAGGGTCAGCCACCCAGCTACACAGCCAGCTAGGACATAGGAAAAAAAGGTATACAGAAATAAAAAGGTAAAAGACCAGAGGAAAAGGTAGATGGGATTGTTAAAGTTAAGAAAAGCTGGCAGGAAGCAAGCCTAGCTAAAGTCGGGCATTACTAATTAAGGATAAACCTCCCTGTGTGATTTATTTGGGATCTAGGTGGAGGGGACTCAAAATAAAAAAAAGAAACAAGACTATGCATTTTATTTTTAAGGAAGAAAACTTTTATTTTGGGTTTATGGCTTGAGCATAACAGATCTGTGATGATGGAGAAGTCATTGAGGCTGAGCAGAGAGGCTGCTGGTCACATTGCATCCACTGTCAGGAAACATATCTAGAAATATCCTTAGGTAATTTCTGTCAGAATATAATTATACTGGACTAGTGCATCAGATAATAAAGATTGGCTTTTCCAATTAGCTTATGTATATAGGGTGAACATTTAAATAAACATAAACCAACTCCAAGTCTGTGAACAAAATTTATCTAGAATTTTTGAAAACGTAAAACTACTTCAATGCAGAGATAGTTGGGAAGACATTGCCACTAACTGTCATTTCTTAAGTTTTTCTGTTGAGTAAGATATCCCTAAGAAAATATAACTGTTATTATGTTCTTTTGCAGTGTATTTTTTATTACTTCCACAAAACTGAAAAGTAAATGACCCCCAAAAAATAAACCATGTAATGTAATTTCACAAATTAAATACTATCCATTTACCTATTTATAAGCAAAACACAAAATTATATTTTCTGTTATATAACTAAGGTGAAATTTTATGATTATTATACATATTTTGGCAAAATAATTGGAAAGGGACAAAACATTTAGAGTGATTGAAATGACCAGGTAATACTTCCTTTTTTTTAATTTGTAGTACATGGATATTTCTCACTCATGGACATTTCTCAGCAAATAATATGAAAAATAGAATATGAAAGTAATTATAGTAGTGTATTCTAGTAAGAAATATGTTTATTCACTGGGGGAAACCCACCTCATTCATGTCATTGAGTGATGCATTTTTATTTAAATACACTTTTATAGTTATCACTTATTCATAAAAGTTTATAATATGCATATTATCTTGTCATGATGTTAGTTGCAGCTATATATAAACATACATTTGAGTAGTCAAATGGTTTAAATCCAATAATTTAGGCATTATAGTTTAGTAAGCATTCTTTCATCATATGTGTTTTATTTGTCAAGCATCCAAATAAATCTTCCTCAAGTGATGACTGCTAACATTTCCTAAATATCTTTCAAAACTATTGTGCTTATTAAAAAACAAATATATATTTAGGGCCTGGAGGGATGGCTCTATGACATATCTATAATATCTATTATTAAATGAAGCTCAAACCAATGTTAGTCTTATACCACATAGTATTTCACTGTACATTTACTAATTTAATTAAAGTTTTAATTTAAGATAACACCTTCTCTTCTGTTTTTTATAACTTTTATATCTATGATCTCAAAAAACTAAAATAAAAATAGAATTATGTTTTCTTTGCATACTTTTATTATGGAGAATTATGATAAGTTGATTTAGAAGATTTCAATCATAAAATTCAATTAAACTAGATTAAATTCTACACTGACCTTACAATACAAATTTCACTTCAAAGAAATAAGAGAAACGGTGATAGATTCTAGAAAACCTAACTGATGAAGAGCTCATTAGTTCATTTTCATTTAAATTGTGTGATTTAGATTCTGTATGACATTTACATTAAATATATCTTAATGAATGTCTTAACAGACTTATATTAAAATTCAATATTTATAGTACACTGGAAACAACATATCTTATAATTCTTTAAAGTAGAAGGGACATTATAGATACCAGTTAAAAATAAGCAAGAATGTTGGCATATTTTAATATGATTGTAGCATATGATACACAAGTAATCTTTAAGTCTGTTATCCAGCCTGTTCTTTGTCTTTCATGGGTGCCTGATAGGGGTTTATCTTTCTTCTCTTTGATGTGCTCAATTTTAGCTGTTTCTGCTGGTAAAGAATCTACAAATGGCATCTTTCTGATATCTTCTTGCCATAATGAAGGTCAGGTGCACCACAACTATATTTCTTCCTGCACTTTCGACATCAGTGACATTTTAAAAATGAGGTCTTTCTTTGGACCACAGATTTTTATGTCTCCTCTTTATACATCTTCACCAAAATACCATATTATTAAAGTCACCTCTCTGTGATAACTCTTTACTCCCTCCAAAAATAATACTGAAAAGCAGTGTCGATTTCACTGCTTGCACTGTATCTTCAAGGTTTTCAGGCAATTTCTCCTGCAACTTACTTTTATTGTTCTTAATTCATTGTAGCCCTTTTCCTCATTAAACTTTCCACTAACTCATACAACCCAATGTGTTTAATCAAAATTGTTTTGTTCTTCCACATGACAAAAATTAAGACCTAAATTATAATGAAGTTATTACTTCTAAGGCAAAGTTTTGGATTTAAAAACTTCCATACTGTTTTCTTTTCCTCCTCTTCATCATCCTTTTCTACCCCCATTCCAATTCTCGCTTCTCCTCTCTTTTATCTAACTTCCTCCCCTCCTCCCTCTTCTCTCCCCTTTCCTTCTCTCCCTTCTTTTCTATCAAATTAGAGTGCTTTATATTAAACTACTTTAATGTTAATAAGCTTCTAGAAGGTATCGGAAGTCACAACCATAAGCAGGTTTAAATTTAAAAGCACCATTAGTTAAATTCTAGCATCAGTTTAAAAGACTAGATGCCTTAATTTTATGTTAAAAACAGTTTAAAAATTGTAATTTCAATGCAATTGAAAATTGTACTAGGTAGATTCTTGATTAGCTTGATGATTTCTGTAGAAAGTATCAGACTTTAGTAACTTGTATACATCATGACAGAAAATAAACACACAACAGTTGAATTGAGGGGATAAAAGATAAAGCAGTCTACATGCTGAGAGAAATTGGACGGACAATGCATTATTGCCAATGAGCTTTATGCTCTACTCAGTTGGAAATCGACTTCAAGAAGGAACAGTTCCAATGTTGCCAGTAAAAGGCTTATGGGATAGCATGACAGACTCAGAGGCTTATAGCTCCAAGCTCTCAAAGCTTCAGAGCTACAACTCTATATTTAGAAGACTCTTACAGCTTAGGGAACTGATTATAAGCTTGTTATTATAGACTCTTATTGACAGGTCATATGCCTGGATCATGATAGCAGTAAATGGCAGTCATGAGCACCAACTCCACAGTTTCTAAGATTTTGATGTTGGGACTTTGAAGGTTTGACATCTCTCTCTCTCTCTCTTTTTAAAGATTTATTTATTATGTATACAGTATACAGAAAAGGGCACCAAATGTAATCGTAGATGGTTGTGAGCCATCATGTGGTTGGTGAGAATTGAACTTAGGACCCCTGGAAGAACAGTCAGTGCACTTAACCTCTGAGTCATCTCTCCAGACCCTGTCCCAGTCATTCTTAATAGAACTCTTCCAGTTCTGGAGCTACCTAGCTTGGGATCTTTAGAGTTCTCTGCAATGTTCACACCCTGACACTCTCTGAACCCCTTCAATGTACTGCTGCTACTGCTGCCATTAAACTATCCTTTTCTGTCTCTGCTTTTACCAGCACTCTGCTGGTTCTACATCAGGTAAAAATGAAGATAGGCAAATTAAGACTATTTCCAAGAAGCATTTTGCTCCTGATTAATGTTGCAATATCGGAAAGATAAATGAGACTACCTCTTACCTGACTCAAAAGTTAACCAAATAACTGGTGATGTAGCCAGGAGGGAGCCAGAACATATGTGGTACTGCTGTGGGATGTAAGTGAAAGATTACATTTGCAGAAGTGATAGTATAGCTTCTAGTTTTATCAAGTGCAGACCCTTTTGTAAGAACCAATTATAGTGAGCAATCACCATGAGTTAATGAAGAGGTTCCCTGCAATCCATCTGTAGGGAGCACAGATGTGAGGCTGTATAATAACATTTGCCCAGACTTTCCCTTCCTGATTACTGCCTTTCAAAGTCAGTATAGGATGTCTGGAGCAGTTGTGATTGGAACAAAAATGCTTAATAAAAAACAAAAATCTTGGTTTCAGCTCTAGTGGTCGGAAGTATTTTCAGAGTGATTCTGTAATGTCTAAAGCAACCAGGTGAAAGTTATGTCCTGGGAAAGAGACTAGTTAGATGATAGGTGTGTCAGGGGAAAGGTCAGACTGGCTTGCTCCCAGCAGTTTTACTCATCCCTAGGAACCAAAACAGTATAGCATACTTATAACAAAGACAAAAGAAATCACATTTTGAACTAACATTCTCAATGGGGTTTAACAGTACCTAATGTCATATAATTATCCTTAAGGATGCCAAACCCTTGCCTGAGTGCAGTAGCAAGGGTTAGGCCCATCCTACCTGCCCCCTAAAAGTTGATTTTACTACTAACTAAATTGCTGCAATATCCTAATGAAAAGAGAAAGGAGAAGAATGTAGTTAATAGATAGAGTTGGCTATTCTCTCGATCTTCCAAGTCTTTCTTTCACACTTTGTATAATTTTTTTTTAAAAAAGATATCATAGGTTCACTGGAGCATGGGAATAATATGCATTGCATGTTTGCAATTATCTGCACATAAGCTTTATGGCTCTGCATCACACCCTGAAGTTATGCCCTGATGCAAAGCAGGCTATAGCTTCTCACATTGGCTACAAATAGAGAAATAAATGTGTACACCTGTGTTTTCCAGGTCTTCCCTATATGCATAAATGCTTTAAAGACAATTGAGCATTGTTGGAATCAGCTAAATAGAGAAAAGGACTTGGAAGGATGATTTGGTTGAAATCAAATAATAATCATTTCATAATTAGTATGATTGTCTTAGAGTAGGTGTAAATCTTTGAATAACTTTTGGGAGACTTTTGACTGATAAAATTTGGGTGAGCAACATGGATGGATGTATCTATGATCTAAAACAAATCGGGAAAGTTCATAAATGGCTGGATCTGATATAAACAACTCTTCAGAGAGGATGGATGGATCACTCACAATGGAAAAAAGTGTGAAGTAAAAATGGGGCACATTTCCTGCAAGTTCCACAAGCATTGGAACCACTGTCAAGCCCTGGGGTTTATGGAGCAAAGAGGCTCGAGTAAGAACAGGTTTTGTGGCTTAGGATCCTACTTGGGATGTGATTGCGTTTTCCCATATAATTAGATGCCTAATTGTGCTCCTACACTTAGCGGATACGTTTACAGCACCATGTAATTGTGATTTATTTCAAAGCTTTTCATAATGGGAGCCTACCACTGCTCCCATATCAGCGTGCCATGTTTAATTGCTGAAACCATTTGTGGAGATCTGACTTGCTCTGACTAGACTGAATAAATTGAAAGGGTGTTTAACATTGCTCACTCTAAGGAGCATCTAAACACTAAAGGTTTTCATGTACTTCCAATTAAGCCACAAAGGTATTAACAAATCACCAATATATGCTATTAGTATTGAAAATGAGGGCATTGGGCAGAGAATGTAATACTTGTAGTGATCAAGCTATTTAGGAGGAAAATGCCATTACTCACTGAAATTCAGTAGCTTTATATTCCTAGAAATTTATTCTAAAAGAATAGTGAAATATATATACAAGCTTTAAATTAAGAATGTATAAAACCGTCGTTCAGAAGATGTAAAATGTGATCAAACTGCTGTTGTTGAATATCCTATAGAAAACCAGAAGTACACTGAAATGATATTGCAGAAATAAGTTAATTGGTGTGGAAATTTTCACTGTTAAATATTGTTAGCATTAAGCCATGTTTGTGATTCTAAATTGGCAATGAATAAACGTCACTACATAAAAGAAAAAAATGCAGATGATCATCTCATAAAAAAAACCTTACAGTTGCATTTCCTTTTATTGCAAAATAAGTTTCCTTTGTTCTTTGCATAATGAAAAAAGTTTGCCTTATTCTGCTAAATATCTTCATAAAGATCTTTGATTTAAAAACTTTGATGTCAAAACCACTTACTTCAGAGGCATGGGAAAAGACAGTTAAAACTGTTGGGGTTTTTAGAAATATCTTTAACAATATGTTAATATGTTTGGTATAGCCAAAACTGATATTAAGAAGACTGGCAGGAGATTTTTCTAGGTCTAGTTGATTCTCATTGCCTGCCTTTACTGGGCATCATTCTGATTAAGTGTTACTTATACTGGAAAGGCTGTAGAATATGTTTAACATATGTTTTTCTCCAATGCTGAAACAAAGCATACCATAGTCCTGCCTACTTAAAGTGTGCAAGAGCCTGTGTTAGACAGAAAATAAAGCTAAAGCATAAATGTCTGTAGCTTCCATACTACAAGGTGATCAAGAAAAAGATGCTATATAAAAATTAAGCAAAACATTAAAATCTTTCTTACATTGGCTTTCTTTCCATGCCTAGGGATACATCAAGAAGAGGTTAACTACACTGTAACCACAAATAATGCAATAATTGCTATACTTAAATATCTCTCTCAGAAAGTACTATGGGGATTTTTCACATAGCCTCTGGGACTCCACAGATTTCTATACAAATTAGAAGTTAGCTTTACACACACACACACACACACACACACACACACACTGTAATTTTTATGGCATCTTATTTCAACACACATTTCAAGGTTTTCTTGATCTTGCTGCACCATTTATTCATTAACATCAGAATAATAGAGGAAACCCTGCTGGGACTCTCCTAGGCTTACCTAAGAGAATAATTCCCAACCTGATGTGTTCATATAAGTATGTGAAGCTTAATTACTGTTTGGCACAGTGAATAGACTCTAAAAGAGATCTCACAGCTTTTAAAGAAAAGCTTTAGATAACATGAATGTGCTAAAAAGAATATCAAAGAGACTTTCTTAACAAAGACATGTTTAATAAGACTTATAGCAAACCTGTTGACTAAAAAGCAGTTAAATTCTAACACCTATTTTGACTTTGTACTTGTGCGAGTGTCTTTACAAAGGAGATTTGCTTTATATCACATAGCAGGAAATGTGGTTTAATTTGGTAAATGATGGATGAGATATTACTTAGGCATATTTAAAGATTAAATTTAAGAATAATTGTGTTGCAATCATTTTATTGGTAATTTTGAATTCATATGAATATATTTCTTTTATAGGGAAAGTAAAAGAATAGAAAATTATAATAAGAACAAAAACAGAAATGCAAAATTTAAACAAAAAATAAAATGTCCTGATACATAATTTCCTTGAATGCTGTATTTACCATGAGTCCCCAGAGTAGCAAATTAGTTTTTTTTTTTATATATTTGGTGGTTATTATATCACTTCCATTATCAAAGTTGCATTTTGAGGATACAATGTTTTTAAAATGGCATTTGTTTTACAAATTGAATAAGTTACAGATTTATCATCTAGAGAATTAAATACGTTGTTTAGAATTTTTTTTGAAAATAAATTTCTTTTTTATTTAAAAAGCTTTCCCATACCCAGCACTGCTCGCTCTTTCTCTCCCCTTCTCCCAGTCCTCCCCCAGCTCCCCCATCCATCCCCCAGGAAGAGCAAGGGATCTCAAGGTGAGTCAGTTCAACCTGGCATATCTAGTTGATGTAGGTCCGAGTCCCTCCCCCCAGTAGTAAGGCTGAGAAAGACGTTCCTCTGTAGTGAATGGGTTCTGAGAAGCCAGTTCATGCACCAGGAATAAACTCTGGTCCTATTGCAAGAGGCTCCACAAATGTTCCAACACATTCAACTGTCAACTACATTCAGAGGGTTTAGTTTCCTTCCATGAAGGTTCCTCAGCCATCATTTCCGAGTCAGTGGGCTCCCGAGAGCTCAGGTCAGCCATCTCTGTGGGTTTCCTCGTCATGATCCTGTTCCCTTTGCTCACATACTCTCTCTTCCCTCTTTAGTTGGACCAGTTGCTCAACCTGGTACTTAGCTATGGGTCTTTGCTTCTGCCCCCATTAGTTGGTGAATGAAGGTTCTATAATGGCACTTAGGGTGGTCATTCATTTGAATATAGGGGAAGTCCTGTTTAGGCACCTTCTGCACTATTGCTTGGAGTCCTAGCCGAGGACATCTTGTGGGTTCTTGGATGTTTCCCTAGCATGAGGTTTCTCTCTAACCTCTCAATGGCTTCCTCTATCAAAATTTCATTTCTTTTTTTCCCTCTCTGTTGATTTCCCCCTCAACCATCTAATTCTCTCATGATTTGCTTCCACCTCCCCATGCTCACTTTCCCATATGATTCCAATTTACTCAGGAGCTCTCCATTTCCCCTTACCAGGGAGAATTTGTGGATGTCTCTCTTATGTTCCTCCTGTTACCTAGATGCTCTGGTTTTGTGGGTTGTAGCCTAATTATCTTTTACTTTATGCCTAAAATCTGCTTATGAGTGAGTACATGCCATGTCTATCTTTCTGGGTCTGACAGAATTAAATAGTCTGTTAGTTCACTTTTTTCTTATTTTTGATTTTTGAGACAAAGTTTCCCTGTGTAGCCCTGGCTGCCCTGGAACTCACTTAGTAGACCAGGCTGGCTTTAAACATAGAGATATTTCTGCCTCTGCCTTTTGAGTGCTATAACTAAGAGGATCAACACCACTGCCCAGCTGAGAATTAAATATTCACATATGTTTCTTTTAATGCCCTCATTTAAAAGTTTATCTTTCTTATTTTATATACCAGTGACAGTTCTTTCTTCTTCCCCTCTTACCATTTACCTCCAAGCTTCTGCCAATATTTGAAAGTTTCTCTATCCCACCCAGCTGGACTTGTAGCCGCTTATGAAATAATTACTCAGAGGATTAATATTATAGTAAATGATGAGCTAATAGCTCAATCATATAACTAATGAGCTCTTACACTTAACCCATAATTCTTATCTATGTTCACTCACATCTTGTTACCTTTTCTTAGTCTATCATTCTCATCTTGCTTCCTTTCCATCTGGCTAGCAACTGTTTCTCTGCCTTTTCTCAGAATTCTCCTAGTCTGGTGTCCTTCATATACTTCCTGCCTGGCTATTGGCCAATCTCCATTTTATTAAGCCAATACGAGTGAAAATTTTTGCAGTGGACAAGAGCATTGTCCTACAGCACTTCCATTTTGTCCTTTTTAAAACAAGAATTGTGACTCTAATCTTGTTTTTTTAGTTTCCTCCTCCTTTATCTGAACAACTTTCAACCAATACTCTAAACAAAGACAAACATCCATAATTTGTTTCTTGGTGAAATGTAGGCTCAGTTCTCTAAACTACTTGCTGCTAATCCATGGCACTGGTAATCTTATGGGGACCCAGAGTACATATAGGATTTTGATCAGGTCCTGACTGGAGTAGCCAGTGAGGTTGGATTCTCTCAGCCTGCAGCCTTGAAGTGATTCTGGATAGAAAACTCAGAAGAAATTGGCATAGAGGTAATCTGAATTTCTGGATCATGTGGGATTCATCTCTTTTTCTGTTTTAAAAAATATTTATATTTATTATTTGGTTATTTTACATCATGCAACATATCAAACTCAGTTATCAGTCCTCTCAGATTCATACACACTCTTATGATCTCCCCATTTACAAACAAGTCCATTCATGCTGCCCATTTACTTACTGGAGCATAATTAAACTCCCCGTGGTAGGCCCTTAAGAAAACAAGTCCTTCCTCACCCACTGTGTCATTTAACTACGCTCTAGCCTTGACTTTTTTTTTTTTAAGTTCACTAATGCGTAAGTACATTCAATGCTTGTCTTTCTGGGTTTGAGATATATCGCTCAGAAAGATCAACTTGCCAGCAATTTTAGGATATCATTTTTTTCTTACTGCTGAGTAGTACTCCAATGTGTAGATGGACCACAGTTTGTTAATCCATTCTTCATTTGAGGGGTATCTAGGTTGTTTCCAGGTTCTTGCTATTATCAATAATGCTGCTATGAACATACTTGAGCTTATGTTTTTGGGGTGTGAATGTGTGTCTTTAGGGTATATTCCCAATAGTGGTATTGCTGGATCCAGGGGGAGATTGATTCCCAGATTTGGGAGAAACCTCCATACTGCATTTTAGAGTGGCTGAACAAGTTTACACTCCCACTAACAATGAAGGAGTGTTCCCCTTGCTCCCTATCCTCTCCAGCATACGCTGTTATCTGTGTTTTTAATCTTAGCCATTCTGACAAGTGTAATGTGGAATCTCAAAGTTTTGATTTGCATTTCTCTGATGGCTAAAGATGTTGAGTACTTTTTCAAGTGCCTTTCAGCCATTTGTACTTCTTCTGCTGAGGATTCTCTTTTTAGTTCGGAACCCCATTTTTTAATTTGGTTATTCATCAATCCTCTGTCACTAATAGGGTAGGTAAAAATCTTTTCCCATTCTGTAAACTGTCATTTTTGTCTTATTGACATGTCCTTGACCTCACAGAAGTTTCTAAGTTTCAGGAGGTCCCACTTATTGATTGTTGATTTTAATGTCTGTGCTACTGGTGTTACATATAGGAAGTGGTCACTAGTGCCAAAGCATTGGAGGGTATTTCCCACTTTCATTTCTATCAAGTTCAGTGGAGCTGGGTTTATATTGAGGTCTTTGATCCACTTGGATTTGAGTTTTGTGCAGGTGATAGATTTGGATCTATTTACATTTTTCTACACACTACCATCCAGTTATGCCAACACCATATGTTGAAGACACTATCTTTCTTTCTGTTGAATATTTTTGGTCTGTTTGTCAATAGCAGGTGTTTGTTGGTTTGTAGGTTAATGTTTGGGTCTTCAATTCAATTTTATTGATCCACAAGTCTGTTTTTATGCCAGCACCAGGCTCTTTTTATTACTGCAGGTCTATAGTATAGCTTGAAGTCAGGGATGGTGATACCTCCTGAGGTTCTTTTGTTGAGTAAAATTGTTTTGGCAATCCTGGCTTTCCTGTTATTCCAAATGAAATTGAGTACTGTTCTTTCCAGATCTGTAAAATATTGTGTTGGGATTTTGTTGGGCAGTACATTGAATCTGTAGATTGCTCTTGGTAGAATTGCCATTTTTACTATGTTGATCCTACCTATCCAGGAACACAGGAGATCTTTCCATTTTCTGACATCCTCTTCAATTTCTTTCTTCAGTGATTTAAAATTTTTGTCAAATCTGTTACTTCCTTGGTTATAGTTACTCCAAGGTATTTAATGTTATTTGCAGCTATTATAAAGGGTGAAGTTTCCCTTATTTCTTTTTCAGCCATCTTCTCTTTAGTGTATAGAAGGGCTACTGATTTCTTTGAGTTAATCTTGTATCCTGCTCCATTGCTGAAGGTGTTTATCAGCTGTAGAAGTTCCCTGGTAGAATTTTGTGGGTCACTTATGTATACAATCATATCATCTGCAAATAGAGATAGTTTGACTTCTTTTTTTCCAATTTGAATCATCTTAATCTCATTTTGTTCTCTTATTGCTTTAGCTAAAACTTAGAGAACTATATTGAGTAGATAAGGGGAGATGAGACAGACTTACCTTGTTCCTGATTTTAGTGGGATTGCTTTGAGTTTTTCTCCATTTAGTTTGATGTTGGCCATTGGCTTTTTGTAAATTGCCTTTATTACATTTAGATATTTTCCCTGTATTCCTGATCTCTCCAGGGCTTTTATCATAAAGGAGTGCTGGATTTTGTCAAAGGCTTTTTCAGCATCTAAGGAGATAATCAGGTGTTTTTTTTTTCCTTCAATTTGTTTATATGATGGATGACATTTACAGTTTTTCATATGTTGAACCATCCCTGCATTTCTGAGATGAAGCCTACTTGATCATGGTAATGACTTTTTTTTTTTATGTATGTTGTTAGATTCAGTTTACCAGAATTTTGTTGAGAATTTTTCCATCAATGTTCATGAGAAAAGTTGGTCTGTAATTCTCCTTCTTTGTTGTATCTTTGAGTGGCTTGTGTATCAGGGTTATTGTGGCCTCATCAAAAGAGTTTGGCAATATTCCTTCTGTTTCTACTATATGGAACAGTTTGAGGAGTATTGGTATTAGCTTTTCTTTGAATGTCTGTTAGAATTCTGCACTGAAACAATCTGGGCCTTGGCTTTTCTTTATTTGGATTACTTTTAGTGACAGCTTCAATTTTCTTTGGTGTCATAGGTCTGTTGGTAGTATTTCTGCAATTTTTACATTGTTGAACTCTAACTTTAGACTATAGTGATCTAACGTAGTACAAGGAGTTATGCCCATGTTTTTGTACCTGTTGATATTTGCTTTATGACCTAGTATGTGGTCAATTTTAGAGATAGTTTCTAGGGATGCTGAGAGATAAGTATATTACTTTGTGTTTGGGTGGAATGTTCAGTATATATCAACTAAGTCCATTTGGGTTATACTTTCTGCTAGATCCCTTATTTCTCTATTGAGTTTCAGTCTGACTGATCTATCCAAGGGTGAAAGTAGGGTATTAAAGTCTCCCACTATTATTGTGTCATATTTGATATGAGGTTTAAGATTTAGTAGTGCTTCTTTTACATATGTAGGTGCCCTAGTATTAGGGGCATAGATATTCAGGATTGAAATTTTGTCTTGGTGGATTTTTCATTAGATGAATAAGTAGTGTCCATCCTGGTCTCTTTTTATTGATTTTTAATTTAAAGTCTATTTTGTTAGATATTAGAATGGCTACACCAGCTTATTTCCTAGGGCCATTTGATTGGAAAGTCTTTTTTTAAACCTTTATTCTGAGCCTGTGTCTGTCTTTGAAGTTGAGGTGTGTTTCTTCTATGTAGCAGAAGGATGGTTTCTGTTTTTCTATCCATCATGCTAGCATGTGCCTTTTCATAGGTGAATTGAGTCCATTGATATTAAGGGATATTAATGACCAATGATTGACATTTCCTGTAATTTTTGATAGTAGATTATATTTCATTTTTTCGGGGGGGTTCTTCTGTTGGCTTATCAATTGTTTGTGGTTACATGGGTGTTTCTGGGTTCCTTAGGTTGGATTTTTTCCCTCCAGGGCTTTTTGTAGAGTCAGATTTGTGGTTAGGTTTTGATTAAATCTGGTTTTGTTGTTAAATATCTTTTTTACTCCATCTATGTTGATTGATAGTTCTGCTGGGTAAAGTAGTCTAGGTTCACATCAATGGACCTTCAGTGTCTGTATAATGTCTGACCAGGACCTTCTTGCTTTCATTGTTTCTAGGATTTGACTGTGTGCCTTCTCTCCAATATTCACATTTCATTATAAATGTAATATATATCTGCATATGCCATGTTGGGAAACCATTTGTTGTAAAACTTTTTGGCCTGGACTTTTTAAGTCTGGACTAGAGGTTTAGTCTCACTCTTGGCCCCGCTTTGCCTCAGATAATCACACACAGGTTTATATTATTTTCATGGTGATTGACTTAGGGCCCAGGCATATAACTTGCTAGCTCTTTTATTTGAACTCAACCCATCTTGTTCAGTTGCATGGCTTGTTACCTTTTTTCATAGCAGCATTTTAGCTTTCTTTCTCTGTGTCTGATGCTTCTTTGTTGTGAGTGTGATTGTACTCTCTGGTGGCTCTTTGGCATCGGTCTCTGGTGTCTGTGTCTGCCCTGAGATGTTCTTGAGTTTTCTTAGCCTGGTAGCCCTGCCCACACTTTCTCTTTGCCTTTGGCCAATCAACTTTTTATTAAACCCATAGGCAGGACAGATATTTACAACATGACCAGCATAATCCTACAACAGTCATGTGTTATTCTGATGGGTCTGCCTTTATAGGTGATTTGGCTTTTTTCCTTTGCAGCTCTTAGTATTTTTCTTTGTTCTGTAGGTTTGATTATTATATGGTGAGCAGACTAGGCTTCCTATATCTTTATACACATTTCCTTATTTAGGCTGGGGAAGTTTTCTTTTGTGATTTTGTTGAATGTATTTTCTGTGTCTTCTCCTTGTTTGATTCCAGTTATTCTCAGGTTTGGCCTGTTCATGGTGTTTCAGATTTCCTGGACATTTTGTGTTATGACTTTTATGGTTTTAGTGTTTTCTTTAACTGATATATCTATTACCACTATTGAGTCTTCCACTCCACAGATTCTCTCTTCCATCTCTTGAATTCTGTTGGTCATGCTTAAATCTGTGGTTCCAGGTATTTTTTTTTTTCAGATTTTCTTTTTCCAGCTTTGTTTCAGTTTGTGCCTTCTTTATTGCTTCAATTTCAATTTTTGATTTTTGGGATATTTCTTTCACCTGTTTTTTTTTTTTTTTCTTTCTTCATTTTCTTTATTTTCTTTCTGGGATTTGTCATCTCTTCTAATTTTCCGTTTTTATTTTCTTCTATTTTTTTAAGGGAGATTTCTATATCGTCTTTTAAGGCTTCAATTAGTTTCATATAGCTGTTTTTAAGGTCGTTTCTTGCTGTTTCCTCTTCATTGTTATGTTCAGACCTTGAAGCTATAGAACCACATGCTTCTTATGGTCGTATCTTGTTGATATTTGTATTGTTACATGTATTCTTGCACTGGCATCTTCCTATTGTTTCCTCCACTCACTCTTGGTTAGTTCTTGGTTGGCTTTTAGTAGGTTGTAGGTCTGAGGGCTCTTAATCAGCTGTGTGTTCAGAGGGTCAGCTACTCTCTTGAGGTCATAGTGCTGTGATGCCAGTTATGGTCTAGCCTAACTGTGTTCTGCCACTGAAGCTGTGCTCTGTCTTAGGGCCTGAGTCCAGGGAGCAGAAGTCACCATTTAGCCTCTAATATTTCAACTATGTGCCCAGGGACTAAGCTATTATGAATTAACAGTACTGCTATTATGCCAGTGTGGTCTGGGCAGACTGTGCTCCATTGCTGAAGCTAAGTGCTGCATCTCAGTGCTTGGGTTCTGGAAATGGAAGTCATTGCTTGACCTCTTCCCTCTCAGCTGGGCACCTAGGGGCTTGGCTGCTCCTGCCCCACTATTATGCCAGCTGTGGACTGGGCAGAGGGAGCAAAAGTCACCATTTGACCTCTCATATTTTTTAAACTCAATGTAGCTGTTAAGAGCTTTTTTTTGGGTCTAAATCTGTCTTTATTCTATTTATGTCTATACAAACCTTTAACCTGTTAAGTCATGTGCCTAGGATTGAAACCTTGGCTATGGTAGCTGGCTCCACCTGGTTTCTTAGTCTGGGAGAGCTTAGCTTCTTGAGAAGTTTTGGCAGGAGCCATGTTGATCACCCCAACTCCAGGGAAGTTTAGGTTTCACATTGCCACCATGTAGAGCAATGCTGTCTACTGCTCATGAACCCCATTGAAGTGTTTGGCAGCAGGGCCTTTTAAAAGTGCCTAAAATTTTGGTCCCTAATGCTGAGTCAGGAAACTTCTGTTAGAGAAACTGTGCCTCTGTTTGCTATCAGCAAACAGAGCACTGCCCAGAAAGTGCTGCTACCAAAAAGCCATGCTTGACTCTTCTTTTGTGCCTAGAATCCCATTTTAAGCTAGTCAGACTTTATGCAGATGTATATGCAAAACTTTGGAGTGGCATTTGTAGTTGGAAGTTTTTGTCTTATCAGAAACAAAAAATTGGCTGCCAATTCTCAAATAATTAACACAGAGCATTAATATAGTAAATGCTGGGCCAGTATCCCAAGCATATAAATAAATAGCTCTTCTGCTTACATTAACCCATCATTTTTATTTATATTTAGCCACATGGCTTGATACCTTTTCTTAGTCTTTTCTTTTGTGTCTTCTCACATGGCTGTTGTCTGCTTTGCTGTCTTTCCTTGTCCCCAAATTCTCTTAGTCTGGTCACCCTAACCCTACATACCTGGCTACTGGACAATCATCATTTTATTAAGCCAATAGGAGTAATGGATTTTTACAGTGTACAAGAACATTAATTCACAGCATCTCCCTACCCACATCCAATCCTCAGAGGGGGTAAGGCTTCCCATGAGGAGTCAACAAAGTATAGCATATTAAGTTGAAGCAGGACCAAGCCTTTGTATCAAGGCTGAGCAAGGTATCTCTCTATGAAGAATGGGCTCTAAAATGCCAGTTCATGCACTAGGAATATATTCTGCTTCCCCTGCCAGAAGCCCCATAAAGTGCCTAAAATAAATTTGGTTGTTAGTTTGCTAATTGGTAGAAAACATTTTTCTTTGATGAGGTCTGTAAATACAAATGCCACCTGGGTATATATATATATATATATATATATATACATATGTATATATGTATATATATACACATATATATACACAGAAGAAGATATTGGTCTGTTCTATCTGTCTTGAACTTATTCTTATCTCTTTGAATAAGGTCTCTCATTGAACCTGGAGTTTGTTGTGTTTAGGCTGGGTTGGGTATCCAGTGAACACCAGTCATATCCTGTCTCTGTTCTATTTCTTCTTATGCTGGAATTACAGACACATACATGACCATTCCTGCCTTTTTTCTTAGATGGTGAGAGTCAGAGCTAACATTCTCATGCTTACATAGCAAGTTCCCTGTAGTGTCCTGTGTCACTGTCTAAATGTAACCATATTCATTTTCTTATTGGAGTTTCATTAAAAAATGACTCCTGGCAAATCTTAAACCATCACACTTATAACTGAACATTTTTTGGAAGAGGAAAAGGGAACATCTACTGTCAGATATATTGTCTAACACTTAAGGCCACACACACACACACACACACACACACACACACACACCACTCCCGAAATTCAGGCCTATTGTTAGCATTTTTTACTTTTCAGGAACTACAGTTGTGCATTAGAAACAGTATTTAAGAAAGGAAATGAAGTTGTTACCAATGTGAATTAAACAGCTAAAGAAACAGATATATGTAAATAGTTTCAAATGGTTACTTTACAACTATGGACTAAATATTAATATTGTCCTAGCATTGTAAACATCTGATTTCTAAACATCAGATTCTCAAATATTACATTATCATTTTATCATTATATGCTTGCAGAGTCTATGTTTTCAAATGTTTCTTTTTGCTTAGTTTTTCTAGTATCTGTTATTTTAGTTGTGAATATTGAATTTGTTAGTCATGCATGGGACATAAGATCCCAAAGCAATCAACTTTCACCACATTGCTACTTTAGAGCAGTCTTTGTATATCTAGCTGTTCTTGGCTTTCACATGTTGAGATTTCCCTAAGATAGAAATATTAATAAACACATATTGAATAAAGCATGCCTATCTTAAAGCAAAAACCTACCCCTTTGTTTTTCATACTGAACATTCTAGGGTAGCATAAAAAGATTCCCTAGATAGTTCTAAGACACAAAAGCAGAGCTGAATCAAATTCTCTGCTCAGTCTTTGCAAGTGAAAAACTTCAGCTCATTTCACATCTTTTCCCAGGGGATATTATGGGGGAAATGATAGGTATTAAAAACAAAACAATAGTAGTACTTGTTTTTCTATATTAGCAGTTTGAAAAGGAGCCACACTATCCAAACTTAGCACATTACTACTTAAACTTGAGACAAAATTCCACATTTCACAAAAAGAATAACTGAATGAACATGAGGGACTGGTTTTGTTGGCTCATACTATAAGACATCTTGGGAGGTCAAATATACATGATGTAGATGAATATAGGAGGAATGTTCAGTATGGGCACAAACAGCCATCAAAGGCCAGCTTTTAGCTTCAAAAGGCTGGAAAGATGAATCATGTCTTTACTCACTCAGTGTATTTCCTTGCCAGGCTGTGACAGTGTGAAGCTGGTTTTATACTCTTGTTGCTTTTGGTAGAAAGAATAACTTGAGTTTGGCTTAGATTTTAAAAGCTTTTCCTACAGTGCATAAATCATGGGCATCCTGATGGTCCATATGTAACACCATTAAGCAGCCTCTGTGGCTATAAAATCTAAGTGTTTCCCTTAGGGAATAAATGTAGAACACCACTTTAACAGATCTATTATAGGTCAATGTAAAAAATTCTGGTTCTATACTATCTGAACCCTTATTAGCACAGCTTAAAGGCCAATACCACGTGGTTCTAGACTCAGAGTAAAGCTTTCCTTTACATTTTACTTTTATTTGTGTACTTCCCAAGAGTCTAATATCCATAAAACTTGCTCCATCTTTGTGATGCATAATATGTAGCTGCATGGTTTGATGGGGGAAAGCCTGAAGGGGCTACCCTGAAGCTTTGCCATCCTGCAAACATCATTGTCAGATCCCATGAATGTGATGTTCACATCAGATAAAGCAGTAGGGCTTTAGAGCCACTAAGCCTGGGTTCCAATTCTTCCTCAACATGTTCCCCCTTAACTTCTCCGGGCCTCAGTTTTCTGTGCAATGAGAATAACACGATCTGCTTTTGGAGATCTTTCATGAACTGTGTTATGTAGGTACATGTTCTCTCAGCTTTCTATAAAGAGCAATCACTAGAATTGATGACTTTAAGATAACTAGTTTATCCTGTATATATTTTAAATTCTGCCAGGTAGTTGTGGGTGAGCCTAGAGTGTCTGAGATGAATTGTTTTCACTCACACCCTTTCTGAGTAGGGTTAATAGGGACGAGTTGAATTAACTCAGGCTCTCTGTCCTCCACTTTTGTCCCCTTTGTCCTCCTCTTCCAACCTCCCTGGACATATCTTGCCTGAGCTTCCTCACAGTAAGTGTAATTCATGAAAGTTGGAGTTCTTACATGTCTTCTGTCTTTTAATACCATTAAAGCTGTCATTCATGCTTCTACCCAAAAAGTGATGTATTTTACTTCTGCTACAATTGCTAATCAAAGTAGAAACTAGGGCAAATTAAGTTCAAGAGAAATTTTAAAAATCCGTCTTTTGATTTGAGTAGGTTCATGTGCAGAAAAAAGTAGAAAAGAACAGAGATGATCATCTCTAGAGACCATGTACTTTAATATTTAAAGAAATTCCTAAGGATTAAAGGTGTAACTCAGTTGCAGAACTTGTGATTGTCTGAGATCAATATCCAGCACATATGAAACACCAACTCTCTCTCTCTCTCTCTCTCTCTCTCTCTCTCTCTCTCTCTCTCTCTCTCTCCCTCCCTTGCTCCCTCCCTCTGAAGTCTACTCTACAAGCACTCCTCAAAAACCCAACAAAATATAAAATAATAAACCTAAAAAGTAAAGAGACCACCAACAAAGGGAATACTAACTTTAAAGGTGAAAATGTACATGGTGTTGCATTAAAATTTTAAGTATTAATGCTAAGAGTATACATGGTTGTAGTGAGCAATTTGTTGGGTATTAGGCCAAATCAGCATAAATGTACTTGCTCCATAAATCTGACATCTTGAGATCAATACCTGGAACCAAATTGTCTGAAAGAGATAGTTGATACCTCCAACCAACACAAATGTGCCATATTATATGCCTGTATGTACAAACATATAAAAGAATAAATTAATATAAAAAGCAATGCTAATATTTTAGTTTTATTCTACTGTCATTAGTATTCTTGTCCTTTTTCTGTTATCATTATATAGTAATCCACTAGTATTCTCTGATTCTACCACATTATATATGTTGTTTGTTAAACACATAGAAAATCAGAAATAATTCCTTTGAAAATTTTATTGCATATTTCTGTTATGTCTTTGTATGATGTGCATCTCCAAAAGTCAGAGAACAATTTTTGGAAGTCTGTTTTCTCTTTCCACTGTGGGTTTAGAGACAGAACTCAGGTCATCAAGTTTTACAGGTAAGTGTTTTTACACTGTCAACCATCTGTCTAGCCCAATTATTTTCATTATTAAAAACAACAGGGTTTATAATCTTAGTGAAATTAATCTTAAAATCATAAACTCTGCAACTGATTTGTCAGTGTCCTACTGCAATGCTGAAATGATTGCGTGTAACTTAATCCTTGATATGATGCACTTATGTTTCTCTACCTTCTTTAACTCATCTCACACAGATTCTCATTTTTGTTCTTCCTTCTCTTGAGCTCTTTCTCCAATTCTGATTAAAATTAGCACTTAAAAAAATAAGTGTATCACTTGTTGCTTCAGATCATTCAGGATTTTCTTACTGTCCTTAGAATCAAAACCAGATCCCTCTCCATATGTACAGTCTTGAAAGTTCTATCCACTGATTTCCTCTTTAGTCTAGACTCATGCCTCTAACTCAGAGACACTGTCCTGGTTTAAGAACTGATCACTTTTTCCTTCTTGAAGTTTTGTCAACCTCGTTCTTTCTGCCTACATTCCTACTTACCCGATGTATAAAAGGTCTGCAAATGATAGTTCCATCAGAGAAGCATGTTCACTGTAGCTATTCTGCGCTGCTTATTGCTGTAACTATTGAATCAGAGTTATAGTGGAAATTAGGATGATGAGGGATATTCTAGGGTAGTGAATATCTGAAACAGAAAACTGGAAATTGGAGTAGTCATAACCACTCTGAGAAGCCATGCACACCTGGATGACAAGGGTGGACAGATGGAATCTTTGCAGAGAGAGTTATGTAAGGTCACAGTCTCTGTAGCTGTTGACTGTCTGGGTCTAAATGCATGTATATGGTCTACACTTCAGACTGATAACAGCATGAAGGGTTATTATATGGAAGGAGATGTAGGAAGCAGGTCATTCCAGGCACACCAGCACGCTTCCTGCTTTTATTCTTGCTTATTATTTTATTCTATCAGATATGAACAGTTGCCCCTTACAAATATTAGGTCAAATATCATGAAACCATACCAAGCAGAAGTTATGATTAAAATGTGGCATCCATGGTAAGAATCTTCAATGATAAATTATCAAATTCTCCAACAGGTACTAAGGATCTATATTGCCAGCATTGTGAAGGTAGAGATCATATTTGTTTTGTTTACTATTTGGTCTCTAGTGTCTGTGATTATATTTTGCATTTCATAGTCTTTGATATATTTTGGACTTAGTTACAGAGAATGACAGACAGATGTTTCATTGATTGTTAGCTCATATGTACTAGATAATGAGGTAGGAGTTGGGGAAAACAGTAAGAACCATGCATGCAGATACGTGTCAGCTACCTCCCTGGTCCATTTCATTATTATTGCTATTCTGTATCATATAGAAATGCATTTCTAATATGTTTAGTTCCTTCTTGCTTTTGGGAAAAAAGATGGAATAGAAGTAAAGTATATTAAAGCCAATTCATGCTAGCTGATAAAAGAATGTAAAATATTCTCTAAACATTCAAGTTTTCTTTTTTTAATTTTAAGCTTAAAACTAAAAGTTTAGAAGGATTTATAGTATTAAATTGACAAATACTGAGTTAGGGTTTAAATTTTTCCTTTTGGAGGCACACAAGTTAAAAGCATATTCCATCACTACACCCAGTTTTGTCTCCTAGCAATTGCTGTACACCTTTGAAGGGAGGGGCTCTTCTATTGAAATTCCATCTCTCACTGCGTGGATATAGATGGTTTCCTTTGGAAATAGTGGAAACATTCTGTATTTACTAAGAATTAGGGGCTCCCTTGTAACCTAATAAGCATTTTATCTCTTCAAGTAGTAATATACATGAACACTTATACTAATTTCTCCTTTTAAATATATGAATGGCTTACTTTTTAAAATTGGACTCATTACCACTGTATTGTTGACAAGTCACTATAAATAGAGATTTCACTTTCTTTTTTTAAAAATTTTTTCAGTAGTATTGGGGATTGAATTTAGCAACTCATGCATTGCAAAACAAGTGCCCTATTACCATTTTCCTCCCTACAATCTCCTCCTCTTTTTTTTCTGTGTAGTGATTTTTATAACTGGGTCAGGTAAGAACATACTACTCCATTCACTCAGTCTTTGTAAAGAAGCATTTTCTACCACTGAGTACTCTTTTTCTTTATTTGTACATGTTCTAAGAAAACATTGGTTATGTGACAGGGAGATAAATAAAAAAAAATCCCCTTTATCTTTCCATCTTTCCTGTGTTTTTATGCATGTTAAATTTTTAATTGATATTGTTTTGGTAAGTTCTATACTTTTTACTTTCACACTATCACCAGATGATAAGTCCCATATGGGAAATAACTTTGTCTTTCCACTTTTCACCCAGATACAAATAGGTCACAATGTGGTAGAGAGTTAACTCTTCATCACTCTAGAAGTTTTAACAGAATTTCTTACAGTATCTAAATACTATCAACTCCAATGTAAGAGAAATTAGGAAAGATGAATTCTATTATTCTTTGTTTTAATGAGTATTCTTTAGTATAGTTAAAAATGTTTCTTTGAAAATACCATGCTATATGTTACTGGACATTCTTGGAGAACACAACTGTTTTTCAACATGTTAGTAGATGGATAGATCAAAAAATAAATGGACAAGAAACTCACAATCTATTTGCTTGTATAGCCAGGTATGGCTATGGTTTCTGGTAAATGATAGACTTTAGAATTTTTTAAATGTGACCAGAATTGACACAAATACCAATATGCCTAAATGTCATCAGACTGAGTCAGTTATAATGACTCATTTGTTTTTGTTGTTGAAATTGGTGGGTCTAGAACAAAGCACATGGTATAATACCAGTTCTTCAATTGATGGGCCTAGTTTTAAATATTTGTCTCTCTTTTTTTTTTTAAATCATAGTGAGGCAGGCTATTTTAGAAAAACATCAGTGGATCAATATGTATATAACCTTCTAGTCATTCCTCTGAGAAATAGTACTCATTTTACCAAGTGCCTTTCCAATGCTTGAGATCTACAACAAATGAAACTGCACTCATGTTTATGACTCCAAATCTGTTATAATAATAGGCACTTGGCAGAAGACATTTCTGAACTGTTTAGGGAAACCTATTTGCATTTTTCTACATACTTCCATCTAGCTATGGCAACACCATTTGTTAAATATACTATCTTTTTTCCATTGAATGTTTTGGGCCTCTTTGTCAAAGATCAGGTGTTCATAGGTTTTTGGGTTAATGTCTGGATCCTCAATTCTATTCCATTGATCCACAAATCTGTTTTTAGGCCAGTACCAGGCTGTTTTTATTACTGTAGCTCTATAGTATAGCTTGAAGTCAGGGATGGTGATACCTCCTGAGGTTCTTTTGTTGAGTAAAATTGTTTTGGCAATCCTGGCTTTCCTGTTATTCCAAATGAAATTGAGTATTGTTCTTTCAAGGTCCAAAAAATATTGTGTTGGGATTTTGATGGTCAGTACATTGAATCTGTAGATTGCCTTTGGTAGAATTGTCATTTTTACTATGTTGATCCTACCAATCCAGGAACATGGGAGAGCTTTCTATTTTCTGATATCCTCTTCAATTTCTTTCTTCAGTGATTTAAAATTTTTGTCAAATAGGTCTGTTACTTCTTTGGTTATTGTTACTCCAAGGTATTTAATACTATTTGCAGCTATTATGAAGGTAATGTTTCCCTTATTTCTTTTTCAGCTCTTCAATCTTTAGTGTATAGAAGGGCTACTGATTTCTTTGAGTTAATCTTGTATCCTGCTGCATTGCTGAAGGTGTTTATCAGCTGTAGCAGTTCCTTGGAAGACTTTTGTGGGTCACTTATGTATACAATCATATCATCTGCAAATAGAGATAGCTTCACTTCTTCTTTTCCAATTTGTATGCCCTTAATCTCTTTTCGTTCCCTTATTGCTTTAGCTAAAACTTCGAGAACTATATTGAATAGATAAGGAGAGAGAGGACATCCTTGTCTAGTTCCTGACTTTAGTGGGATTGCTTTGAGTT